>JARFJB010001237.1:902500-1132500 GCA_036346205.1 Vesta saturnalis | reverse complement strand
CATTCATTCTAGTTTTCAATGTTATTTTCACAAAAAAAAACTAATGGCTGCAGTTATTTACAAATTGTTATAGTAACGAAATACAAGTTTTTACATTAAGACAACTTGATATAACAAGATTAATATAAATATGTACATATAGTTATTTATTAAATACACATTTAAATCTTTTCAATAAATTTAGTCGCGCAAAAAAACGTCATAAGCATCTCGAACATTAAGGACTACCGATCTCAGACAATTGTCTTCGATCGGTAAAATGTCCTTACTGTTCTAGATAGCTAATATACTATAACAACGCCCAACGGTTCATTTGAATTATTAAGAAACTGAGGGTTGGTTCAATTTATTAAAGAAAATACATTTATTTTCTAGCACTAAAAACTTTTTTTAGTGAACCCCACATGTCGCTCACCTTCCTACAATTTAATTTGATGAGTTACTGTAGCACTTGATTTTACTTAATTTAATACGTAGTCGAGATTATATGGAACTGTTTGACGTAGTTTCAAATATATAACTGTAATTAGACTGAGAACAAAATAAAGACACTTTATCTTTTGTCACATGCAAAATAGAAGCTTACTTCATCTCAACAGTATTCACTTGCATTCAGCACTACTACATTTGTGTTTTGAAAATTGTTAACCTTGCCCAGTATTTGAAATATAAACGTCTTGATTTAGTTTACACCGAACATTATCAGACAGGGCTTTCTTATTTGGCTATAGTTGCGATAGGAATTGAAAATATAGCTAGAGAAGTGTCAATTACAAGAAGAGAGTAAAATCCATTGGGTATCTTTAAAATAATATACCTACCAATTTAATTTGTCCGCCCACTCGATTTATTACTGCCTGGACATATAATAGTATATTATGTTATTAGGAGTAAAAGTGATACTTTATGTGGAGAAGCTGAATGTTTATTTTGCCGAACGAAGTGAAGCAAATAATTCAGCTGAGCCACATAAAGTCACTTTTACTCCGAATAACATATACTTTTTTATCCGCAAACGTAAAAATAATTGGTAAAGATCGAAAGGAAAGATCAAACATAATTAGCAGGTGAAAGAATAGGATAATCAGGACGCTTTGCAAGTAATGAAACCATAACAACGCACATTTAATAAGCACGTTTGGTAAAAATAAAAATGCCTAGGCACAAAAGTACAACTTTTAATCCATGTCTGAAAAGTAAAACTTTTACCTTTGACATTGAGTCATAAAAGTGTTACTTTTGTGACGTTTGCGGATAAAATAAATTTTAGTGCTGTATGCTTTATAACAAAAAAGATATAAAGCAAGTGTGACAAATGTTTTCAAGCTATAAATATTGTGTAATAATGATAATACATCTCTATAGGTTTATTACGTTTGCTAATGTATTGTTCGTTTATAAAAAAATACCTCACTTTTTAATTATATGAGTTAGATGGTATGAAAGGTAACTGAATATCCTAGTTTGATAGTTGTGAGTTGTTTAGTGAGTATTCTGTGGTTGTTCAAGTAACTTCTAATGAGATAATTAGATATAGTTTCATACTAAGTATATTAACTTCAAATTGCAAGAGATAGGTGCATCTAAAGATGCGTGGTTATTTCACACTAAACTTTGGAGCTTGAACCGTTAATGTTTCTCAATTAGTGTAGTGAAAGTTATATAATATCTTGTAGGCACTGTATTATCTTTATTTCGTAACTTATAGCAATGTAGATCTATAACTGTGTTTATAGTTTTTCATTTAATGTACAGATTACGTTCGTATCTAAAAACACATTTTTTTGTAGCTAACCTAAAGATAACCTGACAGAAATCGACACCCCTGTCGCCAGCTCTCTCTTTTTTATGTGACACCTACCTCTTAATGTGGAAAGTATAACGTTAGGAATGCGTCAGGATGCGTTATCATGACAACAGCGGTGGCGATCTCAGCCAGGTTATCTTTAAGTTAGCTACAAAAAAGGGTGCTTTTAAATATAATACGTAAGCTGTATATTAAACGTAAACACAGTTATAGCTTTACATTGCTATAAGTTACGAAATAAAGATAAAACATGGCACAGTCAATGGGATGCGATAACAAGAAATAATTACTTCGTCTGTGTCCGTGTCCATGTCGGCGTCTGCGTCCGCGTCCGCGTCCGCGCCCGGGTCCGTGTCCGTGTCCGTGTCCGTATCCGTGTCCGTGTAGGTGTCGGTGTCGGCGTCCGTCTCCGTCTCCGTTTCCGTCTCCGTCTCCGTCTCCGTCTCCGTCTCCGTCTCCGTCTCCGTCTCCGTCTCCGTCTCCGTCTCCGTCTCCGTCTCCGTCTCCGTCTCCGTCTCCGTCTCCGTCTCCGTCTCCGTCTCCGTCTCCGTCTCGTCTCCGTCTCCGTCTCCGTCTCGTCTCCGTCTCGTCTCCGTCTCCGTCTCCGTCTCCGTCTCCGTCTCGTCTCCGTCTCCGTCTCCGTCTCCGTCTCCGTCTCCGTCTCGTCTCGTCTCCGTCTCCGTCTCCGTCTCCGTCTCCGTCTCCGTCTCCGTCTCCGTCTCCGTCTCCGTCTCCGTCTCCGTCTCCGTCTCCGTCTCCGGCTCCGTCTCCGTCTGCGTGTGCGTCTGTGTCGAGTAATTTCATTTGCTCGAACACAGAGTGCTCAATCTGGTTACAATATAGGCAATTTCATTTTGACCAGATTGTCATTTCAGGTGCTGTAACATGCAAAAATCGATATAGGAGCTATTGCATCATTTTATCTGATTACTGTTTCTAAAGGCTACCTTAAATAGGTATCTGTGGCTTACATATTTAGTAGTATCCTTTAAGGTTACTAGTTTCTATTTTCTATACTAAATGATTTAAAATTTCTATATTTACGATTTTGCTAATGAGTATGATGGATTAAATTATATACAAAATTATTCCTGTACTATAGCTAATTGCTACTTCTCATAAGATTTTCTTTTATGAAGTACGCTTCCACATTTTACGGAAATTATTTCTCTCTCGTACCTACTCCTGTATTTTAAAAGTTCGTTTTTACAAAATTTTACTTCAATTAATACCTACAGCGCCATCTCTGATATGAACGTAGGTTCTGGTTATTTTCAACATTTTTACGTTCTATAGGTACCTGTCACTTTGCTAAATCACCTGTAGATGGTGATACCATTACACAACCGCATCTTACTTATCATGCGTTATTTATTTAACAAACATATGTTAACAATATTGAAAGGAGATAATAAATGAAGTTGTAAAATTGTTTTTTGAGGCGTTGGCTGTCTTTTCAAAATTGCCATGGCTGTAGAAGGGTGGAAAGTCTCTAGGAAATTTTCTTGTTTCTATTTACTAGATGTTGGGCATCATTTTTGTATCGCTTTGTTGTATAAAAGTGATATAATCGCCATTTAAGGCGGATGTAATAGAAATGTGTCACTACACCTACAAATTTTGGTATTAGATCTTGTTAATCTCGTTATATTTAGAACTTCTCTTTCAGGTTTCACACACAAAAGAATTTCACATTACTTCTTCAAAGAAATAAGTGTAACAAATTGTTTAAGACATTTAAACTACCGCTCGTATTCGATCTTAGAGGTAACACCTTATCATTGAATAAACATCGTTTGATTCTTTATTTTCGTTTTAGAAACTAACTTGGGTTTCTACAAACCTACGTTTCTATATATTTAAGTTTCCATCTATTGAAGTGTCCATATAACCCTACCGTTACGATTACATCCAAGTTCATGTTTACATTTGGTTGTCTTGATTGAGGTAAGAGTATCGGTTCTGTATCTCGTTGGCTTATTGCTTGGATTGTGTTGCTGATAAACTGCGATCTGTAGCTCACATACTGGGGATTGCTTGCTCGTTGCTTGGCTGCTTTGAAAAACGCATAAGCATTCCCAATGGCAGGTCAGCACTTTCCTTTTTTTTTTGCATGTATAAATAAATTACTCTACCTTAGTTCGGTTAACAAGTAATTGGCAACCATTTTACCGCTGAATAAGATTCGTACATAAAGTGCCTTCAATAGTTTACGATTGCCTACAAGGAAATTAAATATATTTATATTAAGTATATCAACAAGTATTTCTTAAACATAGTTACCTGTAGTATAAGTTCGTTGATATTTTGATCCCTGATTTCAGTTAATTTTCAACACAATTTCTCTCATGTAGATCTGCTATATGTTAATTAAATCATTCTTTAAGATTTTAACGCACACTTAACAATCAACATTTTAATTTTTGTTAATATTAGTTTTATGAGCCACGCCCTTAGCGAGCTCATGTATAACCTGCAATTTTTAATAATTACTTTTGTACTATTAGTTATTTGAGAGTGTTGCAACCCAGATGTAACTTTTTATGTATACGAGATGTAATAATGAACACGTTAATCTGTTGGCGCCAGATTTTCGTGCTATTTACATTGCTCGGTAGCTCAAATATTTAATATTATTTTCTTTACTCGAATATGGATAAGGTTGTTCCGGCCAATTTCTATTTCTAATTTTAAATTGCTTAATTACTATTTTCTTTGTTTCTTGTAATAAAATTGGGACTGAACAAGCTTTTCCAATTGTATTTATGTAATTTAACAAATAGAGGTCTGTATTCAGTTTTGTTAAACGAAAGGCAAGCTGAATTATTTAATTATTTCTTTCTTATAAATATCTGATTTAATAAATTTATTAAATTGACTTTTTCAGGCTAAGCTACGTAAGATCTTGCATTGGCTGGAAGGGGTATAATTTATTTTTGTTATTCTAAACTATAAATTCTTGTGGGCCTAAATGCAAGCTCACGACTTGTCAAGCTTATCTTAACTCATTTCAATTTTTTTTTATAAATTTTGGCAATCTAAATGGAAGCTCACAACTTGCACTTCTAAACTTATTTTAATTTATGTTTTATTATTTTATTACTTTCTTTGTGTGAATTTTGGGAATTTCAGAAAGTAAATAAATTAAATTAAATTAAACATTTGTTGAGGGAATTGTTCACTTACTTATTATTCCTATTACTTACTACCTGTTTCAAGTTTTACAGGCTCTCTCTCTTCCAAGGAATAAGAATCTTTTTCTTTTCCTTTTTTTTTTCTTTAAAGCTTGTGGCGTCCATTTCGATTCTTTCCTCTCTAACCAAATTCTCACTCCAACTATATTATGAATACCTCCAAGACAATCATGCAATCCGAGTGCTCTGCGGTGTTCCGACCGTTCGATTGAGTTTTGGCCGACGTAACTCATCTCTCTTATTTTGTGCAGCGTGGTGGTTTGACACGTGGCAGTGCATATTGAAAATGTGGATGTATCTTACACATGTCTGAGATTCATTATAAGGACGCCTCATCACTTCATTATTAAGAATTCCTAGCAATCGAATATAACTTGCCGGTTAGAAACTAGGCGGTGTGCATGATTTGTTGTTTCTATTAAGGCAGACTCTGGAAGAAGTGAGTGCTGGTTAATCTGAAGTAGACATTTTGCATATGTAAGTTTAATTTATTATTTGTAGTTGCTAGAATTAAAATAAAACGCAAATGAAATTTGAACTGCCCTCGTATATTACACCGTATATTTAAGTTACTCCTGAAGTTTCACGAAGGGTTTGTTGTATTGAAGCAGATGTGTATGAAAATTATTTTCAGAGGAAAAATTATTGTCCTTGAAAGAACATTTCGGGCAAGTGTTAATAATGGGAATGTCTTAGTTTTTAGGTAATTCATAAAATAAGTGCGTTTAAAGCAAATGTTAAGTACCTGCTCTACATTTTTATAATTATGATTTTTACAGATCTGCGATGCAGGTTAAGATAGAAGAGATAAAAGAGTGATGATTAAACCAAACAGGGTCACGATTGAAATATGTGTATGTATTTACAAAAACAATAAAATAATGTTGCAAAATAAACGTTAAATAACAAAATAATGATAGGTTTCAAATATGAAATGCTTGAAACAGGGTTATTGACGCAAAGGGTCTTGGAAGTGATAGATTTAGTGTAGTGTATTAATTACAAGTAAAGAATCTTGATCCCAAATGAAGTACTTCACTGTTCCAACAAAGCAAGCACATTCTTTACATTAAAAACTATAACGAATTCTATTTTATCTACATTAAACTACGTTACTAACCTAAAAGATTAATGACCAGTTGAACCTTCCATCGAACAAATTGATCTTGGATTTCAGAGTAACCGTTTTCACCGTAAATTGAAGCTTTTTATGTTAGAAACACCACTTGAATTTTTCTGTGTCATACTTTAAAATTCCCTCAAATGAAATAGTAAACTGTTAATTGAATCTGCAAAGGGAGAAGTTATGTAAGTGTCTGTAAGAGACTTAATTAATTTCTATTCAATCCAGATTTTGTCCATACATAATTAATGTTCCTTTTCATTAAGAGTAGGAACAGTATGGAAATTTCAAGGTTTAATAATTGATGACGTGAACAGAAATCTCTTAAGAAAAAGTCGGAAGGAATCGTGGTTTTTGTTTCAAGAAAAAAAAAGATTTTCAAATATTATTTCTAGTGAACCGATTTTTATTAGTGACAGGTGTGTTTAATATTATAACCAGTATGAGACCTTTTACGATAGATTTTAAGAGATTTCCCACAAAAAACAGTAGAACTATCCATCCGTTTTATTGCAGCTCTTCCATATTTTTATCAGACGAATTATAATTCTGCACATAAATGACTTGTTTCATTAATTCATATAATATTATCTCCCCTAATTGATGTTTGATTAAGTATGTTGTCATCTAAAGCTTATATCCATAGGATGAAATTTATTTTTATGAAATCAGCCAAGAATACAACCATAATTTATCGAGAGAAAATAACTAAGATACCTGATTATATATATATATATATATATTATATATATATATATATATATATATATATATATATATATATATATATATATATATATATATATATATATATATATATATATATATATATATATATATATATATATATATATATATATATATATATATATATATATATATCGTGTCCAAGATAAGGATGCCCACTATGGGGATCTCGGAAACAGTAAGAGATGGAAGGTCGGTTAAATGGAACATAAGTTACGCATTTGAGAGGATGTATTTATGGTCTTTGTAGAACTCGAATATCTCTTTTAATTTTTGAGATATTTGAAAAAAAAATAATTTTCTGAGAGAAAAGAAGAGCACATTTTCATTGCCACTTTTCTAGCTCTACTTAATGCTGTTATTCAATGTTTGAAACAACGTTTCGTTTGTTAGCAACCATCATCAACTTTATTTTTTTAAATACACAAAAAATTATTTTTGCCATATTTAAATTCTCTCCTTGATTCTGAATTCAACGATATATCACACTTTATATTTTTGATAGGTTTTGGATGAGAAAATTCATATTCAATGTAAAACATCGAAAACGTACAGTTAAAACTAATACTAGAAACATTAGAAAACCGTAAAATTATTATAAAATTATGTTTTAGAATTTTAAATGATAGACAAATAAAAAACAAATTTATTGTGAAGGTTAATAAACTCACAAAAGATGTTCAAAAAGATTCCCGTTATTCTCTAAACATAAATAGCATCTTCTAACTGTAGCATCGAAAACATTTCTCAGCATTTGAGGAGTAATACTAGCAAACGCTTCAGGAACTAATCTTTGTAAAATTTCTTCGTTTGCAATATCCTTTCCATAAATGTAATTTTTAATGTATCCCCAAAGAAAAAAATCCAAAGTTGTTATATCTGGAGAACGGGCCGGCCACAGTACATTTGCATGAGTGCCAATACATCTTTCTGGAAATCTAACAGACACGTATTCTCTGACAACTCTGGAATTATGTGCTGCTACACCGTCCTGCATAAACCAACAACCTTCAATTTCTTGGAAAGGCAAATCATTCAAAGATATCTCTAATTCATTTTGGAGTAAAATTTGGTAACGTTCAGAATTTAAGGACTCGTGGTAAATGAAAGGACATATAATTCGAGTACCGAATATAGCAGCCCACATATTAAATCCGAAACGGTGTTGGTGTTTGGCCGTTTTGTACAGACGTGGATTTACTCTTGCCCAATAATGAGCATTTCTACGATTAAAAATTCTATTATTATTAACCATACTTTCATCGGACCATATTATTTTATTCGGAAAATATTCATTGTCTTGAGATTGACGTGTATACCATTCGCAAAATATACTATGTCTTTCTGGGGCATCTGGTCGAAGTCCTTGGCAGATTCTAAATTTATATGGATGTACTTCCTCCTTCTTTAGAAGATAATGAGCTGTGGAATGGGCTATGCCAGTTGCCTCTTCAATTTTCCTAGTAGAAACCTCTGGATTTTCCGTTACAGCTAATAAAACAGTATTGGCTTTTTCTTCATTGCAAGGTTTTTGCGAGATTTTACAGGTTTTTTAAACGCGCCATATTCTTTTAGATTAACTGCTAATGTGCAAAAAGTTCTTTTGTGAGGTTGACGCCTTTCTGGATATTTGTTTAAATACATTATTTCGGCTTCAAAACAATTACGTTGACACAAAATGTAACACGTCAGTATATCGATTTTTTTATTATTTGAAAAATGTACCCCTACCATATCGTTTTTAGGTAAACACAAAATGTAATTAAAAATTATTATTAATATTATTAAATACATAAATAAAAAGTTTACCTCGAGTAGGATTCGAACCTACGACCTGTACTTTGCTAGAGTACCGCGCTAACCAACTGCGCCACCAAGGTTCAAGCCCCAATCGATGTAAATGTTGTCTTTATGTACGTAGAACTGATGTAAATTCTAAATATAATGAGATTACAGTCAAATTACTTATATTAATGGAATGTGAGCCTGCAATATCGCAAGGATCCACACATACCAAAGCGACTTGACTAATATTAAATTATTATAAGTTTTTGTTATGAACGAATAAGTTCAAAGGTAAATATGTAATTAAAAATTATTATTAATTTTATTAAATACATAAATAAAAATTTTACCTCGAGTAGGATCCGAACCTACGACCTGTACTTTGCTAGAGTACTGCGCTAACCAACTGCGCCACCATATTTTAATAATTTTTAATTACATATTTACCTATGAACTTATTCATTCATAACAAAAACTTATAATAATTTAATATTAGTCAAGTTGCTTTGGTATGTGTGAATCCTTGCGATATTGCAGGCTCACATTCCATTAATATAAGTAATTTGACTGTAATCTCATTATATTTAGAATTTACATCAGTTCTATATACATAAAGACAAAATTTACATCGATTGGGGCTTGAACCTTGGTGGCGCAGTTGGTGAGCGCGGTACTCTAGCAAAGTACAGGTCGTAGGTTCGAATCCTACTCGAGGTAAACTTTTTATTTATGTACTTAATAAAATTAATAATAATTTTTAATTACATATTTACCTTTGAACTTATTCGTTCATAACAAAAACTTATAATAACAAAATGTAATTAACTCAAAGACCACCAAACAAACGTAATACGGGCAACAATCAATTATGACAGGTAGGTAAACAAAATGCAAAGCCAACTTATTTTTATCAAATGCATCAGTACGACGGAAGATGTATTTTAACTGTTTAAATAATAGTATTTTCACTAAATATATACTTTTATTTTATTCGCAACAGGCATTAGAAAATGAGAAAATATTATTTTATAATAATTTTGCAGTTTTCTAATGTTTCTAGTATTAGTTTTAACTGTACGTTTTCGATGTTTTACATTGCATATGAATTTTCTCAACCGCAACGTATCAAAAATATAAAGTGTGATATATCGTTGAATTCAGAATGAAGGAGAGAATTTAAATATGGCAAATATAATTTTTTCGTGTATTTAAAAAAATAAAGTTGATAATGGTTCCTAACAAACGAAACGTTGTATCAAAAATTGAATAACAGAATTAAGTAGAGCTAGAAAAGTGGCAATGAAAATGTGCTCTTCTTTTTTTGATAACTCTTCAAATAAGGTCAGAAAAAAATAAAAACGAAAATCAGAACATTCAATTTTTTTTTTTATATCTGAAGAACTAAAAGAGATATTCGAGTTCTACAATGACCATAAATACATCAAATGCGTAACTTTTGCTCCATTCAACCGACCTTCCATCTCTTACCGTTTCTGAGATCCTCATAGTGGGCATCCTTATCTTGGACACGGATATATATATATATATATATATATATATATATATATATATATATATATATATATATATATATATACAGTGTGTCGTTAAGAAGTTTTATACAAATGGAGAAAAAGTTTATCTTACATTTCACAAAAAAAATATATTCTTGATAAAAATCTCTGCGTAATTTGAAGATCCATAATCAGGTACATTACGTTTAAAACATTGTCTAGGCTGGAATACAGAGAAAATAAAAAATAATGATTTGGACAGAGAGCAAAATACGTTCAAACTGTAGTGGAGAGCAAAATGTTCATTGAAATTGCGATTAAGTAGCAAAAAATTATGCCATAAAATCTAGGTCAAGCTCGTTAATGACGGAAATCCAATCAGTGGCGGGGCATTTTTAGGAGATTAGAAAATTTAAAAAATTCAATGCTTCAAGTTTTAAAAAGTTACATAATTAAAGTATGAACTAATATGTTTTTTATATAATTTCAAAATAAAAAAATATATATTTTTAGGGTAAAAAATTGTGCATTTTCTAATTTATCAACCAATTGTTTTGAAAGTCGAGTATGGGGATTTTTTATGATCCCTAAGTATAAATCAATAAAATTTCAAAATAGCGGATCAAAAATTGGGAATTATAGTATTTATCTAATTTATCAACCGATTTTTTTGAAAGTATTGGGGGTTTTTAAGATCGCTAAGGATAAATCATCTGTCAAAATTAAAAAATCTAAAATGGCAGATCGAAAATGGAGGATTATCGTGATTAAAAACCGATATGATTCAAATTCAGGTATTGTCGGCTTTGTAGTTATTTGTTTAAATATATCAGAAAGCATTATGGCAGATTTGCAACTTAATCACAATTTCAATGAATATTTCGCTCTCCACTACCGTTGGAAATTATTTTGCTCTCCGTGTAAGTCATTATTTTTAGTTTCTCTATATTCCAGCGACTATTTTAAAAACTTTGTGTGTGTGGGTGCGTGCTTGCGTGTGTGTGTATGTTAATAGCTTCCATAACTCCGGATGGACAACACGTACGTACTTAAAATTTCATATTTAAGCTTGCTTTCATTACTTCTGAAGCTTAGATTAAATTTTTTTAGATATTTCGAACATTAAGGAATACCTATTATTATCTTTGGCAATCACTCTAGTATTTTGGTATTTCATTATGTGGCCTAATTTACTTACGTGAGTTGGATAGTTTAGGTGCTGTTTGTCCTATATAAACTTTTGGACAAATCTTTATAGGACAATCATCAGAATAACTATCCAACCGCTTAACGCAACACCGTAGCGATTGTGGAGTTAAACCTCAAGCTTGTGCGCTCGCTACTAACGTAAGTAAATTAGACCAGATAATGAAATACCTAGATACTACAATAGTTTCCAAAGATAACAACCAAAAATAACGATCTTTCCTTGAGGTGTGTCACAATGTGGACTAACATGGACAATATCACCAATGCAAAAAGTGATATTAAGAGATTGAGTAACATTTACACCTTTTTACTAACGCGCTATAAATAAGAGACACATTTTCTATATCTATCCTGTGTATCGCAAATTTTGTACTTCATGCATACAATAGTTTATTTGGTATTATCCATTACCATTATTGTTGTTTGTTATTTTTATCTCAAGTCCTTAAATATTTATATTTTAGAAATTTAGAGTGGTTTAATTCTTTTTGATATACACACGTGATTGTTGATGTAAATGTAACACTTTGTCTTAGCAACTTTTAATTTAAATAAGTATGGCGTTTTTATTAGTTATCTGTATCTTCAGTATTCAAATCTCATTTTAATTCAAGTTTACTAAGAGATTAATTTATTATATTGACGTATTGTTAAACTTTTAGAACCTTAATTAAGCAGTGGGGAAAGAGTGCACCCCTGTCTTTCACCATAATTTGTTGTATGTTTCTTTTATTAAATATCTTGGATGGCATTCCCTTGTTTTGCAGGGCATTCGATTTGCACTCTCTGTTTAGTGTATCAAAAGCTCGCTGATAGTCAATAAAAACTATGTATAGTGGTATATTAAACTCCACGGATTGTTCTACGACAATTCGTAAGGTTATTATGTGATCAATGCATGATCGGTTTGCCGTTCATACTGTACTGTTCATTTCTTAGTTCACCATCCAGTACTGTTACTATTCTTTATTTTCTGATTTTGTAAAATATCTTGTTAACAGTACTTAGCAGGGTAATATCTCTCCAATTTTCACGTTTTTTAAAATTTCCTTTCTTTGGTATTTTTATGACCATTCCTTCTCTCCAATCTTTTGGGAACTTTTCTTCTTTCCATATTTTTTTATCAGTGGTTTCAATATTTTTACCATTATTTCTGCATCGATGTTTAACATCTCTGCTGTAATCTGGTCTGTACTCGGAGCTTTAGGCCTTTTGCATGATTGGTTGCTCCTTTAATTTCCTCTTCCGTAGGTGGATCATCTCTAACTTTCGGTTCTGTATCTTCAGTAATTTGTAGGCTTTCTTCCTGTTCTGCATTCAGCACATGATTAAAATATTACACCCATCTTGCCATTTATTGATCTTGCATGGTACCTCTCCGCCTTTGCTTTTTATAATCGAAATTTATTTACTTTTATTGCTTAACTTTCTTATATATATATATATATATATATATATATATATATATATATATATATATATCCTCCTGCTGGTTTTCTTGTTTTTCTTCATTTTTCCCTCTTAATTGTCTTTGTTTGATACTTCTTCTTGCCCTTGTTAGCTCCCAGGTGTCGTCGCTCATCGACTCTTTCTTATACGCTCCTGAGAATCTTCCCATTATTCTCTTCGTGATATTTATGAGGGCACGTTTACAGTCCTTCTACGTATCTTCAATTCTTTTATCATAATCGATATCCTTACTTTTGTTTAATAGTGCATTACAACACGTTTGTCTCTTTTCTTCATATTTGGTCTGCTTTATGTCATATTTTATTCTCTTCCCTTTCATTCCTCTTGTTTTACCTCTTGTCTTCTCCATGTTTATTACTATTTTTGCCATTATCAAGTATAATGGTCACTTCCAACGTCAGCGGCTCTCTTGTTATATATATATATATATATATATATATATATATATATATATATATATATATATATATATATATATATATATATATATATATATATGATCTATTTGGTTTTCTACTGTTCGGTTCGATGCAACTCAGGTTATTTTGTGGCAATTTTTATGCTTAAGTATTGTTCCACCTATCCTCATTTTAGGTAATCCACACAGTTGTATAAGTAAATCCCCATTTTCATTTCTATCCCCCATGCCTGATTTACCCATAATCTTCTCCAGTCCATCATTATTTGATCCCACCTTAACATTAAAATCTCCCATCAGTAATATTGTATCCTCGTTTTTAACACTTTGAATAGATTTGTGTAGTGCACCGTAAAACTCTTCCTTTAACTCATATTCGGCAACCTCCGTTGGCGCATAACACTGTATTACTGTAATTTTCTTGTCATCAAAGTGTATCATTGCCATAATAATCCTTACTTCCCTCCTCTCCATTACTTTTTGTTTATCTCACTGACGAATCTCTTCGTACCAGTGCTTGTTTCGCTGTTATCTACCTTTTGTGCCTCTATCGTATCCTCATTGGGTGACCCTTCAATGCCCGGACTTGTTTTACCACTATCTACCTTTCGCAGTTTTTGTTGAGGTGCCAGGTCATTTTTCTCCATATTGTAACTTCATTATTAATTATTAATTTACTGTACTTAACCAGCCTTGTGTCCTTTCGATCTTGCCTACTTCATAAAAGGAATTAATTTTTTCCACTTTTCTTGTACCTCGTTAGTGTAATCTTCATTTGAATATTTGTGTCTTTTAAGTTCTTGACCTGTTTTAGAATTTCCATTTTCTTGCTAAATTTTCTTAGCTTAATTAATATTGGTCAGCCTCGTCCTTGACTATATATTTTCCCAGCCTTATGCATTCTTCTAATTTAATTTCTTCATCCATCTTAACCCCTATGTTATTCATGACCAGTGCGATTTTATTATCTCCTTTTCACCCTCGCCTTCCTCGTGCGACACTCCCATTATCACTAGCTTCTTTTTCCTGTGTTCTCCCTCCAAAAATTCTATTCTTTTACCCTGGTTCTCGATTTTAAATTGTTTGTTTTCCTGCTTCATGGCATTTATATCAATATTTATTTCTTCTAGCTTGGTATCTATACCATCCAATCTATCGCTTTGCTGCTTTAGTAACCCCTCTACATTCGCCATCGCCCCTGTAATTGTTTCGCTTATGTACGCTTCAGTGCACGATGTGTTGCCTACCTTCACGAGTTTGGGCATGACCCCGTAAATATTTATTCCAGTCACCGGCTTTGTGACCGCTACTAATTTCACAGTTCCCAGGAATATGAGAACGTTATTGTTTTAAATCGCATACTTATATACAAATCATAACTGTTAACCATAACATTCTATAAGATATTAAGTTAGGAATAATATTATTTGGTACTATTAAACAAGCTACTATTCAAAAGTTGAGTAAGTACTATGCATAATTCAACACAAGAGATGTGACCACTAATTATCTCCAATATTATCAAAAAACTTATCTTTTATACATATAAATTTAAGTGTTTGGATAACAATTTGCAGTTAAACATAAAAACGGAAGTATAAGCCTGTAGGTTTATATTTCATAAATTTATTTTGACATCTCAATTAATTCTTAAAGCTAATTACCATTACCATTTTCTAAGGATTATAACTGTAATTTTTATAGAAAAGTTTAAAGTTATGTAAAAGATAAATGAAAAATACAAAATTTAATACTGAGAGATAAATATTTTAATCATGTGTGAATACTGTGAAAGTTTACACTTTCATATTATATGGTCACCCTCAAAAACATCTAAAAACGGCTATTGGAACGTCGATGCTCTGATTCAAAAAAACATGTTACAAAATTTACTTAGGTAAAGTTAGATGAAGTCGAACCGTTGCACCTTTTGATAATCGTTCACGATCCCCTTTTAACCTATTTGTTGTATTCCAGATAATAATGTAACTTACTTTAAATTTATATTTTTTAACCTTAGTTCATGGAATTCCATATGTAATAGCATTAGTGTTTTAAACATAATATAATTCCACAATTTCTTTTACATAATTATTTATTTCTGTACGCGTTTCAATACAATATATATATAACTATCACGAAAAAATATATAAGTAGTTATGGTTATAAATCATTAAGGTAAAATATCTGTTAACGGTCAGTGTATAAGATCAACATATTCGTTCGTTAAAGGTGCTTTCTGTTTATGTTTATAAATTTCGAATTCTTTCAAAACATCTCATTTGTCATTATTACCAAAATGTAAAAATTTAATTTTGCTTTGTGAAGTCGTGACCTGAAAAATCTGGAACACTGGAACTGTGGCAGGATCTGTAACAAACAAGATTCACTCACGTACCACACAAAAAAAAGCCATGACCTGATTATTTACTATTAAATGTTTGGCATAATTTGATTTGTAATATCTCTTGTGTTCTTTGTATCTAACATCAAAGTTCCTAAGTGTTTGTCCAATATCTGCGAGTATCAGCTTTGAAAGCTACTTTGTACTTCTTGTTCATTTGTAACATGTGAGCTACTTTTTGTGATATTTTTCCAAAATATAAAATTGATATGTATTTATTTTCTGTCGGTTGTATGTCAACTGGATAAATCTTTTTGATAGAAGATATGTACTCTTGATTTCTAACTTAAGTGTCGAATATATTTGTTTTATAATTGATATTTCTTTACTGGAATTTGTTTGGTTTAATAGCAAAGAAGTTGCTCTATGTACTCAATCTATATGCAGCTAACTTATGTGTGTTTTATGGTGACATGGATCGTTTGGAATTGTAATGCCTTTATGTGTAGATTTTCTGAGTGTGGAGAACTCAAACTTCTTCTGTATGATTAATTTTTATCATTAAATCGAGAAAATGAATGAATCTATTTTGTTGTTTCTCTAGTGTAAATTTTACGTTAGGATGTAAATTGTTAATATTAAAAACTCATCAATGAAATTTTATAGACTATCCTAATATCCTAAAATATTAACATAACGAAACGAAAATACAATCTTATCAGGAACATTTAATACATTTTGTGATCCTAGCATTGATTACAATAATTATGCCAAGTTGCGAATTGCTAATTCAATTAAAGAGTTCTCGTTGAAATCGGCAAAACTTACAACAATCTGATAGTTGTTGACTAAAATCAGTTAGGAATGAGATTAACCGAAATAATCTAATTTCTGTTAAACCAGACAAAAGGTAACACTTTAGTAATTACTTCAAAAGGTTATGCAGAAAGTTAATGATTCTATAAATAACGAAAATTTAGAAATTATAAATAGATCCTACAACAAAATTACAATAAGATGTGAGACAAAGTTTACAAAACTGTAACATTCAATTTACAGATTTAGAGACACAACAAATCCTATAAAAGAACCCACAAGCACCAAAACTATACGGTCTCATAAAATTCCACAAACCAAATATGCCCATTAGACCAATAGAGTCTTACACTGAATAATTACAAACAATTTAAAGTAGGAATTAAATCAATCTATTAAGAATTCTTCAGAACTAATTAATAAACTACAAAACATAAAATTGTCACTACATAACATGCTCGTAAGTTCTCTAACATGCTAGTATGTTTTCTGAACCACCCCCTCAAGAATGTATGTGTTTATTATGTAATTTTTTATGTAAGAATAATGTTGAATTAGTTGCAACAATGGAGTTAATTCAATTATTTGATATCTGTGTTAATCAAAATTATTTCACATTCGATAATAAAATTTATCTTCAAAAAAATGGTTTACTTATGGGCAGTCCAATTTCGCCTATTTTAGGAAATATATTTGTGGATAATTCAAAAGATAATATTTTTGAATTAAATGCTTCTGATAAGATTGTATTTTGGTTTCGATATGATCATAATGTTTTAACATGTTTTGATGGTTCATCAGATTTTATTGATCAGTTCTTAATTAATATCAACAATTTACATCCTACCATAAAATTGGCACTGGACAAGGAACAAAGTAGAGCCATTAATTTTCTAGATTTAAACATAAAAATTAATACATAGAACAAGTTTGAGTTCTCCATATTCAGAAGACCTACGCGTACAGACGTCACAACTCCAAGTGATTCCTGCGACCATAAAACTCATAAGTTAGCTGCACGTAGATGATTAGTACATAGATCAATGTCTTTACTTTTAAACCAAACAAATTTCAATAAATAGATACAATTGTAAAACAAACTGCATAAGCAAATGGTTACATTTCAAATATAATCGACTCAGATTAAAATATCTCATCTACCAACCTACAAAATGGAAATTTAGAGAGACGAAATAATTTTGAATTATTTTTTTAACATTTTCTGTCGGATCGTCAAAGCGAAAGGACGTATTTAAAATAGCCCCGGTTTCCACCTTTGGTTAGTGAAACACGTGCGGGTGAAAATGGCAATTTCAAAACTCAATAAGTTACTGTATAGTAACGGTAAGTTGGTGAACAGATGTTTATAACCCAGCGGTTTGAATATTAATAAAATAATAAACCAAAATAATAGTGATCTAACCAGTAGAATTTTAGTGACGTGTGAAATGGCTCTTTAGATAAAAAAAAATGCGCGCAAATAGTACTTATGATTGCTACAGCATTGAATTTATACGGAAAATACGGTTCCCTTAAAGCCATGCCAGATACCATTGTTAAAACTAATAAAATCGTAAAGTAAACTTACAGCGCAAATACCACTCCTTTGTCTAAGGTTTTAACTCAAACAGGTAAACAGTGTGCAAAAACAATAAAAATATAGAGAACTAAGGAAATCACTTATTTTACTCCACGGTAGCGCGGGGTATAAAACAATCATAAATACGTATTTATAACAGCAGGATAAAATACAAGACACATTCCAGATATGATTCATAACAGTGTACAGCTCTGTAATAAACCCCTTTCTATAACAAACCCAAACGTAAGAATTGTCACAAGAATTCATGTTATTAACTTAAATTACAAATAAAATATAACAGTAAATAAATATAAATTAAACAAACAAATAGCTAGCTCTAATTCGTAATCGAAATTTTAATTAAAAATAATTAAATAATGTTTCTTTTCTGAAATAAATAATAGCAAGTCCGGTAAAAAGCACGAGAACCAAAAATCGCGTAGGGAACAATCTAATTTGAAAAACAAAGTGATTGAAATTAAGTAAGTATATATATATATATATATATATATATATATATATATATATATATATATATATATATATATATATATATATATATGTGTGTGTGTGTGTGTGTGTGTGTGTGTGTGTGTGTGTGTGTGTGTGTCCCCGGATTGAGTTTACATGTGGGCAAAGTAACAAAAAATATATTTTGCAAAAAACAGTATATGGAGTTTTGGTCTGCTTGTATAGAAATTAGACATGTAAAATATTGTTAGATAAACTGCCCTTTTTGAAAGAGATATCAAACGAAAACGTTAAAATTTAGTTTTTAGTTTTACAAAAAAAATTGTGCTTAATTTATAACGAACAAATCTGCAATCAAGTCTTCAATATTAATACAGTGTGTTCATGAAATAAAAACGAAGGAATGAAGAATTATTAATTTTACGAAAAAATTACAAATGAATAAAAACTTGCGCTTGATGTATAACGAAATGTGTAATCAAAAATCAAATTTTCAATATTAATGCAGTGTGTCCTTAAATGGAAAAAAAATAAATCAGCAATATTTTTAACTATTCGATTAACCCACCACCCCTCTCAGTACGCAATTCAATTCTAATTCGTAGCTCCTTATAACTGTTGCGGGTTTCTAGAATTGTAGATGCAATAGTACCTCATCCGATTTTTTAGCATTTCCACATTATTAGGTAAGTGTTCCTTGTAAACAATTTGTTTTAAACGCACCCACATGTAAAAATCTGAAACTTGCAAGTGAGGGCTCCTTGGGGGCCATAAAACTAGACCATTTCTGCTAATTCAGCTGTCTCCAAATTCGCGATTCAGCCAGTCAACAACAATACGAGAATAATGGGCCGGACAGCTATCATGTTGAAAATAAATTGAGCAAGGATAATCTAGAAATAAATCACTTAAACCATCACGGAGAAAATTGCTCAACATGTCCAGGTGTGTATGCTGATTAACGTTATCACTAAAAATATATGGGAGTATTATTCCATGATAAGAAACAGTACACCACACGTTTACTTTAACCAAATATTGAAGCTTATTTGCAATTCTAAAATTAGGATTAGTAGCACTCCAATATCGAACTTGTTGCGACGAAACCGTCCCGTTGGTAGAAAATGTTGCTTCATCGGAAAACACAACATTACGATGAAAATGTCTGTGTCTCATAATCTCATTGCCCATCCATAAACAAAAATAGAGACGTTTTGCGTAATCACCTAGCTCCAAAGTATGATTAAAGATGGGTTTATAAGCATGTATTCTTTGTTCCTTCAAAATCCTTTGAATGTGTGGTTTGCTTATACCTAGTTGAAGTGACCGCCTCCTCAAGGAACGTGTTGGCTGATCTTCTGCTGAATCCAACACCAACAGACTAGCAGCATCTTCTTCATCATGGATTATCTTCATTTTCTTTAAATTGATTACGGAACCAGTTTTGTTGCAACTTAACAATTTTATCTGACATTAAATCATTATTTGTCCTCCTACTTGCTTGTAATGAGTAGCCAGCTTAAAAGTTTATAAAATGTTGGAATTATGTTTTCGTTTTAGCATAATGTACGTAAAATTGCGTGTGAAACCAACTTACTCAAATCTAGGTGAAATTTCGCACGTGTCTATTATTTTTAATTCCTTCCATAATAGAATAAGAAGTGACGTAGTTTTTTGTTATTTTACCCTCTTGTAAACTCAATCCGGATACATACCAATATCTATATATATATATATATATATATATATATATATATATATATATATATATATATATATATATATATATATATATATATAAGGAAACCATTTTGAAGATATTTGAATTAAACCGATGTTAGGGCGTCATCTTCCAAGAGCTCCAGCTCTCTTAGCAACTATTTTTTTGTATTAAGGTAATTTACGTTAAATCGACATAAAATCAGCTCTAGAATCGCAGTTTTCTTTTGTGAAAAGAGTATGTGGATACCCTATATATAATATATATATATATATATATATATATATATATATATATATATGGAATAAACTACAATGCATAGCACCACGCGATAGAGACCAAAAAATAAAGAAAGTTCCTATACACTAATGTTTGAAGTTTTTTTTTATAATTTTGTGATTTTTTACATTCCTTGCGATTGTAAAGAGACAATTGAACCAAAATTAGTGTACAGAATACCTTTAAACCGAAAAAATAAAATTGTTTCACCTCGTAATTTTTTTATTTCTGCTAAAGAAATTTATTTTTATGCAGAAACTACAAGTCCTTGGTGACTGTCAAGCTAACTGTCAAAATAATTTGTTTAAAGTTGGTCGTGTTCCTGATTTCCTACGTATAATCTTTTAAGCTTGTGTATAATAACTTTTCTTATTACTTTTTGATCCTCTATCGCGCGGTGCTATGCGTTGTAGTTTATTCTGTCTTTATCTCCATTTTCTACTTTTTGCTTCCTTTATTGTCGGGGAAATAGGCAAATAAGTGCCAGTAGTGACCGTAAGTAGGACGACACCTTCAAGAGGGAATGCTACATCGTACGGGGCACAATTTGGCTAGTAACCGGTCTGCCTGCTAATTTAATTACTAAAAATAACAATACTAATGCTTCCGATAGACCTCGCTACAGGGATCGGTCAAGGTCGAAACAGACAGGCCCCTTTGGTAACGACACTGCAAGGAAATAAAGGCGAGTTGGTACGTGGAATGTTAGAGGTATGCATGGTAAAGAATTTCAAATTGCGAATGTAATTAATGAAAGGCAGCTTGATATTCTGTATGTATGTACAGGAGACAGCGCAAAGGAAAGGATGCCATCGTAAGGAGTTGAGACTGAAATGCATGGCGCTAAAGGAGTAGGAGTGATCGTAAGTGAAAGAACGAAAAAATGTGTTAAGCAGTACGAATTGGTATCTCCCCGGGAAATGTGGGATAGAATGAAAGTGAAATTTCGAAAAAATTTCTCATTGTATACTGCGCACCGGTTAATGGAGAAAAGAACCAAGAATCCGATAACTTCTGAATCGATGCGGAGAACGTGTTAAACTTATATAATCCGAACGAAACTGTGGTGATATTGGGGGATAGATAACTTTCCAAGGAAAGTTCGGAGACCAAAGAGTAAATGAGTATGGTAAACGCTTGGTGAATATCTGTGTGTTCAGAAACCTGTTTGTATTTAATACGTGATTTAACTATAAAATGTGCATATGTATACATGGCAAAGAGGTGAATCTAAAATTATGATATTGTTGCTAGTGAATGATGAACGACTTAAAAACGTGGTGAGAGATACAAAATCAATGTGGAGATCGGAGTGTGGATTGGACCACTTTTTGGTTATATCGAGAGGCAACAGTTGGTCTGGAGAAGGAAGGCAAACGTAGTGTAGTGCGAACGTCCAGAATTAGTAGACACACTGGTATGTAATGGTGCTAGAATCAAATACGAAGATGCCGTGAGGAAATAGTTGAATGTAAATGAAGCAGTGTGAAACGAAAAAATAAATGACAATGACGTTGAAAGTGCATGAATAAGCTTAAAAAACTGTTGTCAATTGTGCCGTCCAGATATTTAGGAGAGCGACTATAGGTAGACAGAAAAGATGTGCTTGGTGGAATGAATCGGTAAAAAAGGCTGATGTAAGAGAAAAGATGCGTACTTGGCAATGATTGCTGAAAAAAAAATGAGACAGAAAAAGCGGATGTATGAGGTGTATAGATTAAGCAACAAAGAAGCGAAGGATGCAGTGAGAAAAAGTAAAGAGGAAGTGATGGCTGTGGAAGAAGAGAAAATGCAGAATGATTTTAAGGGAAACGAAAAAACTCTTCTGGAAATTTGTCAAAAGTACAAAACGTAGCACAAAATAGAACGCTGCAAGAGTGATGAATAGGACCAACAAAATAGTATGGTACGATTATGAAGTGAGAAATTCTGGCAAGAATTTTTCGGAAAGCTGCACAGTATCGATGAAAATAAGAGTTTAATAAGGAGAATGTGGAAGGAATAGTGAATAAGATAGATAGCGAAAATGATAGAAAAGTTTAAAATCTGATTAAATGCTAAAATATGGAGCTGAAAAGCTTACACAAAGATTGCGTGAATTATTTAGCGTATGCCTTAAATGATGAAAAGTGCCACTGTATAAGTGTGATATCACCATGGTCGTTCAATGTATACATGGATAAATGTGTTACGCAATCATGTACCGATATAAATGGTGTAATGTTTGATGTCGTAAATGTACGAATTCTGATGTATGCAGATGACAGTCTCATTCAGTGACAATGCCGATGAGCTACAAACTACTCTGAGCAAGTTTGATATAGTCTGTCAGAGAATGGACCTAAAAGTAAACGTGAACGAAACAAAGATTGTGGTGTTCAATCGGGAAGCTGAAAAGGAGAGCAGTGTATTTACCCTGCATGATGAACTTCTGGAACAAGTAGGCGACTTAGTATATCTGGGTAGAATGTTCACTGCAGATGGTACAATGGATAGCGAGATTGGACGACAGATCAATACCGCAAGCAAAGCATATGGACGATAATGAAAAACGAAAGCATGAGCTTAGCTGCGAAATAATCAATCTTTAGTGGCGTGTTTGTCCGGTCAGAACTGTATGGAAGTGAGACATAGGTATGTCAAGAAAAATACGAAAGTAAAATAAATGCCGAGTTCATGAGATTCCTGATAAGCACGTGTGGTAAAACGAGAAGGAAAAATATGAAGAATGAGTGCATAATGAAGGAGTGTGGCGAAGAAAGGACGATAATACCTTGGTTTGGTCACATCGAAAGAATGAAAAACGAAAGGTTAATAAAGCAAGTTTATGTGAGTGAAGTTAGAGGTAAAGACGGGCCTGGTAGGCCGCATAACACTTGGCTGATGCAGAGGAATGTATGGTAATAGAAAGATAATGAGTTTTAAAAATAAAACGGCGTGTCAGAGACAATGCGGAAGCTTGGGACAGGGACAGGGACAGGAAAGCATGGTGAATGATTTTAAAATAAACGAGGCAGGGATTGTTTTGCCCACTCTGCAAGGGAATGGCGCGAATTTTATGTTATGTTACTTTAGTTAAAAACCGAAAGTACAAATTTGCTATCAACAAAATTTATCTAGCTAACACAGAAACGACAGAAAGCAAATACATGTAATTTTCATCTTTTGCAAAAATATCAGCAAAAGCAAGTCACATATTATAAAAGAACAAGTAGTACAAAGTAGCTTTCAAAACTAATACCAATGTTCTTAAATGTTTATTGAATGCCAAAGATTAAGCTAACGATATTTTCAAGTTGGGTATTTATAAATTGAACTGCACATTCCGTAATTCTGTTTAGGTGTATTGGACAAACACTTAGGAACTTTGATATTAGATTAGCAAATAATCACCTTATGACTTCAAGAGAATACAACATTAGATTTTTACATTTTTGTAATAAGAAAGACAAAATACGTGTTTAGGAAGCATTCGAACATAAACAGACAGCACCTTTAATGAACGCACAGATTGCTCTTATAGACTCACCTTGAACCGATAGTTTAAATATAGAATTATAATTTACCTCAAGTTTGCTGTTTTACCTTAATGATTTGTTGCCATAACTACTTGTTTGTTATT
Organism: Vesta saturnalis; assembly: GCA_036346205.1. Lineage (NCBI taxonomy): Eukaryota > Metazoa > Arthropoda > Insecta > Coleoptera > Lampyridae > Vesta > Vesta saturnalis. Next base: position 1,108,399 of record JARFJB010001237.1, on the reverse strand, counting down.
TTACTTATACATTTACCTTTGTTGTATTGAAACCCGTAGAGAAATAAACAATTATATAAAAGACATTTAACTTACTTTATTGATTATCAAAATTTATTCGGTGCAAGTGAGTGGGACTAGTTTCATATTTCAGGTATGTTGTAGATATTTTTAAGGTTCGTAAATTGCCTATTAATCAGTAGGTTCAGATATCGTCACTAAGCCATTTTACGTGCCTAAATCAAAATTACAGGTCTGTACAAATTGCTAGGACAAACTCCTGAGACTAAAATATGAGGATCTAGCCCAATTTAACTTACTCTAAAAGTTGCTAGTTTCCGAAATACATGGTGTCAAAGTTATTATTTTTTAAATATTTGTCTTAATAATAACAGGATTTGCATGAAAGTTGGTACCTACAGGTTTTCTATGATGAGAATTCCAGATTTGATCATAGTTTTCCAGAGGGCGCCACCAGTAGCCCTTTGTATACATTTAAAGCTCCATAACTTTTTTGTGCCTCTGTATATAAAATTTCTAGTCAGAAATTCTTATTTCCTGATATGTTTTCTTCAAAAAAGGTATACCTTGTAGATGTCGCTTCAAGCAGCTGTTGCTGTGATAATCGAATTTAAATGTCTCATTGCGTACTAAAATTCATCTCTAGGTACCAAACTTCATGCATATCCTGTTATTACTAAAATAGTTATAAAAAAGGATTTAAAAAATAATAACTATGACACCTTGTATTTCAATAACTATCAACTTTTGGAATAAGATCAATTGGGCTGGATCCTCGTATCTTAGTCTCAGGCATTTGTCGTAGTATTTTATGCAGACCTTTTAGAGACACCATGTATATGCTGTTATTAATATGTTTTAGATGAATACATTTCAATAGATATTACATTGTACGAGATCAAAGCTAAATTATATATAAGAAAGGCAAATCATGGTTAGTGTCAGTAATCGGATACTTAATACAATATAGAAATCATATGGATTTTTTAAACATTTTGTCACTTTTACAGTTGTGAAATGATTTAGTAAAGTAAAATCATCAAATAAATAAATAAAGAAAATAAAACAACAATAAATTAAAAAAAAAGAAAATACACATACGCTTTAAAATATACAATCTCTCTAGTTCTATTCAATGTTACGCACTTGTACGAGTAAATACTATTTTCAAAAATAAATAATACCTACAAAAAGTATGTTTGACAAAACATATCCAAATTTTTCTAGCCGTTGTACATTAATCTTAAAAAAAAACATGAAATTATACCGAAGTTTATTCTCATTTAACTTCATTGCAATCCTTACAAAATGAACTCAAATCAAAACAAACAAATTCAAAAGGGAAACGCCAGAACGTTCCTATTTAAAACTTTTTTAATTAACGTTTTTTTTATGAAATCTAGAACCAAACATTTCTACAGAAAGTTTATGTAGCAATCAGAAATCTTATATATCGTTAGTTGAACTTATCATTATTAAATTTCTGTTGGAGTTAACATTGATATTGAGTACAATAGATAAATTGTAAAACCAATTCTTTCAATTAGAGCAAGGCATACGCCCTCATTTGAATCACATCATAATATACGGAAAGAAATAACAATATTCTTCTGGAACATAGTTGACTGAATGTTACTCAAAAATTCTAAATTGAAGTGAAACTGGAAATATCCTTTTTCGGGTTCCCTTGTTATATGTATTTAATTGCTAATTAATTTTTAATCGTTTTTACTTTCGTATTAGCTCTAAATTCGAAGAATTAGGGTGGTTCGAGTAAATAGTTTCCAACTATTTTGTTACACTGACGAATACTACACCAGAAAGGGTTTTGTATATGTATTTGCTATAAATCCAATTCTACATAAACTAAATAGCTCAACTTAAACTCTGTGATTCTAATAACAACATGCATAAATGCAAACAAAAGAAATTTTAATCCAAAATGAAAAACTAAACACAAATTTTTCTTTGTGCGGGCTGGTGTTGTGGTAAAAAGGACTCTGTGTGTTCTTATCCGGACATCTGTGGCGCGCTACTGAGGGAAATAGAATTAGTAACACATTAATTAGTGATTAAAGAAAGACTATCAAAATGCGTCAATTTATTAAGGTTACGATTTTTAACTGAATACCACTCTGATTTACAATCGTGAGTAACAGAACATTTGAATGTGTACGAATGTGGTTAATAGAATTTATATTTTCGCTTGAAATTACTTTTAAAGGGATTTTTGTACTGTGTGCTATCGGTCGTGTATCCGAGTCGTTATAATTTCTATAGAAAGTTGTATACTAGGTCAATGTTGTTTTCAGAAACATAAATCGATATTCTTTACTTTATATTTACGTTTACGATTTGTAATTGTTTGCAGGCGATTCATTAATGCAAATCTTGTTACTCTCAAACCTAACCAGCAAAACTTAACTGTCCGTATGAACAGGGGGTTTGCGAGATTATAGTTAAACTAACTACGAAATTATATACTAGGGTAAATTATTAAATGTTAATTAAAATTCATTATAACGTAAGGGATATCTGTGTTCGAAAGTAATAAGAAAGACGCATTTAATGGTTTTGGCCTAGTGGTCGTCTGATGGCAGATTCTGACGGGCGGTATAGGTATTTATACTTTCGGAAAGACAGGTATCGGCTTTATGTGAATATATACGAATTACTTTTCAATGAGCGGTGGTATCTGGCTCGAACGACGCGAAATGTCACTTTTTAGTTGTACCATGGTAGCGTCATGGTAAATGCTTGAGTAGAATGGGGGGCACCTTACCTTTCACTTTTGTGACGTCATTTGACCTTGGGAATTTCCCAGGGCCTGCCACGTGATTGACCACTTTATGACCTTTAGGGAGTTGTTTACCTTGAGAAAGTTGTTTACCATAAGAAACAGACTTGCCTTGAGAAACAGGCGTACCTTGGGAAGGAGGACTAGAACTAGCATGGGTAAATTGGAATTATTTTAATGGAGGATCTTGTAAGACAAGATCAATCTCTAGGACATGGTCTAGCGCTGGAAATGTTTCCTAGTAATAAAGAGCTGGCCTTGCGCTGGGAGTTGTTTTTAATAATAAAGAGGTTGTTGTTGTAAGACATGTGTAGAAACTACCATATAGACCTTTGACCCTATCGTGATCCCTGATGCAATTGTCGTAACTTGATCTTATAAAACAAATGTAGATTCCTGCTATAAAAATTTGTATTCTAGTAAGGGAGCCCTAATGCTTACTTGTAAGATAGCTATATAAGAACTTGTTTGTGACTTCACCTAGTGATGTATGTAGGCTAATAAACTTGGGGTTGGGGATAGGGTGACAGCTATTTTTGATAATTATAAACCATTTTGTTTTCTTGACCCTTGCTCTGATTTGAGGGCAAGCATTCTGATTGATTAAGCTGACCCTGGTTATGGACTTAAATTGCTACTTCTATAAGATAAGCTTCACCTCCTATTATAAAACTGACGGTCGGTTGGTCTTGAAATTTTTTTAATGTATCAAGGTTATTGGTATTTTTATAGATGCGGTCGGCCTTGGAAAGGTTGACACGTATTTCCCCATATCACTTTATTAGAGTATTTTTATCAAATGAGATTGATATTAAAATTATTACATTTATTTTAACGCCTAACCACAGGTTGTTTAACATACGAAATGTATTTATACATTGATTACGTGTTAACTTGTAAGACACGTTTCGCTGAAGGGTACAATTGTATGCGCGTCCTAACATAATCTGCTAACTTATAAGATGATCTTGCCTTAAAAATCTGTATTCTGATAAATAGATTACAAGTTTTCATAATAAAATATTATTAGAGTCGATTTGCCGTTTATTTAAAGTAACTGTTTCAATAATATATATATATATATATATATATATATATATATATATATATATATATATATATATATATATATATAAAATGCGTGAGAGTGGACCTTGTATTATTGTTGTAATATGTGTTATTACACTTTCTTTTTAATTGCAGTTTGTATCCTTCTACCTACACAACCTTCAACTTATACACGAATTAATAACGACCTTCATTACTTTATAACACTATTGCTTGGTACCGTATTTTTATTTACAGTCGAACTCATATAAAGTTATTAACGTTTCATTTTAATAGGGCTATCAACTATTGAAAGGTCAACCGTTAAAATTGTGTTTCTAATCGCGAGGTTGTTTAAATCAGTCCTTGTCACATGTACAGGTGCTATATCGAAAATATTTTTATTGCGCACGTTTATATTACATTTATAAATCTACATTTAAAAACAAGTATTAACTAATTAAGATATAATTTGTTAACAGGTGTATAGCAAAGATAGCCAATAGGTTTTAATATTTTATTAGGGGCTGTTTTGAAAAAACGGCTAAAATATACCACTGTATTTTTTTTCAATTTTAGTAAAAGTTGCATAACCAATATAAATTTGAGTTATTACATTTTCTTTAATTTCAATCGTGCTGATTACTTTTAAGGGGTAATTAAATCCCTTATTTACAAAAAGTAAAATGTACGATTTCCTAAAACAAAAAATTCCATATACGAAGTGGTATTTCGAAAAATATTTAAAATATATTTTGGTTTAACCCATGCTATTTATTTCAGATTTAAGCTAAATTTTACATCTACTTTACATACAAGGTCTATCTGTCTTATCAGAAATACCTCCATCAAAAAGGTCTTTTATCAGCGAGGGCTGCTTTGGGATGATAAACAAACACTTTGCGGCCGAATAGATAAATATCTAGAGTAAATAAAACAAACTACGTTTGACTTCTAATGGCTTTATTTTGTATTAAAGCTAATAGATACCAGTGATGACATAATGGTGTTGCTAATAAATCTTATTTGCAAGACGCTGTAAAGAATGCCTTGTTTGAAATTTTAAGCTACCCTAAGGCAAATATAGGTTTTTGCTAAGAAACCATGCGTAAATTTACAGTGAAATTTACTCAAGACTGGTACATTGTGAGTAACCTTTAGGTATTGTGGCAAGCGGTTCTTTTGTGATATGAGCGAATTTAAGTAAAACACAATAGTGGATACACTTACATACTATACCGGTTTGTTTTTTAGCGCGAGGGTTTGGGTGTGCGCCTCTTAAAACGAGGGTAGGTACCTCAGGAGGCGTTCATGAATAGTTTTTACGAGGAAAACGATAAACCTCTTTCTTCAATAAGCAAGACAAATATGACAAATAATCTGGTGTAAAAAATATCTGTAGCTGAAAGATTTAATAAAAAAACACTGGAGACAAGAATGTAACGCTACATTGCAATGATAATGATAAGGTAACCCTCATGAGCGGACTGCTGTAAAGTGGTTAATCACGTGGCAGGCCCTGGGAAATTCCCAAGGTCAAATGACGTCACAAAAGTGAAAGGTAAGGTGCCCGCCATCTACTTGCTAGAAACTAAGAGTGTGAAAGCAGTTTTTTTTGGACTTATAAGATAAAACCTTTATATCATCTGAAAATCCAAAGGAAGTAATGTACAATTTCTGCTTCCTTGTGTGCAATTCTGGGGGAATTTCTCGTTAATTTTTGCGAATTGTGCCAACACAGGTAATGTTATTGTTGAGTAAATCTTTGATCAACGATAAGCTGATAAACCAGTTATTCATTGTCAGTTGTCTACCTGAATTGCTTATGAACACAGTGACACCGCTTTACTACATAAGCTGGATTATTATCTACCTTATGAGGACCTTCAGGCTGTTTTCCGAAATATATTTCAACATTTGTTGCATAAAAAGTTTCAGTTTTCGTTACCAAGAAAATACTGATTCCATATCTCGCTGTCTTGCTTTTTATGTATTGCATTTTTCTCAGAATGGATCTAACTTCTCATCAATGGTAACGTTCTCACCAGGGGTGTAGTTCGCCAGAAGATTTGCTTCAAACATAGATAATTTCCCTAATAGGAGCAAGTTTGTCGGTTCTATTACTTCTTTCCTGAACGTTGTGAAAAAACGAAGACACCTCAGTAAGAATAAAAACCTTTACCGAGACATTTAGGCTATAAACAAGTCAATGTTTTGCCATTATTTACAGCGAAAATTTCTAAAACTGCAAATGATTACGTTAAGCTCTCAACTGATTAGTTGTAGAGTAAATTTCCGATTTTCTTTTAGGTTATTTTTTTTTTTATTAAAAAAAAAAATTTTTTTTTTTATATATATATATATATATATATATATATATATATATATATATATATTTAAAAATTATTTATTATTAAAATAATTAAAATATACCACAAATAAATTTATTAATAAAATTTAAAAAAAGCAAACCTAAAACCCTTTGTCGAAGGGGATGCAGCGCTTGAGCAGCGTGAAATGGTTGCGGTCATCTTTCAGGACGCAAAAGAAAGCCGAATATCGATAGTTGCACTGACGCTGCAATCATCAGTACTGCCGCGACTGCTACCAGCACAACGACAATCGCAACCACCCCACCACCATCAGTCGTTCCGTGAAGGAGAAACGAACTAGTCGACCTAGCGTGGAAGGCCCAAACCGTCAACGTCTGGACTTGTATTGGCTAATGTTAGAAAGAAGAGGTATGCGGAGCAGGTCCCCAGATGGAACACGCTACAGCCTGTGAATTTATACGAGGATGTGTCACCAGCATCACAACCTGACCTCAGAGCTCAAGATGTCCAACCACTCTCAGCCAACAAGGGAGGTACATCAACCACCTGTAGCTCGGGGAGGATCGACGGATGACACAGTCACGCTGGGGAGTGACTCCATATTAGAGGCACCTCAGGAACCGCTCCAACCTCTTCCTCAACTTACCAAACTTTAACTACGGTGCAGATGATCTGGACAGCATTCCAGCCCAATTAAATATTAATAAATAAAATAATTCTTTCTGTTTATCTGTTTATTATTTATTCCTTATATCCAAATGGAAGAGTATCAAAGTTTTCTATTCTACGTCGCTTAGAATAACTTATTCTATATTGTTTAGATTCAGGCAATAACACATTGTAGCGTCTGTCTCTAATTTTTTCTATCATTATAACAAAAGAGTCTTTACTAAAAGCACCATATCCTTCATCGCTTCAAAGTTTATAACACGTGAGTTCTTATAGTTTAAGGTAATACCCTTTACACTGATTTAGTTGTTTGATCATCGGATGAAAATACATTATAACTGTAGTTTTTCGGTCCTGCACTAACAAATTCGGCTATATAACTTCCTTCACCGTACGCTTCCAGCTCGTCGGTCATCTGGCCAAGGAAATCACCGCAAGATGGATTCCAGTCGTCGGGTTTAGCGACAAATATGACACTGTCTGTATCATAATACAGAACGCGGCGATCTAGTTTTCCAGGTAACTATATAATTCTAAACATGCATGAGCTGTCGGTAAACGGCTATGGGCACATTAATAGTTTTTGTGATTCACCTCCACCTTCAGGTCTATCCCAATTTACAAACTACATTATCATTAATAGGTATTACGGATTGTACCTAACCAATGATCAGTAAACCATTTGAAAAGTCCTTTGGCTCAGATACAAACTGCACTGGGTTAAATTTTCGCGTTGACCAAACTTACCCCAAAAGAATTCAGCATTATTTTAGCCAAACCTTAAACCGGGGTTTTTCTTAAATTATTAACGTCTAGTCGAATTCTCCTTCTCGTAAATTATGTTATGTACTGAACCTTTCGGTCCCTGACGGCAATGGCTAGGCCACCCTGAACATTCCTGCTTCAGTTTGGGAATTATCGATTACCCGCTAAATAAATGTTTCGTCGCTTTGTCATAAGTGGTTACCTCATACTCCCAAATCTCAAAACATCAAAACTTTATAATTTTTAGAGATAGCCTTACGCAGCTCGTCAGCTACAAACGTTCCAACGAAGCTGCGCTCGGTTTCACTATGCCCACTCCCCTTGATTTAACTCTGCACCGCACGTCCTACACAACAAAAACATTAGTTTGCTATACATTTTAAGGGTAAAATAGGGTGGTAGAGATTATAGGGCGGGTACTCCATTTAATTAAACCCTCCGCCGTGTTCAATGAAATGTTCTTACAATCTAAACCTACATGAATTTTCGGATGACTTACTGGATATTTACAAATTTTTTACATAGGGGTATAATGAGCCACGTCATAATACATGATTTTCTCGTTAATACCGTCACATTGATGATAGAGTTTACTGGCTAATGCGTCTCACGGGTTTAAAGGTTCGTCATCTTGATCATACAGAATCTAGGTGTAAATAATAGCTAGAGATTGCATTCCAGGTATCGAGAATCTTTATAACACAATCAATTAGTAAAACGTCTTTGAATTGAAATTCCTCATACTTAGATAACTATTAGAAAGAGCGTACTATTTCTCCCAAAATCACTCTACAGCTAATCAAATATCCTTTAACGTAATCAGGTGCAATTTAGAAATTCTCCAATCTGTAAATAATAGCTAGAAATTGCATTCCTGGCATTGAAAATCATTCTAACGCTATCAATTAGTAAAAGGTTGCTTGTTTGGGAATTGATCAATCTGAAAATAATAGCTTATCATTATCATTGCAATGTAGCGTTACATTCTTGTTCCAGTGTTTTTATTAAATCTACAGCTACAGATATTTTTACACCAGATTATTTGTCATATTTGTCTTGCTTATTGAAGAAAGAGGTTTATCGTTTTCCTCGTAAAAACTATTCATGAACGCCTCCTGAGGTACCTACCCTCGTTTTAAGAGGCGCACACCCAAACCCTCGCGCTAAAAAACAAACCGGTATAGTATGTAAGTGTATCCACTATTGTGTTTTACTTAAATTCGCTCATATCACAAAAGAACCGCTTGCCACAATACCTAAAGGTTACTCACAATGTACCAGTCTTGAGTAAATTTCTCACTGTAAATTTACGCATGGTTTCTGTAGCAAAAAAACCCTAATATTTGCCTTAGGGTAGCTTAAAATTTCAAACAAGGCAATTTCTTTACAGCGTCTTGCAAATAAGGATTTTATTAGCAACACCATTATGTCATCACTTGTGGTATCTTATTAGCTTTAATACAAAATAAAAGCCATTAGAAGTCAAACGTAGTTTGTTTTTATTTACTCTAGATATTTATCTATTCGGCCGCAAAGTGTTTGTTTATCATCCCAAAGCAGCCCTCGCTGATAAAAGACCTTTTTGATGGAGGTATTTCTGATAAGACAGATAGACCTTGTATGTAAAGTAGATGTAAAATTTAGCTTAAATCTGAAATAAATAGCATGGGTGATAATTAAACCAAAATAAATTTTAAATATTTTTCGAAATACCACTTCGTATATGGAATTTTTTGTTTTAGGAAATCGTACATTTTACTTTTTGTAAATAAGGGATTTAATTACCCCTTAAAAGTAATCAGCACGATTGAAATTAAAGAAAATGTAATAACTCAAATTTATATTGGTTATACAACTTTTACTAAAATTGAAAAAAAATACAGTGGTATATTTTAGCCGTTTTTTCAAAACAGCCCCTAATAAAATATTAAAACCTATTGGCTATCTTTGCTATACGCCTATTAACAAATTATATCTTAATTAGTTAATACTTGTTTTTGAATGTAGATTTATAAATGTAATATAAACGTGCGCAATAAAAATATTTTCGATATAGCACCTGTACGTGACAAGGACTGCTTTAAACAACCTTGCGATTAGGAACACAATTTTAACGGTTGACCTTTCAATAGTTGATAGCCCTATTAAAATGAAACGTTAATAACTTTATATGAGTGCGACTGTAAATAAAACTGCGGTACCAAGCAACAGTGTTATAAACAAATGGAGGTCGTTATTAATTCGTGTATAAGTTGAAGGTTGTGTAGGTAGAAGGTTACAAACTGCAATTAAAAAGAAAATGTAATTACACATATTACAACAATAATACAAGGTCCACTCTCACGCATTTTATATATATTGAAACAATTACTTGAAACGGCAAATCGACTCTAATAATATTTTATTGTGAAAACTTGTAATCTATTCATCAGAATACAGATTTTTAAGACAAGATCACTTTATAAGTTAGCAGATTACATTAGGATGCGCATACAATTGTACCCTTCAGCGAAACGTGTTTTACAAGTTAACACGTAATCAATGTATAAATAAATTTCGTATGTTAAACAACCTGTAGATAGGCCTTAAAATAAATGTAATAATCTTAATAACAATCTCATTTGATAAAAATGCGCTAATAAAGTAATATGGAAATACGTGTCAACCTTTCCAAGGCCGACCGCATCTATAAAAATACCAATTACCTTGATACATGTAAAAATTCCAAGACCAACCGACCGTCAGTTTTGTAATAGGAGGTGAAACTTATCTTATAGAAGTAGCAATTTAAGTCCATAACCAGGGTCAGCTTAATCAATCAGAATGCTAGCCCTCAAATCAGAGCAAGGGTCAAGAACACAAAATGGTTTATAATTACCAAAATAGCTGTCACCCTATCCCCAACTTCAAGTTTATTAGCCTACATACATCACTAGATGATGTCACAAACAAGTTCTTATGTAGCTATCTTACAAGTTATCATTAGGGCTACCTTACTAGAATACAAATTTTATGGCAGGAATTTACATTTGTCTTATAAGATCAAGTTACGATAATTGCATCAGGGATCACGATAGGGTCAAAGGTCTATATGGTAGTTTCTACACATGTCTTACAACAACAACCTCTTTATTATTAAAAACAACTCCCAGCGCAAGGCCAGCTCTTTATTACTAGGAAACATTTCCAGCGCTAGACCATGTCCTAGAGATAGCTCTTGTCTCACAAGAACCTCCATTAAAATAATTCCAATTTTACCCATGCTAGTTCTAGTCCTCCTTCCCAAGGTACGCCTGTTTCTCAAGGCAAGTCTGTTTCTTATGGTAAACAACTTTCTCAAGGTAAACAACTCCCTAAAGGTCATAAAGTGGTCAATCACGTGGCAGGCCCTGGGAAATTCCCAAGGTCAAATAACGTCACAAAAGTGAAAGGTGCCCCTGTTCTACTTGCTTGAAACTAAGAGTGTGAAAGCAGTTTTTTTGGACTTATAAGATAAAACCTTTATATCATCTGAAAATCCAAAGGAAGTAATGTACAATTTCTGCTTCCTTATGTGCAATTCTGGGGAATTTCTCGTTAATTTTACGAATTGTGCCAACACAGGTAATGTTATTGTTGAGTAAATCTTTGATCAACGATAAGCTGATAAACCAGTTATTCATTGTCAGTTGTCTACCTGAATTGCTTATGAACACAATGACACCGCTTTACTACGTAAGCTGGATTATTATCTACCTTATGAGGACCTTCAGGCTGTTGTCCGAAATATATTTCAACATTTGTTGCATAAAAGTTTCAGTTTTCGTTACCAAGAAAATATTGATTCCATATCTCGCTGTCTTGCTTTTTATGTATTGCATTTTTCTCAGAATGGATCTAACTTCTCATCAATGGTAACGTTCTCACCAGGGGTGTAGTTCGCCAGAAGATTTGCTTCAAACATAGATAATTTCCCTAATAGGAGCAAGTTTGTCGGTTCTATTACTTCTTTCCTGAACGTTGTGAAAAAACGAAGACACCTCAGTAAGAATAAAAACCTTTACCGAGACATTTAGGCTATAAACAAGTCAATGTTTTTGCCATATGTTGCCCACAGATCTCGTGTATTCAAACTTGTAGAATTACAAATACCTGTTTCTGTATCAAATTCACTTCTTGATTTTCGGGATTAGTATCATGATGACTTTGTGAATAATGATCTACTTCGGAATCATCACTTCAAATATTAGTTCCTCTTCAAGGCAGAATTCCTCGGCAAGTTGTTCGGTTACATGTCTATTGTTTTCCAAATTATAATCAGAAGCCATCATTACAGAGATATTTTACCCCCAAACTACGAAATTTCGCTTCAGTTCAATAGACACTAAAATGCACAAGTGAAAGAATCACACCTCTATGTACGCGCAAAGGACAAAACATACCTCTACCCTAACAAAATTTACATGGAAAACAAACTGTGATGGGTAATTTTTACTAATACGCGCGTCCTGGCGGGTTAAAATAGGACTGACTTTAAACTTATGGTATTTATTAGCTATATACAGGATTCAAACTTTATTACTCTTGGGAGGGACTAAACTAATTGCGTTATTATACATAATAGGTAATTACTCAATTACTTTGTTGAGAATCTTAACATTTGGATGATGTTAGATGTGTGTGTTAGTTAAACAATCTCAGGACAAATTACTGGAGGAATCAAAGATAATTCACAGTATTCTGGAAACACGTTATAAAGCATTTAAATAGCGTGTTTAAATAAACAGGAGATTACTACGTAGATATTTATACCTTCAGGAAACAGGGATTTACTATTTGTTAATAAAGAGGGCTGGCAGTTAAAATAAATGGATTAAATAGTTTACGTGATAGCAGGTTATCATTACGGGAGGATGGCTTCAAGCATATACGTACATGTTTTACTCTTGAGGAGGCGGTTTAGATAAACAGGTAATTAAGTAATTTTGAGATACGTTTAATCGATTGATGAGTGTGTGTTACAGGCTAAATACTCACTAGAGCATCCAGCCCGTAAAGGCAATTTGTGCCAAAATCGGTAGATTTTAGAAGGTAGAGTTAAGAAGGCGCCACCTGTTAAAAACATTTATGGCGGGAAAACGTCATGAACAGATGTTATATTGGTCTAACACAGGAAACCAAAACGTTCACTCAAAAATCTACTGCTTCTACAAAGTCTACTCCAAAAATATTAACGCCAGGTTCAGCTAAACTTCAACAAAACCTGATAAAAGCAGCAAAATTCGAAATAAAACCTAAAACTCACTAAATATTTCGATAAATGTACCTCAACTAATCGAAGAATAACTGAAAATACGACAATTTAATTATTCAATTAAAACTAAAAATATACGTCACCACAAACTAAACAAACGCAATCAAGGATCTAAGAAATTCTAAAATTTATCAAATGTCGATATCGGGAAGTAATACCTAAATTCCAAAATAAGTTACCTAGCTGCCATAACAAACAATTACATTCGCTTACCTGTTCGGCAAATCAGACAGTAGAATGTCTCTAATCGATAAGTCGATACTTATAAAAATACTTCAAATATATCTCGCAACTTTTCGAGATCACCGCGTATGCACGAAAAAATATAATCAGCTGTTCGGCCAGCAAACTCATACTACGTTATCTAAATGCATTACGTCAAACCATAATGAATCTCATTCCTCAAAAATTTACCTTTAATTCAAAAATTTACCTTTAATTAATAACTTAAAAATAACTTTCATCAAATGAAGTCAATTACTAGCAATCTTCTATTCGTTCTCTATTCGTTTAGCTTATTACTTTACGTCAAAATTGTAGCACAAAAGACGAATCGCAATAGATTAATATCTATCAATAACACAGTTATAAAAAATAACAATGGTCGTACATTATGACGTACACATCTCAAATTTTGATACAACTACTTAAAAAAACATTAAATTTCGCAATTCCAAAACAAGCAATCTAGAATAAAACTAATAAAATTCAACCGACGCTTGCAACGCCCTTTAAGGTCAGTTACCATGTATTATAAACAAATGCCTTTCATTAAACACAACAGAAATAATACAAAATATCGGTAATACATATAAACAATAAATTGTCAGGATGAATACATCTGCTTCCAAAATTGCCTGGAGGGCCTTTATACGATAGATCACACAAACAAGCGTTTGCATCCTTCTACATAAACACAAAAAAAACACTTTATTATTGTCAACAAAAATAAAAAATAAACGTTAACTTATATAACACCAACAACAAAAATATGTTCTTCCTCCTCTGAACTACGGAAATCGGTCGGACACCAGGTTTACCAGGTATTCTAAATAATTCGACAGTGGGCTATTACGGTACGCCTTCCATGTGAAATTTCCCAAACGACAAATCTTATTCATAATTACTCCAACTTCATTTTCGACAGTTACTTCAACCAAAACTGCGTTAACTAATTCTTCATTTGATTCAACGTAAATGCACAACTATTTACAAAGCGTTACTTGATTAATTTTACTCATTTCAAACGTAATATTAAAATTTGGTATGTTTATTTAAACGGCGTCTTCTTATTAACGATATTTACAAAGTTCTTGACGAATATTATGGTTACACTTAAACTAAAAGCTTTCTTTATTTACAGCGATAAATGCTTGTTATGCGCTTAGTCATTTACAGGAGGTCGTGAATATCAACTAACACTAGAACCACCTACTTTACTTGAACTATTAGCTTTTGATCCGCACACCAAGCGCGATAGAACTCCAAAGGAGTTAGGGCCAGCACCATTCGACACTGAACCGAAATACCATGAACAAGAATATACCGCTATGTACTACACCGATACTATAGATACTCCAGGAGGCGAGAACACACAAAATAATCCTCCAATTTAGGGTAACAAAAATTAAGTTTTCCACGATAGCTTCACTTAACCTCCAAGAAGAGCGTAAATATTTCACTACCTCCACGCACCAACCTTCGTGTATACGACAAAACGCACACGTGCCTTGGCCCTTACGGCATCGTTCCAAGACTGAGAACACATATTCAAAACTTCTTTAGTTACGACAACCAATCATACTACTCATACATTCAAATTATAAAACGCGGTAGAAACGAAATGCCCCTTCCCGTAAATGATCAAGATAAATTACGTCATGCTACGAACTGTAATCCTAAAGGGTACCTCAGAGTGCAAAAGCAACGTCAGCTTTCACATCAATCGAGACAAAATGTGCGTATGCGTCCTGATGAGTACAAATCCAGCTGGGTATGAATAGTCCTAGATATGAATGATGCTGGATATCAATTATCCCGGGAATAAATCGTCTTTGATGTGAAGCTGCCTAGGTATGAGTAGCTCTCGAAATAAACGGTGCTGGTTATAAGTAGTTCCGGGTATGAATCATCCTGGGTATGCATTGTCCGGATATTTAATGTCCGGTTATGAATTATCCGCGTATGAAACCATCAAATACAACAAAAGACAGGTAGTCAAATCGCAAATCGTAATCGGAAGACTAAACATAGCATTGATAAGGTAAAAACAAAAACCCTATTAATATTTAAATTTTAATGGAGTTTGGTTTAACTTAGTAACTAATACTTTTGTGTAGCGTCAGGTATACAGTTTAGCTATTATATGCTTTACGAGCAGAATGCTCCTCGTAACAAGCTTGTAAGTTAAACGTTAATCAGACTTATAAACTAAGGTAAATTAAAATACTGCATTTGCCAGGGAAATGCTCCTTAATTGCTAATATTCTAATTATACTTCTTCCGGAGCAAAATAGTGTTCATACGAAGCAACTTTTGTAAGCGATAGGTTACCAAATGTTTCGTAGAAGTTTCCGTAGGTACTGCGAACGATTATCTTTAGTGTGAAATGTTTTAAATGACAATAAAATTCTAAAGTATTGGACAAAATGAAAATCACTCGAATGACAATATTTGGTACGGGAAAAGAGCAGATATCAAGTGTGTCAAATTCTATCTTCTTTTAATATAAATTACACTGCTTATTTGTTTTCTAAGTTCAGATGCTTACAGTTTTGGGTTACAGACAAGAAGTAGTCATGGAACGACGTGTAGTGTAACTACCGACAACTCTTTGTTAGGTAGTTTGACGCGTTAAATCATTGTTAGATGTAGACAAGTTTTCAGTGTAATAAAGTTTCGCTTTGTAAGTTACGAACAGTGTTGGCGGTGTCATGTATGTTTTTCGTGGGCACGGAAACTTGTGCTTGTGCGTGTGTATGTGAGTGTTTGGACACACACATACACACAGACACACATACATACACACACTGACACACACACACATATATATATATATATATATATATATATATATATATATACAGCGTGTTCAGCGAGGAATGGGACAGTGCACTCGAGAGCGGATGAAGATTTTTAAATTATGAAAATATTTTTGTAAATGTCTTCCAAGGGCGCACATTTGTTGGCACAAAGATTTGAATCAACGCCCATCGCCGCCAGGTGGCGCTATCTCACTTCAATTTTTTAAATGCAATGCCCTATTTTTTATTTCATTTTTGGATTCTATGACATATTTGTGATGACTTTTATTAAGACTCCTACCAACCTATCTTTTGTAGTTTCTGAGAAAGAAATAATTTTTGGAATTTTATTAATTGAAAGCATACAAATTAAATTAAATGTTCAAATGTTTCTCCATCATTTTCTACACACGTTTGATAACGCCTAATTAATGTAACACTAGTTGCCGCTCTTAAAGTTTCTCGTGGTATGTTTGCACAAGCAATTATAATTTTGTTTTGTAACTCCTCTACATCTCTAGAAGGTGTTTCATACACTACACTCTTTAAATGTCCCCAAAGAAAGTAGTCTAAGGGACTAAGGTCAGGAGAACGAGCTGGCCACATAATGGGACCATTTGTACCTATCCATCGTTGCGGAAACACTCTACTTAGATAACTTCTCACTATTGCGCTATTGTGCGCCGGTGTACCATCCTGTTGAAAGTACATCACTTGTCGCAGATTTACATTTACATCTTCAAGCAAAGGAGGCAGTTGATTTTCAAGAAAATCCAAATAGCATTGGCCTGTTAAGGTACCATTAAAAAAATATGGGCCAATCAATTTGTCATCTATCATTCCGCACCATACATTTATGTTCCATCTCACTTGGAAATTGGTTGCTCTGACCCAATGAGGATTTTCTGACGACCAGTAATGGGAATTGTGGCGATTAACGATTTCATTGTTTGAAAAATTACTTTCATCAGACTACACGATACGACCTAGAAAATTAGGGTCTTGCGCATAATGTTCCATAAAAACTCCGGTGATAAAATTAAGTCTGCGATCTTGATCTCCTGCATGCAGTCCATATACCAAATGAATTTTAAATGGTTTGTATTTATTAGATTTTAATATTTTATGGACAGAACCAACTGATACGGCACACTCTTCAGAAATAGATCTCACCGACACCTGAGGATTATAAGCTACACATGCTAATACACCGACGGTGTGTGCTTCATCTGTTGCTGTCTTTGTGCGATTCTCGCACTTACGGTGAGGAAAATGACCGGTTCCCCTCAAAATATTTGCTACACGAACAAATGTATTTTTTCCGGGATGGCGTCGATCGGGAAACCTGGCAGCATACAATACTTATGCAGCCCTTGCCTTTTTCTACATTCACCATAAATTATTACCATATCAAATATTCTTCGTTAGAAAACGTAAACATAATTATGGAATTTGAAGATGCACAGAAGATTTTCAAAACTGAAACTGTAAACTGACAGAAACTTACGCGTTTGTTTTCATGGCATGATAAATGTTTCACATGATTCTTAATCAACGACTGTGATAAGTTGATCCCCCTTACAATTTAGTGTACAGCGTATCGCATTATTTCGGCGTTATCTGCATTATTTTTGTGGAAGAACAATCTTTTATCTTTCATTTGGTATAAAATTTGCTATTTTGTCTGTATCACTCAAATGTTATGAGCACTTCCTGAAATTACGTTTTTGTGCTAAAATTAGAAGGGTTATTTTTTTCTCAGAAACTACAAAAGATAGGTTGGTAGGAGTCTTAATAAAAGTCATCACAAATATGTCATAGAATTCAAAAATGAAATAAAAAATAGGGCATTGCATTTAAAAAATTGAAGTGAGAGCGCCACCTGGCGGTGATGGGCGTTGATTCAAATCTTTGTGCCAACAAATGTGCGCCCTTGGAATATATTTACAAAAATATTTTCATAATTTAAAAATCTTCATACGCTCTCGAGATATTGCACTGTCCCATTTCTCGCTGAACACGCTGTATATATGAAGTTGATGTTCTTCCGGGCTTGGTCTCGCGTAGACTCTCCTCCATGGTTCTTAAAACAACCGATGTTGAAATGACGACGTTTCGGCATAATTTCATCTGCCATTTTCAAGTCTTCGTGTTCTGCTCCTGGTAACTCGAACTGAACAGTTCAGTTCAGTTCAGTTCGAGTTACCAGGAGCAGAACACGAAAATGGCAGATGAGATTTTGCCGAAACGTCGTCATTTCAACATCGGTTCTTTTAAGAACCATGGGGGAGAATCTAGGCGAGACCAAGCCCGGAAGAACATCAACTTCATATCCAGCACTCGCGGAAACCTGAAAATTAACATGGATTTTTCGAGGAGATTTAAATTTGGATTCGATTGTTCTTCGCCAATCGTTATAATTTGCAAAGTAGCAAATATCAAGCTCGTGATTCAGGACACAGGGTGACGATATTGTTTAAATGTTGAAATGATGTATTTATTTGATAATTTATAAAAATCTTATCCTTTACTGAAGAAAAGAATTGTAATTGTTGTCGAAATGTTTAAAATATTTTATTCATTTATTTAATTTAATTATTTTATTATGAGTGATAATGGTGAAAGTTTGCGTATTCTCCATTTATTTGCATTTAACTGCTTATCTAATTATTAGAATTCACATTTTAAATATTTGGTAGAAATTATAAGAAATGAATCCCCTTTTTTAATACGATCCTATCGAAAATAAGCAACGTTGTAAAAATATAAACAATAATCTATCTCAGATGAACGTTTAAAACTTCATGTCAGGTAGACGTTAATAGACATAGATAGATAGATTAAAAATAATTTAAAGAAAAGTTCCAAAGCCGCCCACTTCTATATAATACCGATAATGCGATTTAAGCATTTCCAATCCGGTTTAATCAATTTTTAGACTAAGTTTGCGTGATCTTAAGAAACTTTCTAAAGAAGAGTTATGTAAAACTCAATTTTCTTTAAAAAATTCGTTCACATTTTCTTGTAAAATGAATCGTTAGTCAAATATTGAAGAAAGTAATACTTAAATTCTACATTAGGAATTTTCTGCCGCTAAATTACTCGTCGTATCAGAAATTTGCATCGAACATAATTAATCGTAATGTTTATGGTCTATTTGTTGGTATTTTTATATCGTGGAAATATGCAGCTGTTTCAGAATTATTTAATAAAAAGCGAAAACTATCGCTAACATACACCCCTCCACGCCAATGAATTTCCCCAAAATCTAACCAGCTTCAGGAAAAATGAAAGCAAATTTAAATACGAAATTTGAAGTACATACGTGTTATAGTTTTGCAGTTATCGCGGATTGAAAATGCTTAACAGTATTTTACATTACAAGCCAAGTAAAATAGTTTTACTGGCGATAGTATGAAGATGCCTGGCGAGCCTGTCACATCCTTGAGCCAGTAAAAACGGTTACCTAGCGTGTCATGTATAATATTTTATTTGTTTTTAGTTTGTAAATAAACCGAAAACTCATAATTAAATAAATTTTTTCCTTACAATCATTATATTTTTCAAAAATGTCTGGTTGCCTTTGAAATCATTACTCTGGAAACGACTCTTATCGTTTATTTTACTGTTTATTATTTTGCTAATACAATGTGAACAAGATACGGTTCCCGAACTTTTAAGAAATCAACAACTTTCTTCTGTAACCTGTAAATTTCTTAACTAGTAGCTAACTTGTTAAGACATTTACAAATAAGTAAAAAGTAAATTAAATTATCGATATTTTATAGTAGCGGGCGGCTTTGCAATTTTTTTATATCTATAGCATCTATACACCGTTTACTGAACAAAAGTAGTTAAGCTCCTCACCAAAAATTCTCGCAATATTTAAATGCAACTTTGTTATTGGTCGCATTTTTAAAACCCAGAACACAATTACTTGCTTTCAACTGTTGTCGTTGGCGTACCTAACAGAACATAAGTCTCTAATTCGGTTTAATTCAATATTATACAGTTTAAATGTTTTATGTTCTCAGCTTTTTAGAATAAAGTAAAGTGTGTTTTGCAATAGTATCTTATTATAAACGTAGTTTATAACCCTACGGTCCTTATAAACGGACGCCCTGTTTTGACCTAATCCAAAACTTTATTTTTAAACTATGTTTGTGTTACTTTATTTTATATAATTAAAAGCAATTAACAAAAATAGTGTGTGACCAACCTTAGTTTATACCCAAGTCAGCCTGATTTGCAGTCTCTTGTACCTTCTTTAATATGTTCTTACGTCGTATTTTTACAAGTAATAAATAATTTGAAAAACAAGACGGTTTGTAATTAATCTTGAGAAAGTGACATTTCAATTTATGGTTTTTAAATTAAATTTGTTGGTGTAAAACTGGTCGCTGCTTACATTGGCCAAAATTTAGTGCCTTAACTATTTCTGTTGGCTAAGCAGATTTTATATGTTTATTAAGGTCTATATGACATGGATTTTTAAACGTCGGTCTGACATACATTATTTTTGTTTTTACAGTATTACCTATTTTGGTTATGAGCGTAAATTTGTTTGTTTATTTTAAGGTTAGAATCTGTATGTTTATTAACCTTTACCTGACATGAAGGTTTAAACGTTGATTTGACATAGATTATTGTTGTTGCTTTTACAATGTTGTCTATTTTCCATATGAACGTATTACAAAGAGGTTGCATAATTATCCAAAAAAATTATCATTAAAATTATTTCATTTCTTTTAATTTCCACTTTGTAGGTCTTGTGTTGTTCCACACCGGATATTTTGGAATATCATCAGTCCATTTTCAGTTTTAGTACTACTGTTTTTAATTGCTTTCATGTAACTCTCATTAATATTTCATGAAAAACGAAGTTATAAAGCAATCTTTTGTGTACGACTTCCGGATGGGTCACCACAGGATTAGAAATTACTTAAAAATTATGGCGTATAGTACGTTATAGCACAATTTCCTAAACAGTGCGTTGCTGCAAATATTTAAAAGAATTCGGTTTAAGAAATTGTGAACTCTTAAATTTAAAGTTAATCCTACATGTATTTAGGTATTTTATGAGCAATGTTTCTTAGCAGACACTCGCCAAACGAAAAATTCTCCTATTTCAAAGACATAAAGCTACTATTAGTAAAATAATACAAGCCTATTTGGGATTATCGAACGTTACTTTTCTGGTGAACTTTTACCAATTTACATTTTAAATAAATTATGATTTAAGTAACATTATAAAATACGAATAAAAATCCCAAAGCTTTTAATTCTTTATATCGCACGCATATTGGCTTTTTATTAGGAGCCAATTCGAATTAGTAAAGTAGTAAATTCGAATTAATAAATTCGATATATGCGTAAATGTAAAAATATTTAATTCAAATAAACCACTAATACTATTTTTAAATCGACTCATAACAGCTTCATTAAAATTAAGAAAAAAAGAGAATATTATGTTATGATAGAAAAATTAATTTGAAAGCTTTTTTATATAAAAAAAAATTTTATTTAGTTTACCTAAATTAAATTAAACTAATAAGGACTACCGTTGCGTTAAAACTGAACTTCGGCATACTTTTTGTGTAAATTTAAACTCAATACGTTTAAGTTTTGTTACGTCTTTAAATACTAGCATTAGCTTGTAGTTATTGTAATTTTCGTCGACCTCTATCATCTTGAGAATCTCAAATTTTGCGTTCACGGAAGAAATGGAAATTAGGATCAAAAACTTGGCGGGTAAAGTTTCTCCCTGTAGGCATTTCACAATGACCTATATTATTTAGCTCTAACGTCTAAAGAGCATCAACGTTCCGTTCCATCCCCTTCAACTTAAGCCTCTCATCTACCCTTTCCATAGATCTGTTCGTCCACGCACCCCAGACTATTGATATTCGCTTCCGAGCATTCTCTATACATTCCTGACGGTTTTAATTTGTGGTTACAGAATTCCAACATACGATTAAAAAATTCGCTGTTTTCAAATTTTATAAGTGTGTTTGGCACATTTATACTAATAAAAATCCATAATACATTTACATTACGACAAATACAAATGATAAAAAGTTTTTAGGTAATAATAGACAAAACGTATTGAGTCATAATACGTATGTAGATAGATATTAAAGGGGAGATTTTGTATCAACGCTTTTACTGCGGTCCATTGATTTACCAATGATATCGCACCGTGATTGCTCCCTTGACAAAAATAGGGATATTCCCTAACGTACAATACCCAGCTAAGCGTTGTATCTTTTTGCAAAATTAATTAAGTAGTTACATCTTTAAACAAACCCAAATTAACGTGATTTTAGTTAATTACTTACAATTCGTTGACATGTTCTATTTTTTTTTGTCGCAGCAATTGACCCCATACCTACAACAAAAAAGTTAACATAAATTAAGAATTATGTGGATTTTGGAATAATAATTTATACACAGATCTCAAACAGTCTCCTTCAAGTAGCAGATTTTAAAATTTTGATATATACACAATGTAAACTGATAATCATAATGATAGTTTTTAGCATTTTTATAACAAAAAAATTATGCATATCATTTTATTCTGTTTTGACTTTCAGTATTTATAATAAAAGCAGCCCCTAGGGGTTGAACTACCTACTGGGCGTGTCCCCTGGTGACGGATAGGGGAATGACCTTGCACGTGATCGTATGTGACACAAAGCCAGCACCGATATATGACATCGTGGCATTAAACCCTCACTGTTAACTCTAGAAAATACAGTGTCGAGGACCAGTTCAGGTGGGGCTTTGTAACTAATGATAGGGACAGCATGTTAAGAGCCAGCTGCCTTTACTAAATTGTTATTGAACTATTTCCTAAATATCCTGTTTAATTAAAATTTACAAAAATCATGCAATAATGAATTTATATCCCCTCCGACGTGAATTCCAAAAACGTTAAAACTTTTATGTCAGAGTCCCCACCAGTCTATCCGCCAATCGCGACGTTTGAAGCCAAACCAGAAGCCCCCTTCGCCCTCTACGAATTCTAAATTAAAGTGTGATACGGGCTACTAACACACTGAGATAGTGGCGGAGTGGTGACACAACCTGCTCAGCATTCGGGACGTAATGGGTACGATTCCCGTTACCGTCTACCGTGTATGAGGTTTTTCAGGGGTTTTCTCATACACATGTAGCATGGTCACTTCATATACGCACACCATGTGCGGCTACTTAGGCGAATGCTGGGGTAGTATTCTCCTCCTCAGAATCCTAACTCCGTTCCTTCCGACCTTATCCTGACCATACCCATCCTTAATCCCACGATACGTAATGTATGTATGTATAATCCATAATTGTGGCGCAAAGAGCTTGGAAAACGTGACCATTCCTTTTTTGCTGCTACAGACGCTCTTATTCCACTGGGCCTCTTTCGATAGCCCAAACTGATCTATCTTATCCGATTCAGCTAATCTTTCTAATAAGTTCCATTCCGTTCACCTGCATTCTGTCGAGACAACTCGAAACTGCCAGCTTGAACTTATCCTATACACCAGGGTTTATTACTACCTCAACCTGCTGCCAGTGTAAATATTGAACACTACACTTACACCAGTGAACGACTTCACGTCGGGCAAAATACCGATATAGTCTTTTACTTACTTCATTGGATAGAAAGTCTCTCTCCTAAATTCTGCCAATCTCCAAGGTATCAATTAAATAGCACAACGGGTATTTCCCCAGATTCTTGTAATTAATGCTCCACCTACAAACCGCAAACCGACTCACAGAAACACGCCTACACTAGAAAAATAATTAAAAACCGAAGTTCAAGAGTCCGACAGGTTGAAAGCAGCAAGCCACCCGCAATTAGATCATATTTCGGTCACCCAGTTTCGTAATTTAAGAACTCCGTACGTAACCATCAGTATTACATCGTAATCTCGCGAAACGTAATAAACCGCTTAAAGTTAGTTTTTCTAACAACACTTCTTAACAGAAGTCCCGTAACCAGCTTTAACATCCGCTCGTCCATTACACTTCTCTAACGAACTCCTGAACTAGGATCCGTCCTAGTCGCTCATCGGGATAATCCAGACTTGAAGGAGAAACCCTTCTGCAACCCTACCGTGCTTGTAAAACGTTTAGTTTTTCCGGCACCCGAAAATATTGAAATAAATCGTTCCGGTTCAATGGTGTATTCCTTTCTAAATGTCTTGTTACATATAACGTATTAATTACTAAGAGAAATTCATAGCCTAACACACACACGTACGCACGCACACACGCAAGCACGCAAGTACGGACGTACTCACGGACGGACGCCACGCACACGCACAGGCCCACGCGCACACGTACACGCACAAGCGCTCTCGAACACACACACACACACACACACACACACACACACACACACACACTCACACACACAGACGCGCACACACGCACACTCGCATTCACACACGCACACAAGCACACACGAGTGCACACACACGCACACACGCACACACTCACAGCACCACCACCACACACGCATACACGCACACACGCACACACACACGCACACACGCACACACGCACACGCACACACGCAACACGCAAACACGCACACACGCACACACGCACACACGCACACACAGCACACACACACACGCACACACGCACACACGCATACACGCATAAACGCACACACGCACACACGCATACACGTGCACACACACACACACACACACACAAAACACAAACACACATGGCCGATCTTAGTGAAACTTGGCCAACTTTGTAAAATGAGGTAATCTGTCGATATTACGTTAATGAAAAAAGTTGATTGCACAACCTTCTATACCTACAGATGTATATTTAGGTTGGAAGGTAAAAAGAACCTTAATCAAGGATTCGCCCAATGGCTATCTTCTTGTTGTACATTAATGTTCAGGTACGCTAGAAAATAAGATGTGCGGAATATGTCGTCTTAAAAACCAATAGTTTAAATTAATATTTAAACTCAATCCTCATAGATCCTAACGTTGGAGTGATTCATACGTTGCCGTGCGCTACCGGCAGTAGTCACCGCCTAGGTTGTTGAAGTTTTATTTGTATTGTTTGTCTATATTATGTAACATGTCAACTTGTGAAAGTTTCTATTCTTATGTCTATATGTGTGCGTGTGCGTGTGCGTGTGCGTGTGCGTGTTCGTGTGCGTGTGCGTGTGCGTCGGCGTGTTCGTGTGCGTGTGTATTGCGTTTTTATGTGTGTGTGTGTGTGTGTGTGTGTGTGTGTGTGTGTGTGTGTGTGTGTGTGTGTGTGTGTGCGTGCGTGCGTGTGTGTGTGTGTGTGTTTGTGTGTGTGTGTGTGTGTGTGTGTGTTACCTTTAGATTGAAAACCTGTGTTTGTCGATTTACTATTTACTCGTCATTTGTTTCATTAACATAACATAACTTATCTGAATTTCTATCATATACTGTTTAACCTTTATAAATTACTTAAACGTCCTGTATCGATTGCACTGTTTTTAGTTACTCTAAAAGTTCATACAAACCCAATCCAGGTAATGTTTAGAATTCTGGTTAGTTTAAAAATAATTTACTTACAGATATCGGTTACTTTGCTAAATTACCCCTAGATGGTACCATTAATTAGCATGTTATTGGAAATTGTGTATTTACCATTTTAACAATAATTTTGGTGATAACAATGGATGTGATGACAATATTTAATTGGATAACGAGTTGACTTCGCCATTTTGGATAAAATTGAGCTTTTTAAGGAAGCTGTTTTAAATCGAAGGATATATGAGATATATTTTCATAGTTTATGAATTTCTACATGCTGGCTAGGTACTAAATAGCGCCATTGGGCGGATATATATATATATATATATATATATATATATATATATATATATATATATATATATATATATATATATATATATATATATATATATATATATATATATATACGAGAATTTTGATTTCACCACATGCTTTCTTTCAAACCGATTATAATTTTAAACTTCTTTTAGTAGATTCACACTGAATATCACTAGCTATAAACTAAAAAGGAAAAGAAACCAAAAGGTAAAACTTCTTAGAGCTGGACTTACAGTATAGAGGTATTACTTTGCACTTATTCGTGGTATATCTTTTTAGCTTCTTCTTTCCTCCGGTCTTTCTTGCTTGCTTCTTGTTATATGTTTCAACTAAATGTTCGAGGTAGCATCGTTCTAACCTGTACTCGCCTATACACACCGTAACGTCCAGGTCAGGCTATTCTAGTTATAATATGTTTCCCTTATAACAATGCAAAAGTGGATGCGATGAACGTTTATAATCAATAACACTGCCTTCTTTTCTTATACAAAGTGCTGCTACAACCTAAATGTATGTTTTAATAAACGATACCTCAACAGTCAGCTTTAAATAGTTACTTTATTAAACTTTTCGTTGTTCACACTTTTTTGAACTGTGATAAACGTTGTAGTGTGTATTGTACTCGAATATCCCTCACGATTCAAGAATTACTAAAATGTCTGTAATTTTTTGTATTAAAAACGATCTTAACCTTAATTGTTTTTTTGGGTTGATGAAAATGGCCTAATTTCTGCTTACTTTTCTATGATTTCTAGAACCACACCCAAAAATGTATATTAATATTGCCATCCATCTTATTATTGTCACGAGTTACGAGTCTTATGTATTATTTGCGCAGAAGCTGTTATTCTAGTTATTATCACATACCGGTTGTCCTTGCATTTTTGTCATTTTACTGCGGTATTTACTTAACAATTACTAACGGGCAAAACATAATCTTTCAATTACTATTTTAGATTTAAGTATGTGTTTTGAAATATTGTACATAACTATATTACTATCCATATTAATAAGGGGTTTGTGTAAATTTAATTTTTCGTTTGTGAAACAACGGCAAGTCAGTTAAAAAAAATAGTTTAAGTCAAAGTATAACCAGGTAGGTAGAATTTCTTCTTTCTAGGTTAACCCTTGAAAATACTTTCAAACAAACCAGGGAAGGCAGTTTTAAAGGCCTTTAACCGTCAAATGTTTACTTGCTCAAAAAGAATTTTTAATATATCGATATAAAATTAACTTCCCTGAGTATTTGATTCGGTGTGAAATATTAATGTTAATTATGCTAAATTTTTGGTGGGTTTACAAAGAATTGTTTAAAGGGAGATACAATTAACTAGCCTTGACCTGTGATGAATTATTAATTGTTAATTATTTATATTGGCCTGTGATAACCGTTTGGTCAAATCTATTTAATATAAAGTTACCAAGGTAATTTCGGTTTGTTTCTTACTGCTTCCTTTCTTCCCGTTTCAAGCTCATAAAATCATAATTTTCTCTTATTAAAGCTTGTGGAGCTTATTAAAGCTCCAAAACACCCACGCTACCCAAGTGCTTAACGGTGAGTTGACCTTTTGACTAAGTTACTATCCGAGTTCACTCATTTATTTATATTTATGTAACGTAGTAGCTTAGACTCGTGATAGTATCTGTATGTGTGTGTATGTGTATGTGTATGTGTATGTGTGTGTGTATGTTGTGTATGTGTATGTGTTGTATGTGTGTGTGTATGTGTATGTGTATGTGTATGTTGATGTGTGTATGTGTAGTGTTGTGTATGTGTATGTGTATGTATATGTGTTTGTGTATGTGTGTGTGTATGTGTATGTATATGTGTATGTGTATTTGTATGTGTATGTGTATGTGTATGTGTATGTGTATGTGTATGTGTATGTGTATGTGTATGTGTATGTGTAGTGTATGTGTAAGTGTACGTGTACGTGTACGTGTACGTGTACGTGTACGTGTACGTGTACGTGTACGTGTACGTGTACGTGTACGTGTACGTGTACGTGTACGTGTACGTGTACGTGTACGTGTACGTGTACGTGTACGTGTACGTGTACGTGGGCGTGGGCGCGTGCGCGTGCGCGTGCGCGTGAGCGTGTGCGTGTGCGTGTGCGTGTGCGTGTGCGTGTGCTTGTTCGTGTGCGTGTGCATGTGCTTGGGCGTGTGCGTGCGCATTGAGCGTGCGCATGCGTCTGCGTCTGCTTCTGCGCCTGTGTCTGCGTCTGTGTTGGCGTCCGCGTCCATTTCCGCATCTCGACTGGTTAAGTATGTTAATATACCACGACATAGGCATAACAAAGTTGTGTGCTGGCCACATCATTTTTTGTTAATATTTATCATACTTTACTGATTATAGGTTTTTAAGGTTTTTTTTTTCTTTTTAATTTAATTTTGTTAGTGTGTTATTGGCTCGAGTGTTCATAAAAAAATGAATACTTTCGACTCATGAACACGATAGTGACAAATAACATAAACCATTTTTTGTTACAATCTCGTTCTCATGATGGGTAGTATATTTATCACATTTTTTAAACCTATAAAAATATACACATTTTAATGTAATACACTAGAGTCCGATTGTGTAATTTTAAGAATAGTTCAATTTTAGGTGTACCGAAAATTGTATGTGAATACTCGACCTATATAAATGTATGTTGTGTTTTGTAGGCTTGGATTAAATCAGAGAAACTCTAATTTCATATCATATCCATGGGTGATGACACCGTTGCTGTAGTTAAAAAAATGTGGTATAATTTATCAAATTAGAGCAAGTGACATCTCTCTTTTCACAACATGACATTTAAGCAGAGCTGTAATTATACATGGCACCATGACTATTAATTACTGTATTTAAAATGAAATTGTGTTTACATATAAAACGTGACCTCACGATTATGTCGGTGATATTCCTCAACATTATATGTGTATGTTTTACATATATATCAGGCTGCATATTATATAAATTTGCATCTGAATTACTTCACGGTGGACAATTTTTAATCATAATTCTACCTAAACTGTCTCTACCGTAAACAATTTATTTTACATATATTTCTGATTTAGTTTAATAATAAATTTTTATTACTTTCTTTCATTCTAGACAGACATAATAACACCTGTAGAATAAACATTACAAATTTGTTTAAACTATTTGAAAATTCGTGACAATGTTTACATTTGGCTAAGCAAATACTTTTGGTCAAAGTATATTTACAGTAACATTTCCCATTTCATTTAAATACTAGGTGGACATCGAAATAAATTTAAATTTTTTTGTCATTACAAAGGTTTGTTGGTCGTTTGAAAATAAAATAAAAGGTCAATTTTAATTTAGTTCTTCAATTTGTAGTTGTTCGCCAAAGGCAATCCTCATTGAGATGCATGAAGTATAAATTTCGTATTGCCCTTATTCACAAAGTCTCTTTCTAAAGTGTAAAGTAAAACTGCAGTTTGTCTTAATTAAAAAGTGAGTGACATTATAGAAACATTCAGCGCTTTATTTGTAAGTGATGTAAGTGAAGTTTTAAAATTTGTATCGTATTGAATATTATGGCTTTGTCCAACCAAAAAATTTTCAGTATTATAGCTGGATAAGACAAGAATCAAAGACATAATATATGAGTCTGTATGAAATTAACCAAGTATTACTACATATAAAACGTATGTATTGTTTCGTATCTAATAAGTAAAGGTAATAATAAATGTCATTTAATCCTTGAGTACTTGGGTGCCTTGAACTTACATGAACAGTCGGGTGGTGTCTGAGAGACCCAATTTGTATTTCACAGTAAGAACTATTAAACAAAAAATAAAGTCATTTGTAACATGTTAAAAATATTATGATTAATAATCGATGATAATCATAACACTAGTTATACTATCCCCGATAATGAACACAAAATTAAAATAAACAAAATTATTACTGTAAAAGAAAAAAAAGTTAATAAAAATGTACCGGGTGCTCCATTGGTAAATGAGGCCGGCTGTATATGAGAAACTACATCGCACAATTTCGACAGGGCAGTCCGAACCTCGGTATCGAACGTAAGCCCCTTCTCTTGTAAGCGTTTTGTGATTTTTATTACAAATCTCTTAATTCCAAGAAAAGAACTTGGCGTTTTTACGCTCATCGTTCCGGCATCGTGATCTTCCCCGCTACGGGGTTAGATCTGTCACTGCTTGCATACAGATAATACGAAGAAGCGGTCATCAGTAGAGGAGCCACAGCCTAGCAGCAGGAGCCGCCGGAATACAGCAGGAGCGAAGAACGAACATAAAAGAAGCATCCAGGACACCGCCACCGCCAACTACAGGATCGACGTCGGGTAAAACAATAGGTACGGGTTAATAAAAATATTTTTTATTAATTTTAATTTATTGTTTTATTTTAACACTTGTTTTCCTCCGTTTCTATTTGGGTCTCTGATTTACAAGTCTTTATTCCTCGGGGTGTGAGACTGTACCTCGGCGGAGACCCGTCCTTTCTTTAAAACAATTTCTTTCTTTACTGTTTCACAACCTTAATAGCAACAACCGCGATGGTTAAGCACGGTGACGACCACCGTGCTACCGTAACGGTTGTATCCCCAACCCGCAACGCCGTCCGTCCACTGACGCCTACACACACAGCACACACAACCCTCAACCCTCACATACGCGCACACCCTCGCCTCGCCACCACCATCCTCACGTGCACGTTCCCATTCGTCCACCTAATCCCCACACTCCTACATCTCTACACTTTCCACCGCCTCCACAAAACCACTCAAACTCGCACACACACAAACCTACATAAGCATACAACCCCGCCCTCTTACCCACACCCGTCCATCCACCTGTACCTGCCGTGATTTCTACACCAGCTTCCTCCAATTCTAATCCCACCCGCTCTCAATTCTCGAAATATCACGAAATCCATAACCACCCAGAACTCCCTATTCAATTCCCTTAAACTCCTAAACCTTCCCTGGTTGAACTTAACGTTTAACCACAACCACACCTGTCT
Organism: Vesta saturnalis; assembly: GCA_036346205.1. Classification (NCBI taxonomy): domain Eukaryota; kingdom Metazoa; phylum Arthropoda; class Insecta; order Coleoptera; family Lampyridae; genus Vesta; species Vesta saturnalis. The sequence continues at coordinate 1,077,613 of JARFJB010001237.1, read as the reverse complement.
CTTTGAGACCTCCTATCCCTTGCCTGATGGTACACAGCTCCTAGCCGAAGAGATCTGGGATGCTATCGATCTTCCACAAGTGAGCAAGGTCGTTCGTATCACCTCTAAGGTTACGAACACTCCCACATCACTAGTCCGCGTCATAGCCCCATCAAAACGACCCTCGACTTCCTCTTCACACGCGGTGTCGTCATGTTCGGGCGACACTATAGTTGCGAACTATCTCTTATCCCGCAACCTCTCCCCTAGTATTGTTCTACCTGCTCGCAGGTGGGATATACCGCTGAGGAGTGCCCTCTCGTTCCATGCGTTGCCCTAACTGTGGCGAAAGCCACATATCCTCCTCGTGCAAATCCTCGGCTAATCCAAAGCGTAAAAACTGTGGGGAAGTACACCCTACCTTTTTCTTTAAGTGCCGGGAACGACGGGAACCTCCGAGTTCCAGTCGAAAATAGCGGCCCTCGAACCCATCCTGTCTTCCGAAGAGGCCGAGTCGGAAGACACCGCCCACGTCAATCTCACCCCCTTCACCGATTCTCTTAGCATTAAAGACTTCCTGCAAGTACTAATCCACACCCTTTTTTACATGTTCCCCAACCGGCGAAATAGGGTTGCTCGCATCCTAGATTTGCTCTCCCAATCATTCTTCCAACGGAGAATCGGCGCCTGCGTATCTGGTACGCGGATGAAGTTTCCGTAATCCGACAACCCAATTCTTAACCTCCTCCAAAATTGATACCCTAGCAGGGACCATTAATGCCAGGGGCGTGCGTCAGAAACGCTCCTTACTCAAACACTTTCCACACGAACATAATATACACATCCTTTCTATCACGGAAACAAAGCTCACCAACAGATGCACACTTAATTGCAACACATATCACACCTTCCTAAACAACAGCCAACACGGAACCGCCCTCTTGACTAAAAATTACTTCCCATCCACTCCTTTTCAACTTCCTGCGCAACTACAGCATCTCGAATGCGTTGCTGTGACGGTGCACTTCCCCATTCCGATAGTATTCATTTCATATCACAACCCGCCCGGCCACAACACCATATCCGACGACCTTATATCTACGCCCCTAGCCTCCCTAATGCAGTTATCCTAGGTGATGCCCGCCATGTCCAATTCGGTGACACCGCAAATAATGGCAACAGTAACAGGCTATCCTGCACTCTGTTGCAGTTGCCGCTCTTGCGAATCGAGAACACACAGCCAACATATTTCGAACATTTAGGTGCCTCAATAGTAGACCATATCATAGTTTCCTAACCCATAGCTCACTATTTCGGTCGTGAGTGCTTTCTAGGCACCACGATCACATCAGATCATATACCCATACTGGTCTAAACTTCATTTTGTCCAGCTCCCCCTACACCTCTTCAATACACAGTCATTAAAGGTTTTTCTAAAGCAGACTGGAATGTGTTCTCCGAACACATCTCTAACAACCTTCCTACACCCAACCTTCAAACGACCCAAGATCTCGAGAGAGCCATCAGAGACCTAACTTCCGTAATTACGGAAGCGGTCGATATCTCTGTCCCATTAAAAAACATCGACATTTCCCGAAAACCGCTCCCACGGCACATCGTGAACTAGATCAAAGGGAAAAGACTAATCTATTGTCAATTCTTGCCATCTAGGGATCCGGTGCTCAAGACCGAATACAATCGCCTTAACGCCCTAATCAGGCGAGATGCCAACAAACACCCGAAGACACCTGGTCCAAAACCACCTCCCAGCTAGGTTATAGAAATGGTAAACTCTTCTGGCAACAGTTCGATAGACTGACCAGAAGGAAAGTTAACTGTAAATCCCACCTAGCCGAGCTTTACGGCGACCTAATCTCCGACCAAGGAAAGACCGATTCCCTCCAATCCATTTTCCGAGTCCCGGATAATCGCCAATTCAATAACTCCTTGAGGGCCGCCTTGAAGAATTCCGCAACCTTAACCTTCCTGCAATCCAACTCGACGAGAATCCTTTTTATGCCCCCATCACGACCGACCAGGTCCATACATATTTCAATAAAGAGAAATTCTGCCCCAGGTTATGACGGCCTAAATCGAAAAATCCTCGGTCATTTCTCTGACCCAGCCCTCCGATTATTCTCCAACATCTACAACCTATGCTTAATCCAATCCCACTTTCCGACGGACTGGAAATCGGCCTCCACCGTCATGATACCCAAACCCCACGCCTACCTAACTTTACCTTCCTCCTATAGACCAATCCCTTTCTGAGTTGCCTCGGAAAATGCTCTAGCCAGGCGATCCAGGGACCACCTCGAATTTAATCACCTCCTGCCCAACAGCCAATTCCACTTCCGTCCCAACCGAACGTGTCACGATCCCTTGTTGAAGCTGCTTACAGAGACCACCAGAGCATTCAATCACAAGAAATGCAATCTGGCTGTGTTTCTGGACATTAAGCAAGTATTCGACAAAGTCTGGCCCGCCGGTCTCCTGCACAAGATCGGTAACCTCAACTCTCGCACCTGACCAATCGGTCAGATCGGGTCAAAGTAGGGAAAACCTTCTCAGATCCTCTACATTATCATCGCATCCGACACTCCCGAAGTCATACAACCCGGAGTAGTCATTGCGCAGTTTGAGAGTTGACACCGCCTTCTGGACGGTTAATTGGAACAGAGAAATGGTCTCCCGCCTCATATCCAAAACCCTACGGAACTACTCCAACTGGGCGAACCGGTGGAGAGTCTCCCTCAACCCACCAAAACCAAAACAATCTTGTTCCGACATTCTAATTACACCGAAGATAAATTCCCAAAGCTTGTCTGCAGAAATGTTTCACTCACCGTAAATCAAGAAAGATTCATACTCCAAAATGAAGTCACCTACCTAGGAATCCTCTTCACTAGAACCCTCAATTGGTTCCCCGATGTAACAAGAACACTCAATAGGATTAGAAACCGCGCAAACCTACTGGTCGCCCTCCGGGGTAGAATCAGGGGTTGCCACCCTAGGACACTTCAACACACCTACAAAACATACATCCACCCTCTTATGGATTTCCGAGCACCCATATACACCAATATAAACCCCAATCACCTTTCCTCTGTTGCCTCTGTAAACGCCGAATTTTGAGACGCACACATTGGATACCCCTCAGGTACCATAGTGACCTCTAAACACAACACACAAACATACCACTAACCACACACAGAATCCAAACACCTCAGAAAAACTTCGCACATAAAAGAAATCCTTACAACTACCGTTTTCCCCAATTCCCACGAAGAAAACCTAAATTAAAATCCAAGCATACCCTCGCGATCCTTACACAACTCCTTGACGACCCCCCGAGGAGCTAGAAGAATCCCTACATAACATCCCATATGCCCTCCGCATCCCCCCTTCTACTCGATGACGACCTAGCATTAAACCGGACAACAAATCGGATTAAACACACGAAGCACGCTACACCCCACTAAACAACACACACTTAAATCAATTAACCAATTTTAAATATTCAAATAAATCCAAATCTTTTTTTTTAGACCAAAAATAACCACATCCCATGATTTTAAAGTATACATTAACACAAAACATCGCAACACCAACATGCATGGATTGATCAGGGCTGAAGAGGACTCCTGAACAATCTTCGACTAAAATATATATAACCTATAAATAAGTGATTACTAACCATAAGCATGAGTATACTAACAAAAAAAAGCACAGTTTCGGGAAAAAAATATTGATAGTAAAAGTGTAGTTATAAACTACATAAGCTTAGCCACATTTTCTTTTTTTAACATTTTTTTCTATTTTGTTAAATAAGGGGTGACAAAGCCGTAAATTTTTGCAATTTTCTCGATAATTGTAAGTATAAGGATAAAATTATTTTTAACTCATGAAAAAGAGCGTGAAAAGATACAGATACTGATATAAATCACAAAGATATCTTCTTTAGTTACAAATATATGAATCAAAAGAAATGTAGAAATATATTTTAACAGTAACAGAATTAGAGAACACGTTTCACTATCATTAATTATAAAAAATTATTAATTATTAAACTATTAAAACAATAGGAGTAAAATGTAATATGTTAAGGGTCCCCTATCGGGTGTAACATTAATTTAGAACGGATAATTAAAGATATTTTACAAATTATTATGTTGCATTACGAATTTCCTTTATACAATATATGTGACCCTAAAAAGGACCGATGTAACAGAAGAATGGTACGCAACAGCCCTAATACTGCAGAATTAATGACGCCCCAAATGTTAAAATTGTCACCCGCACTGTTCAATGCGGACCTGCAATCTCTCACGCTTAGACAAAATAGCAGTCTAGTAAAAACAGGTATGTCTGGGAATGCCAAAAATAACACAAAACAATAGCTGCCGTGTGTCCATGACTGTATTAAAGATTTGCCAATAATTTTAGAAATTATAAATTATTTGTCAGTGCCGTACATCTTAAACGTTTTATAAACTACCGCAAGTGAGTGTAATTATGCATGAATGTTCGGAAAGTTTTTTTTTTAATTGTAACGTTTTATTTTGTCTTTTCATATTTGGAGAATATGTGATATTGTTTTATTAACAATAGTTGCATTTTGAAAATGAAATAAGGTTTATGGTTTATTTAGCAAGTTTAGACTACAGCTTTAAATTAAAATTTGGTTTATATATTGGTATCAATAGATAGTGGAATTCCCTCTTTACTACATTAGTGTGAAAGAGATGTTGATTAGTTTGTAGGTACATAAATGTTCTCGTTATTTTTAATATTTGTGTATTTTGATAAATGAAAGGGAATTACGTTTTATAGAATTATATTAGGTACAAAATTTATTACATTGTACGGTACATCGTTTGCAAATTTAAAATGCACTCGCCAGACAGTCGCCTTCTTTTCGATAAGGGTTTGGTTTTGAACAAAGAGTTTTGATTTTATGGACGTTGGTTTAATGATCATTATAGTATAGGTTCGTTATCTTAGACATATCACATTACCCGAACCCTCTTAGGAACGGATCGTTTTTGGGTGACGTAATTTCTTTTCGACGGCTTTCGAGTTCAATTTGTTTTTGGGCGATTTAAAATTTTAAGTAATTTTTTTGGCTAAATTAACATAGTATTAGGGAAGATGGCGAGATCTAAACGTTTAGGGTCTAGTTAGGAATGTAGTACTAGACTCAGGTCTTCTTTTGGGAGATGATGTATGAAGAAGGGGCTGATGGGATTAGTTAAGCATACCGAAGGTGTATCGAACTACCGTAGGAGTAATCTCCGCTTTCTGTGATTGGAATAATATATAGGTTCACCACATCCTCGACTTAATTTTATTGTTTCGTGTCTATAGTGACAAGTTTGAGCCTAGAAGTAGTTCTAGTCTTTGGTTTATAGCGCAGAGCTTGATTCTGTGGCACCGTGTTTATCGGAATTTGTTGTTATTGCGGATTAAACTAACGAATTCCTGGTTAAGTTTTTATGATAGTGCTGCGTACATAGCAATAACCCGCCAAAAAGTTCGCTGTATATAAATCGCTTTAATTAGTAGTGTGTTATTCAGAGCTTGCATGTATTTAAAGTAAAGATAGCAATTAAAATGTAAATATATCATACAATTAAATGGGATGAGATACGACTGCTAGTTAATATTTTAAGACGACGCATCGCTATCCATCATAACGGAGTACGAGAGCGGATATCACCTCAATCACGTTACCGGGAGCAACCCTCTAAGTCGCCACAAGGTGATCTGTATAACAAGGGTGCTGTGTGTAATATTGTTATTTTTCTTTTTCTGTATGTATAACAGACTGAATACGCTGCCGTTGTAGATCGATTTTGATTATTTTAGTGTCTGAATTCAATTGTCACAGTATTCAATCTGACGATCATCCAAATTATTTTCGAGTGTTCTTGTTATGTAATTATGGTTTATTGGCAAATTATGCGTCAAGAATATTATGGACGAAATTTATATGAATAATCATTTGTTTTGCTGATTTGGGTACAAAATTTACAATAATTTTTAGAAAGGCTGATATAAGGAGACTAGATAGTATCTTCGCCGAATAAGTAAATTTCAGGTTTTAATTTAACTTGTGTAAAAGAATTTATGGTAACCTATGTGTAAATATTCCGAAGTTGAAGTTTTCATTATACAACTCGAGGTTAACAAGCTGTTGTTTTTGAACAATTTTGTTATACAGCGCCTATTTCCGAACATTTTTAGTGTTTGTTTTTTTTTAATTAGATCATTAAATTAACGTCAATAAGTTGTTTATTTGTTGAAGAAAAGTAATTACGTTCGATAGCGTTACAACGGATTATTTATTTCTAACGTAATATTTAAAGATCGAATTGTCAATGCATTGTTGTTTTTTTTTTGAGCCGATTTTATAACGGTGGTGGTTGATATAATACTATCTGGTTGGAGATTAAAGTAAAATTTGTTCGTTTTTTAAGTAAAATTATATTGAAATTCAGATTTATTAAGTAGGATAAAATAAGGTATTTATGAAGTAATCCGGTTGTTGATTAAACAGCTGTTTGATTATGCACATGAGGGTTTTGCGAATAGTCGCAAATATTTGTGGAGTTACTTTTTTCATAGGAATCAACATACCGATTGTAGACCTCTTTGCTGATACCTGATTTGCTAAACAGGTGAGCGAGCTTAGTTATTTGTTATGGCAGCTGGGTAATTTATTTGGAATTTAGGTATTACCTCCGGATATCGACGTTTAATAAATTTTAGGGTTTTATAAATTTTCCATCACGCTTAATTTTGTGGTAGTGGCGTATTTTTGTGTTTTAAATTTACTCTGCCTACGGAGCTAGGTTTTCACTGCGTGAATCACCTCTTCGTCGTCTTGGATATATCTTCCACGAGTTGCATTCTTCAGTGACCCAAACAAGTGGAAATCTGAGGGAGCCAAATTGGAACTATAGGGTGGAAGGGGTAACACTGTCCAACCCTATTTTGCGATGTGGACAGACGTCCTAAAGATTGTGTGGGGACAAGCGTTATCGTGCTGAAAGAAAACCTCCTCAAGGTTGACATGGGGCTGCAGTCACCGGAAGCGCTGCTTAAGTTTGTCTAATGTTTCGACGTAACTTTCTAAATTAGTGGTACCACCTTTTGGCATCACATAAACGAGAATTACGCCCTCACAGTCTCAAAACACTGTGATCATTACTTTTCCGGCTGAAGGATCTGTTTTGAATTTTTCTTCTGTAGAGGGTGAACATGACGCCATTCCATCGATTGTCCCTTCGTTTCGTCGTAATACGTCGATCCTCTCGAATGACAGCATCAGCCCGCTACAACATGTCAAGCGTGACAGCCGTGGGAAGCCGTCCCGCCCGCGGCAAATCTTGGAGCTCTGCAGCACCGCCCTCTGATGCTTCCACCCTCTGTGCCCAGCTACCAACGGTACTCTTATCGACTGCAGATGTTCCGTAGGCTTTGCTCAAACATTTATGAATATTCCCAACGGTTTCATTCTCTGCCACGACAAATTCAATCACAGTAAGTTGTGTATGACGGCTGTCACTTACAGACGCATTTTGAAGTATTCCTATACTTATACTATCTGTTGGAAGAAAATGAAACTTTGCATACACACGCTGCAAGTAAGTCGCACCTAAATTCGTATATTTCTCAGAAATGTTTTTCACTGCAAAATAACTTGTTGGGCATTATTTGTTCGGTAACCCTCGCACTTCACAGAACAAATTTTGTAAAAGTACACTCATAAAATAACAGTTACCTACCCTAACTAACAAACATATAAGCATTTACTTGATATATTTCAAATAAGTTACAGTGAAAACAATACTAATTAATATGAATAACAAATATAGCTCAATAGATGGTGTTTTGATCCTTTGCTTTACTTGTTATTTTCCACAATTCAATATATTCTTGGATTGAGTATATTGATTAAGAAAGTAAAAGCAGTCGCAGTAATTTTTTAATTCGAACTTATTATTAGCATTTTTTATATGATTAGGCAGACTATTGAATAGTATAACTACTCTATAAAATTGACTATTTAGGAATAGGGAACATTTTGCTTTCGGTTTGGTGTTATTTCCAAACTGTGTAGCGTGCTTGTGCAAAGAAGATTTGACCATGTATTGGTACTTATTGTTATATATGTACTGTAAATGAAACTAACAAATAAGTGCAGACAATTGTGAAAAGATGATCTACAGGAATCCCGGGGTTTTAGGTTGCTCATGCTTCTGATTACTCTTTTCTGTGTTAAAAATACAGACTTGGCAGTGAAAGAAGAACCATAAAATCGCAAGCCACATCTAAGTAGGGATTCAAAATATGAAACATGCAACGTTTTTAGCACTGGTAACGTTATGAAGTTTTTAAGAGAGCTTACAATATAGCAAGCTGAATTTAGTTTTTATAAAGTCTAGTTATGTGATCCGACCACTTCAACGTCTTATCCATTCTCAGCCTCAAAAATTATATGACTTGGCTGTTTTTATTGGTAAACTGTTTAATAAGATATCATTTGAAAGGAAAACCTTTTTAATATTATTAAAAAGAACAAAGCTAGTTTTATCCACATTTATTATTAATTGATTATTTTGAAACCACCTCTCAATTTGTTTAATTAACGTATGTGACTTAGAGTTGAATTCTTGAAAATGCAAAAATCGTATCATCGGCGTTCGTAGTAACATGTTCCTTGACGGATAGTGGCAGATCATTAATAAATATGTTGAACAGTAGGGGCCCAAGTATTGATCCCTGTGGTACACCAAGAATAATTCGTTTTAAACAAGAATTAGTTACTTCGCTGTGGTTACTGTGTACCACGCTGACATACAGTTTACGTTCCTCTAAATAAGAACGACTCAAATCATTAGTAGTACCTCGTACTCCATAATTCTCCGATTTTTTTTAGCAAGAGATCATTATTAATAATATCGAAAGCTTCCGAAAGATCGAAAAATAGAGCAGCACAAGATTTTAGATTTTTTATGCAAGTATAAACATATTTTAGAAATTTAAACCTCGCAGTATGGGTGAAATGATTTTTTCTGAAACCATGCCGCAATTTACTAAACAGACCTGTGTTTTCAATCAAATCTCTGAGGCGAGTTAAAATAGCGGACTAATTATTTTTAGAAATATGCTAATGAATGATATTGGTACGTAATTGTTAATGTTGTCTCTATCACCTGCTTTGAACATAGAAATTATTTTTGTGATTTTTAAACATGACAGAATTCGGACGTACTGGAAACATTCATTTATCGGCTTACTCAACTGATAAGACAGAACGTGGGCTACCTTTTTGATAATTAGAATAGGTGCGTTATCATAAACGACGCTTTTGCAGTCATTAAGATTATTAGTGATATTAAGGAGTTCGTTAGGCGTGGTAGGTGTTAGAAAAAATGATGAATTAATTGATACATGCCAGTCGTGTTGTATAGTTTGGGAAAATACGGGAGAAGTTATAGTAAAATGTTCTACAAAATGATTTACAACCAGATTTTGATTAGAAATAATTTCACCATGAACATTAATAATCGTATTGGTAAAGATCGATACTGATTTACAAGAAAACTGCCTGGTTTAATTCTATACAGATTTGATTACGTTACTTGAGTTAAGGATGTTATGTTCGACTTGTCTTTTTTTAGTTAATAGTATTGTAGATTTTAAAATGGGACAACATTTGTTATAGAAGGTTTTCAGTTGCTCTTGAGAGTTGTATTTTAAGAAGACATGCAGTAATCGTTTGTGTCTATATGATACTACAATATCCTTGATCAGGCACGATTTAGTCTTCGTTTTCTGTTTTACTTTGTATAATGGAAAACTGCGATAATATAATGAAGAAAAGTATTTATGAAATCGGTAAAATTTTTCAGACGTACTTATTAGAGGATCATCGATAAATTAAGTGCACTGAGTGTTTTTACAAATTGTTCTGGGTAGCCTGGCGAAGTCTAATTACCGAATTTCTAGCAGTTAAATTATATTTTACTGTAGTTACTATTGCTTCATGATCAGATATATCAATTCTTGTTACATTAGTTTCAATGGATTCCTCGGATATGTCAGTAAATACGTTATCAAGAGCGCTCTTGGAGTTGACAGTTACTCTGGTGGGAGCATTAAGTTATTTAGATTACTTACATTGAGCAACGACAATATATCGTCCGCGTACTTATTATCTCTATTTTCAAAATGAATATTAAAATCTCCACATATGTATGAGTATTTGTTTGATTGAGCTAGAAGCGAAAGGATCTCTTCAAGTATTCTAAGAAATTTTAGCGTATTATTAAACCGCCCTGAATTACTAACTTCGATATAAAGTACGTGTGCCTATTAGGGCCGAGTCCCTAAAAAGACCCACTTAATAATTCACAGAATTTATAGAAGCTATTACTAAATTTTCTGTACTGTTATGAGAAGAATCGAACCTGAAACATAGGCCAACACCAACAACTCCGCTAGGGCCAAGCGTTAATCCTCACGGAGCGATTCTGTTTAATTTGAGTCGCGGTCGTGACATCATCCAAGAACGTGCGTCTTTCTCTGCTGCTAGTGTGCTAATAATTAGTAAAACATGTAAGTATATTTATGTAAGGTGAACTGAAGGTATACAGATTTATGAAACATAGACAGGTTTTGCCAAAGATTATTAATAAATAAAAAATTCTCATCACATAACCTAAAAAACGTTGACTAACTCGAGGGTTCCTAATAAGGCCCACCGAAAAGTTCCGATAAAGGCCCGAGTGGGCCTTGTTAGGAACATCAATTTTATACCTTACAGATATATTTGTTTTGTTTCAGATAAGTTAAAGATGCCAAGAAAAAGGGCTTAGTGGCCAAAGGAGCAATTCCGGCAGAAATGGATGCTGTCAGAGATGGTATGGCTGTCAGGACAGCGAGTGCAACGTTTAGAATTCCAAGAAGAACGTTGCGAAATCATCTTGCAACCGGCCTATACGCGAAACGGATTGCGCGTCCTTGTATTTTAAGACACGAACAGGAAAACGATTTGCAAAATAGAATCTTAAGATTAACAGAAGTAGGCATGTCGTACAAATGCCTTAGGCGATCTGTATATACGTACTTAAACACAATGCAGATTGTGAAAAAAACTGCAATGGTCGGTAGAAAATGGGTTAAACTGTTTTGAAACGTAACCAAAATGTTACTAGACCAAAAACCCAACATATGAATGCAGCTAGAGCAGCAAAACTCTACAACTGGTTATATTATAACTGGTTATTTTAATAAATTGAAAACTGTTGACTCAAATGGGAGTTACTGATAAGCCACAGTCTATATTTAATATTGATGAAAAGGGTTGTCAACTCAATCTTCATTAACAACAGACTGTTTTCGACAAAAAAGGTGCCAAACGAGTTTATATGCTATCAGAGGAGCATGCTCAAAATGTCACTATAGTTTCGTGTGGTGCAAGCAATTCTACCTATGATTTTGATGAAAGGAGTTAGACAAAAGCCAGAATGGCCTTTGCATTTGCCACCTGGTTCAGTTATTCATATGACCCCTAAAGCGAGTATGACAACTAAAGTGTTTGTGAAATGGATACAACACTTTTCAAAATATAAACCATCTGGCAAAGTTCTGCTTATTTTTGATGGACCGTCATCCCATCTAGATTACCCAATCGTCGAGGCTGCAGAAAAACAGGTATTATATTATTTTGCTTGCCTAGCAATACCACCCACAAGCTGCAGCCTATGGATAAAGCAGTTTTTAAGCCATTTGGGTCCTATTGGGATGATGAGGTTTTGAATTTTTGGGCAAATAAACCGAACCATACGATTAACAAAACAACCTTTGGATTAATATTTGCTGAAGTTTAGCCTAAAGCAGCTACTCCAACCAACATAATAGCTGGGTTTCGAGCAACGGGTATATATCCATATGACTAATATAATACCTAATGAGGCTTTTGCACCGTCCGAGCTGACAATAAGAAGGGTAGTTACCTCGGAAAATCAATGAAATTCTGGAAATAAAAAAGATGCATCTAATTCCACTGCTATTTCGGTAGAAAAATCCATAACAAATCAACGTCGTCCTCTTAAGACAAAGAACACAAATTCTAAGGTCGTACTTGATCATCAACATGCTGGGCCAAGCAATATAAACAAACATCAAATATCGTTTTCTTCTTCAGAAGACAGCAGCGACTATTCAGTTCATAATACCTCGTCTTCTGAAGGCGAAGAGATACTTTCAAGTGAAAGTGACAACGAACCAGAACCTAAAAAAGGGAGTTTTAAGGATATTCTACTAGTGCCGGATATAGAGGAAAAAAAATTACTCCTTAAATTATAAAGTTCAGAAAGTGACGAAACACTATTTGAAGAAAAGATAAAAAAAAAGTAAAATAGTAAAGAGACTATGCAAAATATGCCTGAGATATGTTCATGAGGAATGTGTGAGCCTAACAAAAGAAGACCAGGAACCAAGTTTCTTACGTTCTTCCTGCTCTTAAATCGTTTAGACTGTTATATTTCGTTATTTTCTTATTAGAGAAATTTTTAAACAAAATAATTTTAAGTTTTATTAAACGTTTTCGTTTTGCAAATTGTCTTTTTTTAAATTTATCTTGGTTTATAAATCTTCTGTAAGGAATTTGACTAAAATTTTATAATGGGCCTTATTTAGGGTCAATGCGTGGGCCTTATTAGGGACAGTAGTCCGAAATAATAAAAATTTCTCACTTTTTTTAAATTGATTTTTTTTGGAAAATCTGATTAATATACTTATTTTTTTATAGTTTAATAAAAGCTTAAATATTCACATAAGTGCTTGTATAACAAATAAGTACGAAATGCAACCCCATGTATTTATTTTGAGTAGATAAAATGAAGTAGGCCTTGATAGGCACACGTACCTTATACATAATATAGTAATAATCCTAAACCCACTAATATCGACTGCACATATTTCAATTAGCAAGTCTATGGAGTAATTTTTAACATATGTGATTTCTGAGAAATTGAATTGCTCATGCACATGCAACACCACCTCGTATGAAATCTGTTCACAATACTTACTTGCATTTAAAAAGTGAAGAATATTAAAAGTATTGGTATCCGTTAACCAATGTTCTGCTACGCATATTATTTTAATATTATTGAGTTCATCTACAAATCCTTCGATATCGTACTTTTTATTTTTAATACCTTGTATATTGAAATAGATATAATATGCGAAACTCTTTGCTTCTTAGCTTACCTCACTTTTAAAGAGAAATGCTTAATATTTTTCGTGATTTCTTTAGTTACGAAAATTATGCGACGTTTTAATTTTAATGTAGAATTCTGGGTTGAAATTCCATTATCTATTAAGCTACTATAGTCTGTTTTATTAACATTACTACAATTAATTGTAACTAATTTTTGTAAGAATTTATGTAGTGTAGTCGTGTAAGATCTACATTTGAATAACTTTTAATGATACGACTGATGTATTTACACATATGCTCTTTTCGTCGCCTGCTTAATGATAACCATCTCTCGTAGTCTTTTAATTGAAGAAATCTATTGGTAAATCAGGTACCCTATCTTGAAAAGTGTAATTTGAACTTATTTGCAGGATTGCAAATTCAAGAACAAAACAATCACTAAGTGATTTATCTTCACTTTACTGACAATAACGTTACTATTACTCAAATGAATTGCTTGCCTTACTTTGACTTTCCTGGCAATAATTAAACCATTAGAATTTATTTAAAAGTCTGGTATTTAGGTACGTTGTGCTATTTGAATTATATAGGCTGGATGCGGTAAGTGTAGCATCATGTGGAGCAGGTAAAAAAATTAAACTACTCAAATTAAAATTAACGAGCTTTACGTATTGGTGGTTCAGCCCGTTAATATACTATTGTGGGGAAGAACCATCAATAAAACCCACTTTATTCATAAATAAATAATTGTACAAGTACATTAATAAATCAAATAATACAAAAAAAAAAACAATGAAAGTGTTAAATATATAACAAAACACCATTAAATCAGGTTAAAGTGCGTACAAAGTTATAATGTCAAGAGAAAAATAAATAAAAAAGCCGTTTAGTTGCACGTAAACACAAAAAAAAATCCCTGTAGTCACACTTACAGCTGTGTCATAAATAATCAGAATAACAATCGTAACACCAAACGTGTGGCCCTTTAAAACCAATCATCCCGGTCTTTAAGTAAATAAGCATATAAAACAATAAGGCAAATTACGGTACAATACAACAACAGTAAAATTGTACAGGTGATAATAAGGTAAAGGCAAGGACAAAAGGAAATAGACAAGGAATTTACATGTACACAATTGTTTAGCGACTACTAAAGCACAAAATACAAACGAAAATTTACAATAAATTACATATAAAGAGAAATTAGTTCGCAGACAAACAAGCAGTCCGCTAACTATAGGTAGGAATGAAATCTCCACGACATCTATTTGGTAAGTTATACAGAATCACATTCAAATTATAGGCCTAATTTCATTTAAAATACGACGTTTGTTCCAAAATGGAATAGACACTAACAAAAGATTAGTTCGAACAGAACGTAATATAACTTTTTCTAAAGCACTCATATCTATGCTTGTTCCTTTGAGGTCGTTATGAACACCTGCCAATAGGATTACAAAATCGTTTTTGTCAAAAGCAGTGGTTAAAGTTGGCTTTAAAAAAACATTTAACATTATAGTTTGACCCTAAAAACAACTGCGCAGTCTCCGTGAAATGACGACCGGTGTGAAGTTCGCAGCCATTTTCCAGCAGCCAAAATACCGATGATACCCGATCGTAGTACTTACTTCATTCTGATAATGTTGGCAAGTGCGCACATGTTAAATGCAATAAACGTTATATTTTCGTTTGGAAAAAGAAACATATAATTAAAAATTATAAAACTAGAAAAACGTTTCTACAATGCAAACACAAGGAAAACAGCGTTAAAGAAATAAGTATTTGTAACAAACTTCGAATGTTTTGTTAATAATTCACGTCTCAGTAGGAAACTAAAGTGCATTTCGTGCCATGTGTTCTGCATATCATAGCTCATAAAACATAATTTACTTATTTAAAGTGCAGCCTTCCACGCACATCGTTTGCACATTCAGTCTCAGACATGTTCATGCGAAAGACCTTTTGGGAGCGTCGTTTTTTTGCGATACTGAAAGGTACTAGAGAATCCATTTTTGCTCTGTTAAATATTTTAAAAAAAAGTGCTATATAATTTGTATGGTAAGTTATTTTAAACTATTATGTAAAAGTTTGAGACGTTTGCATTTCAGGCACTCCTTACCTTTCATGTTTACTTTTTATTTTTACTTTAACTTTACCTTTATTGTTACTTTTCACACGTGTACACATCTACGCAATTAATTATTTTACCGTTATTCCAATTTACGAACAAGAGTGAGATTTATTCATTTGGGAATTATAAAGCATACAAACCCAGATTTATTTCAACCCTGAAGTAATATTACGCAACAATTGCTACAACGTTGACCCAGCATGCAGCCATTTCGTTATTTACAGTGTAACCAAGACTAAGGTATTCTGATTCCATTAATCACTCTTAATATTAATTATGTATTAGGTTATAACGTCACTAACATTAGCTTTAAGGTATTTCCGTTTATAATTAAATATAGATAGTGTAATAAAATTTGTTATTGCAGAATTTTTTTTTAACTTTATTGTATAATGGTTTACTCGTTTATCCCATATTTAAAAACAAGTTGACGTCCGAGTATTTAACAATTAGTTTCAGGACGAAGCAACCCCGATTTTAAAGCGAACATATCTGGTTACATGTAAATATTTTTTGGTTAAAAAGCCAAATCAATAATTTCATGAACCTGGCCTACTTTAATCTACGGCTGATCATAAGGCACAAAATTCTCTAGTTATTAGCTAAACTGTTAAGTAGCTAAAATTTGTAGCCATGGGTGTAGAAGTATACTTATGGAACTTTAAGGGGGCTATACACTTATGTCCGAGCGTGGGACATCGATTTTCAGTTATTAATGCCAGATATCTTCGCTTATGTTAGTTGCAATTCCGAATATTGTTGACAACCGTATAAAGGTATTGTAATATTTTGTATTTACGATCGTTGTAATCTTATTGTATTTTGTGTCTATTTGTATGTCATTTATTACTATGTCGAATTATGTAGTAGATGCTCTTAGAAGTGATGAGTTATTAATGGAACTGAGATACCGTAATATTGACGAAGCGGAAAATTTATCGGTTGATGAAAAGCGCAAATTATTACGACGTAAACTGAATTTGGAAAAGGTCGATTCAAAATTATTTGATTCTTATACAAAAGTTGAAATAAATAAAAATGAATAATTAGCTTGTTTAAAAGAAAAACTTACTCATATTCAATCATTGATAAATATGTACAAAATTTATCCAACGAAAAGTGAATATCTCAAACTGTATACTCGTCTTTTACATATTTTGAAGCGATTAAATTATACGGTGTTTGTCGATGAACATGTGCTTGTACGTGATCAATTACTTTCACTATGTAATGATAATTTTGAATTGATCGGATCAATTAATGATAATTTAGAATTAAGTGTAGACTCGCAATATCTTGATCATTCCAACATTTCGATGGCAAATAGTGAACCGATTAATACTTCAGTAAGTATTCCAATTGAAGATTTTTCAAATTTAATTAAGAATTTAAATATTTCTAGAAATTCTGTTCCTGTTTACAAATTAAATCTTAAATTTAATGGTAGTGAAAAAGAAGTTTTCTGATTTATACAAAGGTGTGAAGAATTAATGCTTGCACGTAATATTTCAAAGACAGATATGTTATTATCCGGAATTGATCTATTCATAGGAAGGGGTTTGACGTGGTTTAGAATCATTAGGTCTCAAAAAATTCATGGGATGAGCTTATTCTTAAATTAAAAAGTGACTGTTTACCCGAATGACATGATGAAGTGTTAAATGAAATTAAAAACAGGAAACAGACTTTTGATGAAATTCCAACCATCTTTATTTCTGAAATGATTAATTTGTTTTCTTAATTAGACGTTCCTCCTACTGAGGTTAAACAACTTAGAATTATTATGAAAAATTGACAGCCTTGGTATGCAACACAGTTGGCTCTTGTCAATGTTACCAATATTTTTCATCTTGTTGATTTATGTTAAAAATTACAGCAGGTTAACGTACAAAACTCTAAATTTAAATACAATTCAAATTCAGATTTTCAAAAACAACATGAAGTCTTTTACTTCGAATCAAAACACTAAACCAAAAATTAACTTTACTGGTGCTAAACTGAAAATTTCGAATTCAACTCTTAAATCCGGAAAATTAAAAAAGCAATACGGCTAAACCAACGACAACTTGTTTTAAATGTAAACAATTAGGGCATACCTATCTCACCTATGACAATGATGATAATATTACCTTTTGTTACAAATGTGGTCATTCCGACGTGCCTCAATTACTAATTGCCCAAACAGAAAACTTTTAATTGGGAAGTGTTCTGTTAGACGACACGTTCCTAACAATTTTACAGAGACTGACAAACATGTTTGGAAAGTATGGTTGATTACAGTTAATAAATTTTATAGAACTCCAAAAATTTGTTCAAAATTTGTTGAAAAAAGAAATGATAGTAGACCTTTTATTAATGTAAACATTTTTAACGAAAATTTTGTCGCTTTATTAGACAGTGGAGCTACTGTTACTGACAAATATGATTTGAAATTAAATAGGAATTCACTTTTTGCGTCATTAATTATTGCCGATGGTTCTTTACAATCCATTTTGGGAAGTATTGACTTATCTTTGACTATTAAGAATATTACAAAAACAATTTCAGTTATTGTTTCTGAAACTGTTACCACTGCACTACTTTGGGAATGGACTTTTGTCAATTATTTGAAATTAAAGCTGATTTTGGGGAAAATTCTTTTATTGCAAGTTCTGCAGAAACAAGTTTTTCAATGATTAAAAGTATCGACGATCTTAATAACGATCAAATTACTGATTTGAATCAAGTTATTGGCCTTTTTAAAACATTAGCAAATTCAAAATTTGGTAAAACCAATAAAATTTTTCATACTATTAACACTGGTGATGCCATATAAATTAAACACAGATATTATCCTTTAGCTCCCGCTATGTTGGAACATGCAAAAAAAAAGAAATTGACGAAATGTTAGATCAAGGAATTATTAAACCCAGTTCTTCCCCTTGGAATTCTCCAATGATTTTAGTTCGAAAGAAATCAGGCGAGTTTAGAGTCTGCGTTGACGCAAAAAAATTAAATTCAGTTACAACGAAGGGTGCTTACCCATTACCATATATAAACGACATTTTGGATAAATTAAGAGATGCTAGGTATTTAACTTCAATAGATTTAAAGAAAGCTTTTTGGCAAATTCCTTTAAACCCCGGTGGGTTTTGTTATTGATAAAAATGGTCTTCATACCGATCCATCAAAAGTGGATGCGATTTCAAAATTTCCTCAACCAAAGCTTTTACAGAAGTTAAACGATTTATCGGAATGTGCTCATGGTACAAGCGATTTATTAACGATTTTTCCACAGTTTTATCTCCAATTAACAATTTACTTAAAAGAATAAAGAAATCTCAAAAAGTTTCAGTTTTAAAAATTAAATCTTTATTAGTACAGGCTCCTATCTTAGCGAGTCCGGATTTTTCAAAACCATTTTATTGACAATGCGATGCCTCCAATTGTGGTATTGGCTGCGTTTAAACCCAAGGTGAGGGAGACTATAAAAAGGTTATTGCTTAATGTTCTCGTACCTTAAATAAAGCCGAGCAAAGTTATTCTATTACTAAACGGGAATTACTAGCTGTAATTTTTGGAATTCAAAAGTTTAGACCTTATACTGAAGGCACACATTTTAAAGTAATTACTGATCATCATTCACTGATTTGGTTCAATAGTTTAAAATATCCTTCAGGTCGATTAGCCCGATGGAGTGTTAAACTTCAACAATTTGATTTTGAGGATTCATAGGAAAGGTAAATTAAATGTTGTTCCTGACGCATTTTCAAAAGCGCCATTAGAAGTTAACTCTTTAGAACTTTCAGAGTTAGATTTAGACGATTGGTTTAAGAAAATGTTAGTTAACGTTTCAAAAAATTTTGAATTATTTCCCTATGGGAGAATAGAAAACGATAAACTTTACAAATTTATTTCAAATGATTTAAACATTGAATCCAATATAGTGGAATGAAATTAGTTGTTCCTAAATCCCTAAGGAAAAATATTTTGCAAAAATTTTACGCTGATCCTACATCAGCCCCTTTTGGTGTTTTTAACACTTTTTCGAAAAAGAAATTTATATTGGCCAAAAATGAAATCAGACATTTCCAAATATATTAGAAGTTGTAATGTTTGTAATAAAAGTAAATCTTCACAATTTAATCGTTATCGTTTCATGGGTAAAGAGGAGAACGTTTCTTTTCCTTTTCAATGCATTTCAATCGATTTAATAAGTCCTTTTCTCAGATCTAAGAATGGTAATACCGTTTTACTAGTTGTTTGCGATTGGTTTACCAAATTTACTTTGGTTCACCCAATGCGCAGTGCTACTGCTAAAGGTATTTACCAATTTAATAGTGCATTGTTTATAAACTTATTAGGGTCTTACAAAGTTCCATCCATTTGGTTTAATGCGAGTTAACATCCCCAAGTAAATTTTGTTGAAAGAGTTAATAAAGTAGTAGGTACTGCAATAAGATCTTACATTAAAGATAATCACGATTGGGATGTGGAAATTCACAAAATTTCCCATGCCATTCGTAACGCTGTTCATGAAGCTACAAAATTTTCACCTTCCTTTTTGGTGTTTGGTCGTACCGTTCCGATTATTGGAGATTTTTATGGTTGATTAAAAGATTTATCAATTAACAACCATGAACAGTTGGTTCAAGATTTAAATGAACTTTCACCGATTTTTAAGGATGAAAAACAAAATTAACATGCCACTAACGAACGAAATTCAAAATCTTCAAAAATGATTTAAAACCACATTAAGTCGAAATTATTTTATTCAATAGTATTTTTGAGACTATTACATTCTAGTTGTTTCTTACTTAAATTTAGTTACTTTGATTATTTTTCAAAAGTAATTTAATTCTTTGTGCTTATTTCGCACGCCATTTATTTTGTTTTTGCTACAAATGTTTAGCACGGTTGTTGATATTTATATCACATTGTGCAACTGACTTTGCCGATTTTTTGGGACCTTAGTTCTCAGGTAAGTTATTTTCATTTATTGCATTTACAATTGCTATTGCTACAATAGTAAAAATTGAAATAACCATTTTGGGTTTGCCTCTGTTCGTTAATTAAAGTGAAACTGTCAAACTCTTAACCGTTGGTAGGAATACCTGAAATGCTTAAACACGTTTCGAATGAATTTATTTTGGTTACCCAAAAACTATCGTCAAAATTCTAGCTTTTGATGATTTATTTGTCCAGTGTTCTAAACTTTGACGGTGCTTTGTGTACTTAGGTTCACATCGTGTCAGCCTCGTCAATAGTTCACATGCTAACCATGACTTCCTGATAACACCGGAGTACTTTTGGGTGGGGTTATGAATGTGTTCGGAATAGAGTGCACAATCCAATCTATTTATACACCGTGCCCTGGTAAAGACTTTGATATAGACTGTGGGTGTTTTATATTGACGTACCCAAGGGGCTGGAGTTAAGATAACCAGGAAAGTTTATTGGAACCACTCTCTCTCTCTCTCTCGCCCTCGATTCTCGCGATTTTTATGGTTTGTGTTTGTGGTAGTTTGACTCTTGCGTGGAGTGATTTTTATCGTAGCACAGGAAGACTGTTCTCGGGTTCCCCGCCATCTGACCCTTCAGGTCATGATTGGTTTTTGTTCTCTCTTTACGTTAGCTTCAATTTTTGTTACTGATTTTTCATTTTACTCCCCTGGCGGAGGTTTGCTTCACAAACCCCACTAGTTTAAAGTTGGCATAGCTTTATATAAGGTTTTGGAACTCTATACTTTCAACTAGTGACGTGCGCAGGCTGTAGCGCGTCTTTAGCTTTTGATGATGTTCCTGATCAACAACACCGCATAGAAGGATGGTTTCAGTTCTTTCTTTGTATTATCGTTATTACAACGGCTATTGTGCTGCTGAATTATATTCATTGATACCATCTCGGGCTATCTTTGCGAGAAACACTCGGTTCGCTCATTCACATCATCAGTATTCAGTACAAATCTCCACTTATCTTACCAAACGGGCGCAATCCACATTTTTCTACACGGCTTCTAAACTTTGGAATGATCTCCCTTGTTCCTGCTTTCCTCTCACTTATGATATGAGAAGATTGAAGGTAGCTGTCCATAGGTATCTATTGGCAATTAATTATCCCTCTATCCATCCTCCTAAGTGTCCTGAGTGCTTTAGCACGATAGGCCAAAAGCCTGTTCAGGTCCACAATCATAAAAAAAAAAAATTTTCCATACTTCTTCGTACATTTAGGGTAAGATTTTGTTCTATTTGGCCATTTATTCAGAATTTAGGTATTACCATTTGCTTTTCGCTTGAATTTTAACTAGCTTACAATTTTTTATATATTTCATCAGATTTTGATAAAATACCTTTATGATTTTGAAATCTCCCATTTCAACTTTTAAGGGGGGGAGTGTAAGAAACTGCTAAGGGGATAACAGGGTGAGAAATGAGTCTGAAACATGTGAAGCTCTATCAATGAAATTCGTTTCTATTGTTTTAACCATGAAGGAGGAAGATCAAATCTTGATGAATAAACACAAAAGATCATTAAAATAGCTATAATTAAATCAAAGCTGCATGCCCTTACATAGGGGATAACAGTAGTTTGTGTTAGTCCCAAGTCATGAGCTATTGCTCTTGTACTACTATGTGGATTAATTTCGATATATGCTGGAACGATTATAACATTTTCTTCCGTACGGGATCTGCGTGCTCTGTGAGTAACTGGGGGATGAATTGTTCCTGTAGCTCTCAATCGTTGTGATAATCGAGTAAAAAGTCTTTTTTCGTAATACCGTCTTTCTGGAAAACGAGCCGCATACAATAGTGCAGCAGCAGTAGAATTTTGCATGCACTCGAAATATACTGCAAACATATCATATGCTTCCTGGTTAGAGGGCATTGTTGACAAAAATAATGTGGCAATAAGTCAAAGAAACTCGCATTACAATACACCCGCATACACCGCAAAACCGGAGGTAATTTTGCGAGGAAATTGCAGGATAATATTTCCTTGACACTGACATTAATAAAATTAATGTTACTATGGATAAATCGTAATTATGCATTGTTGGTCTGGTAGTGTTATTGGATGATCGTGGCACTACAAAATCATTACCATGGATCTGAACTTCAAGTAGGTATAAAATTGAAACCAACAAAGGTATCGACTTGAAATTTTCAGGGTATAGGCGAAATTTTATGCTTTTTCTGACTTAAATATAAAAAACATACCATTCCATTCAATATTTTGAAGAAAATCGCTGAAATTTCAACAATATTTGGAAAGCGTCCTCTAGCGATTTGTTCGTTAATCAAACTTAACTTTTTAATACACCAACGAATAGCGCAAGAAAAGACCTTTCCGATGAAACACTTTTTAAGATTCGATGACTAGTTCTGAAGCTAATTACATGTTTGTCTGACAACTTTCGCAGCTCCCCCTACGGAAAACCTGTGAAGTTAGAGAAAAACTTCTTCTACAGAAAATGGGTAAAATGGTCCCAAAAATACAACTACGATATTTCCAATAGACCTTTTCCTTAAGTTTCTGTTACTTATTAGCCATTTTTTAATTTACTACAGCAGTTACGCCACCTAGCGGTCTATTTACAAACTTTAAAATTATTTTCAGCATTTCCTCTTTGCCACATTTACTGAAGATTTTTTTGGAAGTCGTAACATAAGCGGTTTCTGGGATATAGCCGGCGTCCTTCCTTAATGACTCACCCGGTACATACAAGATGTGCAGCTGTATATCATTATCTTTCGAATATCATTAAAAACAACATATTAGAGATGCTCAATCAGAAGAAGAAGATGAAATCTCTAATTCTGACATTGATGATGTCAATTTCATAGTCCACGAAACAGTCGATTCCGTTGATAAATATGACATCGACGAGTGGCTGTGAACAATAAAGTGGTGTTGCACACATCTTAGGAATGTAAATAACAAGTTTAAAATCTAAAATAAGTTTACACAAATAATTCACTCACCTTAATTTTTTCGTAAGTACTTTCATCTGATTTACTAATACACACACGAACGCACACGAACACGCACGAACACACACGAACGCACACTCACACACACGAACACACATAAACACACACGAACGCACACTCACACACACGAACACACACGAACACACACGAACACATACGAACACACACGAACACACACGAACACACACGAACTCACACGAACACACACGAACACACACGAACACTGACGAACACACACGAACGCACACTAACACACGCGAATACACGAACACACACGAACACACACGAACACAGACGAACACTCACGAACACACACGAACACTCACGAACACACACGAACACACACAAACACACACGAACACACACGAACACACACGAACACACACGAACACGCACGAACACACACGAACACACACGAACACACACGAGTACACACGTACACACGAACACACACGAACGCACACAAACACACGAACACACACGAACAGACACGAACACACACGAACGCACAAGTAAGCACAAGAAATCACACGAACGTAGACGAACTCACACGAACGCACACGAACGCACACGAACGCACACGAACTTACTCAAACGCACACGAATACACACGAACACACACGAACACACAAGAAAGCACACGAACGCACACGAACGCACAAACGGACACGAACACACACGAACACACGAAAACACACAAACACAGGCGAACCCACACGACCACACACGAACATACACGAACACACACGAATACAGACGACCACACACGAAGACAGACGAAAACACACGAACACACAGGAATACACATGGCCACACACGAAGACACACGAACACACCTAAACACACAAACACTGAATAACACACACGAACACGCACAAACACACACGAACACACACAAACACACACCAACACACACAAACACACACGAACTCACGAATTCAATGAATATTTTATAATATAGACGTTAATATTACGCCGGTCTATTAACAATTAACAACATTAATGCATTTGAAGCATGTAAAGATGCTGGGCAGCCTTGGCGGTCGCACGCGACATATGTCCAGTGCATGTTTATCAGCTTGTGCTTTATAGGTGGAACACTATTATTTTTATCCTACGTAAAATACACATCACACTTAGTTTCACCTTACTGGCTACATGTCTTTTTTTCATCTTTTTGCGCCTATTTGTGTGGGTGGATGACGTAGTTTGTTGTAGAATTTTGATGGAAGACTATTTTTTCAACTTTTTATGTTTAAACTAAACAATATACCTACTAAGTTTCAAATGAACGGCTGTGAGTTTTTTTTATTTTAGCGGGGATCGCAACCCTCTTGCAACCCCATGTCGTAGAACTGGATTGGAAACCGATGATTCATGTATTCAATTATTTATTTTTGCTTGTTCTTAGGTATGTTCTGGTTTTCATAAGTAATCCCAATTTTTTTAAGTAGCGGTAGGAAATATCAAATTAATACATACCAAAATATTTGCCCTTCAATCTTGAATCGAGAGTGGTTTTTATGAACAAATGTTCGCAATACTTAAGAAAGTTGCGAAACAACATTAATACCGATTGTAAAGGCACTATTGATTTATTGTTTAAATATCAAGGTAAATAAGTTTAATAATCGAACCGACTTTTTAATACCAATTCAGTAATTTTCACCCGTGACGAAAATGGTTGCTTTTCAGTATTTTAGAACGCAGTGAAACAAAACTTACATCTTTGAGACAATTAACCAATAGTCATGATTTTTAAATTCTCACAAGTTCAGCCTTTAATGTTTAGCGAATACGACGGAAATTAGGTTAAGGTGAGATTAGTTGTCTTTTATGGTTTAAAGTTTTTAAAACGAATTTGTAAATAATTTATGTGACAATGATTTTTATTACCATATTTTGAGCTCAATTTATGGTAAGCGTAAGGTTTTTGAAAGTATTATTTCAACCTAATTTACGGCTTACTCCGTCCATCCCCGGCGATTTTATTCAGCGAGACGCTGATTTTATAAGCATATGTCATGCTTTGTGCGAATTGATATTTCTATTTCATTCAATTTGTATAAATAAACGCAAGTACTGCAGAAAATAAAATTAGTTGGTGATAAATATAACTAAAGGTATTTATAATACTTAGACTAGTTTGTCTAGATTGAAAGTTACATTTTATGGTATAAATACCCCTTTGTGAATAAATTTACATAAACAATAACACAGGTCAACCTAAATAAATTTTATTCACATGCTACTCTAGCCATCTGCGACCTCCGCTGACAAATTGTAAATAGATGTGATATTTTGACAACATTCATAGCCTTTTCCAATTGTCAAGTATAATAAAACAAGTACTGCTTTACCAGAATAATCCATGTCGCGATGACAATTCATCGCGAGACAATTCAACAATAGGGCAGAGCAGTAGACCACTCAAAGTGAGAACACGGGAACGAAAGAACAACGTCCGCAAGGGCGAAACAGAAAAATCAAGAATCACCGAACATGTCTGGAACGAAATACTAGCAGAAAATCCAATAAGCCAAGCTAGTGTGGAAAGGAAACCCATATGGATTCCAATAATGCACGAAGAGCTTAAGCTTAATACACCTGCGCAACAGGTCTAAAACGTATATATTGGATTACTCAGTGGCTCAGTGGTAACGGTGTCAAACTTATAAGTGAAAGGTACCAAGTTCGAGTCTGAGAGTCGCTAGTGCTTGGGAAAGAGAAAAAAAATCATAGCATATGAATTCGACTCAAGTACGAAACAGTCCTCTGGACTAAGCCTAATGACGGAGGCAAAGTCCGCTTCCGCAGCGTCGCGTTCAAAAAGCAAAAACTGTGGAAATAGACCGATCAACTCAACTAATCAAAAACAAACCTTTCCCGACTTGCACACAATGTGTTAATCACGTGGGGGATTAGTCGAATAGTCGATTACTTCACGTGTATTCGATTAGTAGGTTACAACAACTAATGGCTAGATTTTTACAGTTGACTACGGTTATTACAAAAATTTTTCTCACTTAAAACCTCAATTATCTAAACAGTAATCATGACAAGCTCTTAGCTTCTATTCAAACTAAACTTTATTAAACGTGCCCAACTTTGATATTTGGATGAACATGTAGCAACTATAAACTCATATTCTTATTGGATAAGAATCGAAAAGTAGATAACGGTCAGTTTTTTGGATTCTCGGTAGGCTTAGTCGTTCGTGACCCCCCCCATACACGCTAAAGCTCAATAAACATAGTAGCTTCTAACCAAGTTCGTTGAATAATATAAAACTATGTACTGTTTGAAATAATCGGAACTCTGCATACAAAAACACCCATCTATACACTTCATTTTAATGTTGTTAAGTTTGTGCTGCAATAAACAATATGTACTTAATCCACAAAAATTCCACTTTCCTTGCTCATACTACTACCAAAATTATTTATTTCAATATGGTTAGGAAGAAAAATATATTCAAATTAATTAACCAGCCATGAAGGGCGGTTTTATAACTTTTTATATAAACTGAGCCCATATAAAACAAGTTAAGTGATATCTGAAGTTTCTGAAGAAATGAGCAATAAAAATCCAATTAACCACTTTATTTGTGTCAAGATTGGATTTTTGTTGCTTAATTAAATCACCCCATGTAACAATTTTCCATATAATAACATACAAATTAGTTATTTGCATGATAATTATGTCAAGTAGCAATTTACCAATTTATCTCTTGTTAGCAATAACGCTCGCAGCTAGAGCATGTTTATTAACGAGCTGTTTAGATACAATCTTTTTTTCTCTTGTTGACTTTACTAAAGGGTACAACTTATGTTTAATAATGCAATTATACACGCAAGACTGCCTTTCATGCGAATTCCATAAAGCAGCGGTGAATGGCATTCAAATGAGCTGTTGTAATTTATATGTTGGTGGATAAAAGCGGCAGCAATTGAACCCTGCATTATATTCCAGTATGAATTTCATTCCTCGTGTATCAAACGTACAAATATTGATAAAATGAATACCTACTCTTTTGTTGTTGCATTGCACTAAAGCTTTGTAAAATAAATAAATTCAACTAATGGTACGTACACAACATTTTGAAAACAAAACACATGTTACTAAATATTAGTGACACTGTACTTATTCTATATAGAGCTTTGCTGAACACAAACATTGCATGATTTCACTGGACTACCATTGAAATTGATGAAAACTATTCCTCCACGAAGTTCTAGCTAATTCAAACACTAGTTGTTTATATGAACTTTTTTAAGTTTCTCAAGACAAGTTAAGTATTCACTGACAAATATAGAAATCTAACGTATAAAATTACTAAATATCCCTTCGGTCTAAAAGACCAGATAAGATTTATACGAAGTTTCAAGGATATGATCTTCTTTAAATCACAAACAATACTACACTCAGCTACCTAACATGTACCAATATATGCCTGTATACAAGAAACTCAAGCTACAAATTCAAGCACTATCTCCACATTTTACAAAGATCCCTGCGTTAATCCCCGAAAAAACTGCAAATAGTGATAACCAGGCTTAACCATAGTGCAATTGGGAACAATCTAAAGTTGGTAACTTGGCGTAATCTATCACATAATAAAAGCCCTCCTAGCGAATTTTATATAATTTAAGTATATCTATATACCAATGTGTCAATATGGTAACACGCCAGAATTCCAATATACCTATACACTAATGTGCAAAAATGGTAATACACCGATATACCCATATACCGTTATAACGATATACCGAAGTGCCGATATACCGATGTACCGATATACCGATATACCGATATGCCGATATGCCTATATACCAATATATCGATAAACCGATATATCGATATATCGATATACCGATATAGCGATATACCGATATACCGGTAAACCGATATACCGATATACCGATATACCGATATACCGATATACCGATATACCGATGTACCGATATACCGATATACCGATATACCGATATACCGATATACCGATATACCGATATACCGATATACCGATATACCGATATACCGATATACCGATATACCGATACGCCGATATACCGATATACCTATATACCTCTATACTGAAATACCCATATATCTCTATACCGACATATCGATATAGCGATATACCGATATACCGATATACCGATATACCGATATACCGATATACTGATATACCTATATAGCGATACACCGATATACCGACATACCGATATACCGACATACCTACATACCGGTATACCGATATATCTCTATACCGACATATCGATATACCGATATACCGATATACCGATATATCTCTATACCGACATATCGATATACCGATATACTGATATACCTATATAGCGACATACCGATACACCGATATATCTCTATACCGACATATCGATATACCGATGTACCGATATACTGATATACTTATATAGCGATATACCGATATACCGATATACCGCTTTACCGATATACCGATATGTCAATATGTCAATATACTGATATACCGATATACCGATAAACCAATATACCGATATACCGATATACCGATATACCGATATAACGATATACCGATATAACTATGTACCCATATACCGATGTACCGGTATACCGATATACCGATATACCGTTATACCGATTTACCGATATACCGATATCCCCGTATACCGATATACCGATACACCGATATACCTACATACCGATATACCGATATACCTATATACCGATATACCGGTATACCGATATACCGATACACCGATATACCAATATACCGATATACCGATATACCCATATACCGGTATACCGATATACCGATGTACCGATATATCGCTGTACCTATATGACAGTATACCGACATACCGCTATACCGATGTTCCGATGTACCGATATGCCAATATACCGATAAGCTCATATCCCGATATACGGATATACCGATATACTGATATGCCAATATACTAATATAAAAAAAATTTTTCTGCAATAACGAAAATGTAGAAAATATACAGTGGTTTCGAATCCTGTCCGAGGAAATCTTTTTGTGCGTTTATATAGAACTATCTCCACGAAGAGGAATTTGTAATTAAAAAATCTTTATATGTCACTGATAAATAGTATTCCTTGGTATTCTTAGTTAAGTAAATGGTTAATCTTTTAGACAATACTGTTTAATCCAGACAGTCATATGTGACTTTCTTTACTGGTAGAGAGTGCTACTTTCAAAGGTGGTTTTGGGAAAAAAGGTTTCAGTTTGTTTTAAAGTTCTCAATACCTTATTTACTATTGAACGAAAGAATATTTCAATTACATAGGGCGTGACAGAATAACTATTACCAATCTTCATAAATAATATAGGGCACTTAAGTAAATATTTTTTATTAATATGCTACTGCCTGGAAATTTCTCGCTGTCAAAATGGGCTTTTAATACAATCCCAATTACAACAGAAAAGACAAGTTACTTACTATTAAAACAGTAACGATCACCATATTCGATACACAAGTTGTAACGATGGGTAATGGGCGCCGAATTTTCGGAGTGGCTACAGCCGTTCACGGGTATCATCAAATAATTCCAGCCACTAACTTTTGTTTTGTATTAACAGGTGTTTCATAAACTAGTGATTTAATGTGATACCAAATACTCAAATCAGGTGGAGTCATGCATGTTGAACGTGCAGGCCAAGAAATCGCCCACCTCTTCCGATCTATTCTTTGGAAATTATGCATTTAGATAATATCTGCAATTTAGTCCAAAATGTGCTGGTGCATGATGGTCATGCTGGAAAGCAATATTTCTTCAAATATTAAGCGGTACGTATATTCCCACCACATAATTGTCAACAATACCAGCGCTAGTATTTACTTCCATTGATGACGTAACCTGTAAACAGCGTAAGGACTTTCTTGACTCCAAATGTGACTATTTTGTGTATTAGAATAACCATCTCCTGCAATACATGTCTCGTCTGTCCATAATACATTCCTAGGAAATCTTGGTTCGTCATTAATTTTATTCAAGTACCATTCGGCAAATTGAACTCTGTTAGGTTAGTCTGCTGGAATTAAGGATTGGACTTTATGAATGTGAAACAAGTGTTTCTGGTATTCCTTTAATACCATCCAATCAGATGTGTGGCTTTTAATTGTCGCATGGGCAATGACATGAGGTCTTGTTTTAAGGCTATTTTCAAATTCTTGCAAAGCTTGGTCCTTAAAGGTTCCCGAATCTATTTTCTTTACTTGGAATTCATCAGTATCTCGAAAACGCTGATCCAGCCTTGCAAATTATGTACGATAGGGAATGTGACACTGTGGATGCTGCTCCGCATATATTTGCTTCGATTCGTTAGTATTACCATAAGCTGCTCTGTAGGCAAGATGAATGTATGCTAATTCGATATTTGTAAATTGATGCATTTTCAAACACTAATTTGTCTGATAAAGACTAATTTGTGACACGTAAAATGACAATTACATTCAATTATCTAATAGCAATCATTTATGATGCACGTGAAATAACTACGAATATAGTGGCTGTTTACAAATGTTGATATGATTCAACTTTTACTTTACCGGGAAGGGGACGTATTGTACACCGCCGGGAAAGTCCTGGTGTGACAGCCGATTTATTTTATTTTATCCTGATTTCCTTGCACTAGTTTATTCATAAAAAATGCTAATTTAAATGCCCTCTATCATTTCTGAAAATTAGTAATAGTTATTCTGTAACCCCTGTAGATCGGCCAGTTTCCTTATCCAATTTATTTTGTGGAATCAAAGTTCTCATGTCTAATAAACATTCAAGTTTCATAATTACGTTTCATTTTCATTCCCTGCTATCTTTCGAATTTTAGAGCTTCAGTAAAATCTATTTTGCTATACTCTGAGCACTTCACTAACTCACTTAGAATTTTATTAATCTTGTAGAAATCGTTTACAATTTTCGCAAACTCTGTTCAGTTCTGATCAATACTTAAAGTTTGCTTCAACCATAAGGATTTTATGTTATTATAACTAGTGCGTTACATTTAACAACTTTAATTCTCCTCCTATACACGTAACTTCAGGTGTGCCGCAAGGGTCTAATCTGGGACCACTACTATTTGTTCTGTTTATAAATGATCTAACTGATATATTGCGCTGTCCGAAGTTATTGTTTGCTGATTATCTTAAAATATATTCACCGAAAATAATTCTAATGACTGTCTAGAACTTCAAAAAAGTGTCAATTTATTATTAGCATGAAGCAATAACAATTTCTTAACATTGAATGTGAATAAGTGCAACGTAATGACATACACTCGTAAAGTTAATCCAGTCATTTGTAGTTATTCGATTAATTCAATTTTAATACAAAAGTGCAAACCATTAAAAGACTTAGGTGAGGTGTGTGTCTGTAAATTTACCTTTTTCGACCACATAAGCCAAGTATCTCGTTCAGCCAACCGTTTCCTGGGCATTGTCAATCGTAATAGTAAACAAAATTTGCATCAATAAGCACCACAGTCGCTACACTTTTATTTAGTTCGATCTAAACTTGAATTCTGTTCTTTAATTTATAATCCGGTTTATAGCATTCACAAAACTGCTTTGGAGACCGTTCAGAGCAAGTTTTTAAAGTTTTTGCACTTTAAAATGTACTGGATCTTTCCTATTAGAGGCACTAATTATACTGAACTTTTATCTACGTTTCAGTTTTTGTCACTGGATTACAGGAGAATCATGAATGGTATCACGTTTCTCTACAATCTAGTACATGATCATATTAACTGCCCGCAGTTTCTAAGTTACATCCTTTTTCATGTTCCTTGTCCCTCTTCCCGGAATTCAAAAACTTTTCATTATTGTAATCCTCAAACAGACTTATTGTTTAAATCTCCTGTTACTGTTTGTCGCAACTTTAATCGTATTAGTCGTGAATGTGTTATTAACAATTCTAATCTTCCCTCTCTTCTTTCTTCCGCATTAAACGTTTCAAACTAGCATTAATGAATGTTTTATATTAATGTCGATTATCTGTTTCTATGGAAACTTAATTATTCTTAATTATTTTAAAACGCGACGTTCATAAAATATGGTAAGAGAAGTACAAAAATATATTAGTATAATTCATAACTACAATAATGAAAATATTTATTATAAGTATTATATTATAATTGCATTATACATACATAAAGACAAAATTTGCATCGATTGGGGCTAGAATCTCGCTAGCGTAGTTGCTTAGCGCGGTACTCTAGCAAAGTACAGGTCGTAGGTTCAAATCCTACTCTAGGTAAACTTTTTATTTATGTATCTAATAAAATTAATAATCATTTTTAATAATGAAGATAAATTACAAAAAAGGGAATACAATTCGTATATACAGGGTGTGGCATTAGTACGATAAAGCGAATTTGCGGCTAAACTATGCACAGTAGAAAGAAATGTTTTATATAAAAGTTGCTGGAACTCAAGCACGCTATAACGTAAAAATACTTCCGCAGCAGGTGTACATAATCTATCTTTTTTTATTTCAAATGGAATGGTATAGTTTTTATTGTGAATTTCGTGTCTACCCTGAAAAGCAACCCTTTCTATTAAACATGTCATATATATATATATATATATATATATATATATATATATATATATATATATATATATATATATATATATATATATATATATATATATAAACCTAACCGTTTTTTAAATATTCGTACTTTTAATAAAAAATTATCATTTTTCGTCGTAGTTCAAAAATTTATTTTGAGGTTATTACCAAATCTATGAATTTTTAAACTCCGCGTGTGATTAGTGCACATATTGATCTTTTAAGAAACATTATGACATTTAATTTTTGTGCAGGGTGTGCCAGAAATACGAATTTATAGTTTTTTTATTTTAAATGTAAATAGCTACCCTATCTTAAATAGAACACCCTGTATATTATTACATTATTCAAAAAAAATTTGAAAGACCTACAGTTTTTTTAATAAGCAAATATTGCCTATCTGCAAAGGTTTTTTAGATATTTACAATTTTAATCGTAACAGTTGCTTAAATAAATGGTGAAATGTATTGACTTTTGTATCACTATGTGTGAGTGAGAATGTAATTTCACAAAAAATTTTAATAGATATAAAAATATATATTTAATAAGATACTGTCGCAAAATTTTTATGACAAATTGAACACTATGAGTACTTTTCCGTATTTGGTGAGGTAACTATCGTGCCAACTTTGTAAAAAGTTGTATTAGCCTACAATGACAAACTAAAATTTCTTTAATGTTCCTAAAACCATTTGCCAGCAATAACATTTATCATAATATCAGTAGCCATGAAAAACAAAGAAGCGAATAAATAAAACTTAACAGATGCAGTTAA
The DNA here is from genome assembly GCA_036346205.1 of Vesta saturnalis. Classification (NCBI taxonomy): domain Eukaryota; kingdom Metazoa; phylum Arthropoda; class Insecta; order Coleoptera; family Lampyridae; genus Vesta; species Vesta saturnalis. Next base: position 1,043,923 of record JARFJB010001237.1, on the reverse strand, counting down.
ACGCATCATTACTACGCGTCAAATGTTTGAAAATCTTATTTTATTTAAAATGCCGATACATTTGAAAATTATAATTAGTAGATGTGGTATTTACCTTCGGCGGAGCCAATCGAAATGTTTTAGCAGCACACAGGCTTTATTGTCAGCGGTACCCTCATTGAAGATGACAATCAGTAAAAACTCTTACAACTGTAATCCAGCTGTTTACTCGTACTGGTAGCGTTGCGTATGAAGAACATGCAAAACGAGCACAAGTCAAAGAAAATTAGGTTACATGTAGTTGGGCGCATATTAATGTAAAACAGGTACCACCCATACCACATAACAACGCATCGATTAATTAGTGAGAATGATAAGCAACACCGATCACAATTTTGTAACTGGGCGTTGTTAAGGTTGCAGGAAAACGGAAGGTTTTTCCTGAATGTTCATGGACTGAATTTTCATGGACGAGTCAACATTTTTCAGCACTTCTGTGGGCAATCGACACAACACGCACCTGTATGGTCAATTAAATCCCCATTTTAGCTAACCTGTAGATCGCCAACATAGGTGGCCGTTACAAGTATGGGCAGGAATACTAGGACATTATGTTATAGGTCCTGTTTTCTTTGAAGGCATTACACCGGCTACTTAAATTTATTGCAAACTACATTACTAGAGATATTAGCAAATGCTCCACAAAATGTTAGAGAAGCTATGCGGTTTGAACAAGATGGGGCCCCCATCCATACTAGCCATGTTGTGCTGAACTATTTAGATCGAAGATTTGAGAATAAGTGGATCGGTCGATTTGGACCAGTTGCGTTGCCGACAAGATCTCCAGATCTAACAAAGCCTCACTTCTCCCTATGAGTTAAGTGAAAAACGCCGCCAGCCACTAAAGAGAACATGATGGAGCGAATCCGTGAAGCATTCACATCTATTACACCAAGAATGCTTAGCTATGTTGATAAATCTCTTAAGCAAAGAATTTTGAAATGTAGTCAAGCTAATGGTTATGTTTTCGAACATTTTTATGATTATTTGAAATCATATTTTGAACTGCATTTGATGAAATAATAACTTTTATTACACTGAATTATAATTGCGTTTGTGTTAATTTTAACAGGTGATTGTTGTTATGTTATTGTTTTCAGACTGGTCAAATTTATTTGCTGAGTGTAAAGTGTACGTGTAGTGTACGTAAGTATAAATTTGCAATTAATGGAAAAGTGTTAAAGTCTAGGTCAGGTCCCTTTCAATCAATTCAACAATATATCGGATATCATATATTTCTACAGTGTCATATCGATGATGCAGTCATATATTAATATGTGAACATCAAAATTGTACATAATTCAAAACCGTTGCAGAGACAAAATTTTCTTTTTACTAAAACTTTAAGTCTACAGATCAAATAATGTAATAATATACAGGGTGTTGTATTTAAGATAAGTTAATTATTTACATTTTAAAGAAAAAAATAATAAATTCATATTTGTGGTATACCCTGTATAAAGGTATTCGTGAGCATTAATTACAAGCAAAGTTACAAAATAATATATTTTGATCTTCAACGAAAAGTTTGAATTTTTTACGTAAATATTTCAAAAAGGGGTAAGTTTAGCTATACGACATGTTTAATAGGAAGTACTTGTGTTTCAGGGTAGACACGAATTCCGCAGTAAAAACTATACCATTCGATTTAAAATAATAAATATGGGTTATGTACCTCTGTTACGGAACACTCTGTATACGCGAAAATATTTTTAGGATATGGCGTGCTTGAATTCAAGCAACTTTTGTATAAAACATTTTGTCCTGCTGTGCAGTTTAGCCGCAAATTATGTTGTGATACTAATGCCACACCCTGTATAAAAATATTGTATAATAATATGAATAGTGAGAATTAGTTTTGTTATTCGACCTTCCCGAAAATGGTTTGGTTTTGTCCCATTATCAAATTTAATTTTCAAAGAATTGTTGACGTTATTAATTGCTCTAAAGAGATGATATTTTCACGAATTGAATTCATTTACCCAATAATTTTTTTTTAAGTTTATTCAAATTTTATCCCATCAAAACAGGGTGTTTCACTAACGTTCGTCAAATTAAAACTAAAACATATTTATTATTTTAAATGGAACTCCCTGTATATTTCGATGCCATTCAAAAGAGGGACATCTTCTGTTAAAAAAGTGTCACGTAACACTGCAAATGTCTTGATGTAAAAACTGATATTAAATATAATTAACAAATATAACAAAGAATTTATTCAGTAACAAAACATAACAACAGTTTAATACAAATAATAAAGCAATTATTGGATGAAGGATGTAAAAGTTACGATAAACGCTGTATGTGCCTACCAACTTCTTAAATGCACAAACGCAAACAAATTTTTAAATTTTCAAACAATTTTTGTAACATGTCTGGCGTAATACAATTTTCGATAACGTTCCTAATGTTATTTTTCTTGTTATGCTTAGGATTGTAGCACTTAGTCTTCGCATATCCCCACAGAAACAAATCTGGGACAGTTAACTCATGAGATCTCGGTGACCACTCAATCGGTCCAGCTCGACTTATCCAGTTTTGATTAAAAAAATTATTTAATGAATCTCTTGCCACCAATAAATAACGAGGTGGTGCGTCAACTTGTTGAAAGTAAACGATATCTCTAATTCCATCTTTAAGTAACTGTGGGTAAACAAACAACATATCCGTGTGATTTGTACCTGTCACAATTGGTTCCGTAAAGAAAAAAGGTCCATAGATTTTTGTCTGGGACAATGCACACCAAACATTAACTTTTGGATTATCGCGTTTAAATTCATTAAAAGAAGAGGGTTTTTTCAGAGACCCATATTCTGCAATTGTGTTTGTTACACATTCCGCTAATGTGAAACGTTGCTTCGTCATACATAATTAACAACGTATTAGGTTCATTCCTAAACAAATCTAGTAAAGTTTCGCATTCCATTAGTTGTTTTTCGTAGTCTGTCGTACAACTTTTGGGAGGTCTGAATTTTATATAGAGTTAGTTTTAAAATTTTTAGACACTTTTGAAGGTCACTTCTGGAAATTTCTAAAATTCCAGCAATCTCCCTAATTGAAATTCTGTGATTGTTAGTTTGTAGTACCTACCTACTTCATTAACTGACATTAACTTTTCCAGCAGAGAATCACCATTCCTTGGTTTTGTTAGGTGCGCTATGCAGCCAGGTTCGAAAAATTTTATACGCCATTTTTTAATAATACTCATACAAGGAGGATTTTTACTAAATTTTCTTCTAAATATATCCTCCTTGTTCGAGTGGTATATTTAGTTTCTCCGGAAATTAATGCTGTTTGAGCTTTTTCAGTTGCTGAGTAAATCATGTTTAAAGTGACTTAGTACGTTAAAGGACTTCTGTTTTGTCAAATTTGCTGAGTTACAAGAGTTGGCTTATTTCACTATCTATGTATCAAATTATGTTTAAATAAAGGATAAAGACAGTGTTACCTGAAAGCTCAAACACCTTTGTTGTTAACAAAACAAAGGATATGAAACTATATATTTTTGAACGGAAGATGACTCCCTCTTTTGAATGCCATCGAAATATACAGGACGTTCCATTTAAGATAATACATATTTTTTTTAATTTGACCAACATTAGTAAAACACCCTGTATTAATGGGATAAAATTTGAAGAAACTTAAAAAAAACTATGGTATAAACATATTCTATTAATGAAAACCCCATCTCTTGAGAGCAATTAACAAGCTGTGCATTTACATTTAAAATCTATCACTCTTATATGGGAGACCCTGTATTGGATAATAAATTTATGTACGTACATGTAGGAATGCACGTTTGTTAGTTATTGAACAAAAGGATGCTTCAAATTGTAATCTGACAGTACCTAAGATTAGGCAATTGTGTGTTCATGGCCCTTTTAAAAAATACAACGTATTTTGTTTAATCTAAAAAATAGCGTTTTAATCAAAGTAGGTTGATCTTCCTGAAATTTTGTATAGTGCCATAATTGCTGATTATGAACAACTTTTCTTAGTAAAATTTTGCCGCATCGTAAACAAAAAGGGTACTTTACCTTTAAAGAAAATAATAGTTTTCGCTTCACTGTGAAGACCGACTTGTTTTTCAAAAACTAAAAATATTCTTAAAATTCTTTTCAAACGAAGCAGGGCTTAATTCCACACACATATATATATATATATATATATATATATATATATATATATATATATATATATATATATATATATACATCATTCTATCATTTTGCGTCCATCTATTTGGCATTTACCATCAATCTGGCTACACTTTTGCAAAGTGGCGTCTGTATATGGACGCCAGATTACAATCCTAATAATTTTGTTGGTATGAGTGTTAGAGAAGCACCGTTGAGAAAAGACAATTCTGATAGGATCCTATAATACTCATTCTGAGTATGGGGCCCATTCCATACCCTACGTTGAGATTTTTAAAAACTTGTCGACGCCAAAATCGTGTAATTCGTAAAATTGTATACAAACTTAGTTCAGCACTTTGCCGTCACGGCGCTATTTCTAAATATACTTTTATTGTATTTATTCTGTACATTTACAATCTTTCAGACGTCTTTAAATGGCAACACTGTAAAACCAATTTCTAATATTCTTTCTTATTTAATTTGGGGTAATTTCATATTTACGGTCTACAGCCTTCTGGCGTCATTCTACCTAGATATACAATTGATGTTACTTAACATCATTATGAACTCACACATGCATTATTTTGTAAATCATTCTGAAGTCATATTTTAACATATATACATACTGTTTATTCTAAGCAAGATTAGCTACCTCATGCACCTCAAATACACCATTCTATGTACACACCCAGAAAATAATAAAATTTACAGATAAATGTAAAAAATTAAAAATGCAAATTGGTTAATATGTTTTACAGTTTTGTCATAGGTAGATAACTACGACGGTTGTTTGTATTAGTAATTTTGCTTGGGACACCCAGTTGATTCGAACGTTACCAGATGGTGTAATCCAATGCAAAATTTACTTATTATTAACAGTTGAGATGACATTATTACCCTTATTTTAAAAGGGTGACTTTTTAAATCGCATTTCGGATTCGCTTCTATATTTGTGTGTGTACAAATATAAAAAATCCGTTTAAAATTAATTAAATAACTTTGTACACCAAATTCATAGTTTTAATCGACACTTCATAGATTTAATTTTTAATTAGTATTTGTTTCAATTCTTAGAGGTAGATAGTTTAACCGAAAGTTTTACCGCGAAGTATATTCATCCTTGGATTTTGCTTAGTAAACCTCTAACGAACTGCAGAATGTAGATTAAGAAACAAGTGTGTTAATTTTGAATTACGCAGTAACTTGTTACGATGAGACCGTTTATTTATCAAAATTATTTTTTTTAGTGCGACCAAGTTAAATTAGTACCGTTTAGGGCGTTTAGAAACCAGTTCTATAATTAACCTCGTGTCTGCGCATGCGCGCGTCTGTGCTTGTGCGTCAGTACATGTGCAAGCATGGGTGCATGTGTGTTTATCGTTTATCAGGACGTCCACGTTGCTGGCGTATTTGTACCTTTAGAACTAAAGTTGAGTACTTTGTGTTATACTCAGAGAGGTATAATGAGTACGACACCCATCCATGTCCATAAACAGCACTACTAGTTCCTAATAATAGGGCGACACACAATGCTTCCACTGAACCTGTATCATTCTTTTCCCTGTTGAAAATTTTTATTGACTTTCAAAAGGCGGGGTTTTATGCAAGGCTGCTCTACATCTAATTCACTATACTTAAAAAACGAATGTACGAAAAAAGGTCGCGGACAATTGGTCGCGCGAAAAAATGTCGCGCACATTTGAACGTACATCAAAAGGTCGCCAGCGAAAAAAGGTCGCGGACAAATGATCGCGTGAGAAAATGTCGCGTAGGCATATATACTCCATGCCAGCCGGGGAGGTACCACCACCCTTAGCATGGGCTCCTTAATATTGGGTCTCCGATTTTCTGAGCTCGGTAAGGGCTGCCGGTTACCTTTTCCATCATCCTTAATCTATTCTCATCCTTATTCTTCCTTCTCGCCGTCACTGTCTTCCTATCGGATTAAAAGTCCCAAATTAAAAAATAAAATGGCTGTGGTTTCTAGGGTTATAAATTCCGGACGTAAAATCCTGCCCCACTCGGATGTCCGGGAGGGCAGGGCCCAAGCGACCTCGGTCATCGAAAGTATCAACTTTCTGATTCACTACTGCAACATCCGCGGTATCAGGTCTAATCTTAATGCTATTCACCAACATCTTGAACAATTACAACCTGATATATTGTTTCTATCTGAAACACAAGTCTCCTCTGAAAGCTCCGAGTCACCGACTTGCAATTTCCTCAATACCATCTTCACTCTAACTTTCGATATAAAGGAGGCGTATGTGCGTACATCAAGGACAGAATTGCTTGCAATAGGGTTTCTTCCTTAGAAAATAAAAATTTTGACGTGATTTGATTTAAACATTCTGGTCCTAATTTTCTGAAATTCTACTGTTGCATTTATAGGTCTCCTAATGACAGCAACTTTCAAGACTTCTTCGATTACCTTAGTATGAAAGTTGACTATATCCTGTCTCAGTTTCCATCTTGCGATATCTCATTAGTAGGCGATTTCAATGTTCATAACTCTAATTGGCTTCAATTTTCATCTACTACAAATCCCGCTGGTCATAGTGCAGAAACATTTGCTATTTCATGTGATCTCACACAAATGATTTCTGAACCCACAAGAATCCCTGATAACCCTAACCATACTCCACATCTTCTAGATCTCTTTCTTACATCAAACCCTCTTGTTTATAAAACTTCCGTTCTTTCGCCTTTAGGTCTTTCCGACCATTGTCTAATAAAAATCATTTCTACTGTACCTAATTCCACTGTTGTTCGCAAAACCGATAGAACCTTGTGGTGTTTTAAGTCAGCTCGATGGTGTGATTTACGGGATTTCTTTGCAACCTTTCCATGGCGTGAATATTGTTTTAAGTTGTCCTCTTCTTCGGACATCGCTCTTTCAGTATCTGAAGTCATCCTCATGGGAATGGAGTTATACATTCCGAAAAAACAGTACCGTGTATGTCATTCACGTTCCCAACCCTGGTTCAATAAGGCTTGTTCTGATGCAATATCTTTAAAAAATCAATGTTACATTAAATGGAAATCTCATAAATCGGTTGGCAGTCATGTAGAATACGTTGGTGCTAGAAATATCTGCAAAAGTGTCATCACTAAAACTAAAAAGTTGTTCGAACAACGAAAATGCAATGAACTAGCTACATCTCCTTTAGGCAGTCGTAAATTTTGGTCTTTAGCAAAAGTCATTAGTAAAAACTTTCGAACATCTTCATTCCCCTGACATCTATTGACGGATCGGTAGTTGCTGATTCTGTACACAAAGCCAACGTTTTTGTGGATTTGTTTGCATCAAACTCGTGTCTCAATGATTCTGGAAAAGATATGCCCCTAGTCAACTCTTCTTCATACGTTATGAAACCAATTCATTTTCGGTACAAGCTCTTGGAATCCATCATCAGTAGGCTTGATCTCAATAAGGCGACTGGCCCAGACGGTATCTCAGCTATTGTCTTAAAGAAATGTTCCCCCGAACTAGTACCAGTCCCATCTAAGCTCTATACGATCTCTATATCTTCTGGGGAATTCCCTTCATCATGGAAGTTAGCAAATGTTCAACCTATTCCCAAAAAAAGGTGATAAGACCGATCCCTCAAATTACAGACCAATTGCCATCACTTCCATTTTGTCTAAAATCATGGAAAAAGCCATCAATCAGCAACTCACGTTCCTTGAAACTAACAAACTCCTTAGTGACCACCAATATGGGTTTAGGCAAAGTCGTTCAACAGGCGATCTTCTTTCATATGTGACCCAAGTTTGGAACAATACAGTAGAGCAGTCCGGTGAAACAGTTGTAGTCGCTTTAGATATCTCAAAGGCATTTGACCAAGTTTGGCATAAGTGTTTACTTGCCAAACTCACCTCGTTTGGGTTAAATGATACGCTCATCAACTGGGTTTCTAGTTTCCTTGTTAAAAGACGAATACGTGTCGTAGTTGATGGCTTTTTTTCAAAAGAAGCTAGCATTAACGCGGGCGTACCACAGGGATCCGTTACAGCGCCTACACTTTTTCTGCTGTACATAAACGACCTTATTTCTTCAACAACTAACCCCATCCATTGCTTTGCTGACGATAGCACTCTTCACTGTAGTTCATCTCAGTCTACTCATAGTGATAATCCACCTTCTATGTCAAATCAAGAAATTAAAGCTGAAATGGCAAATTCAATCAACAAAGACATTCAACGTATTCTCGAATGGGAAAGCAATAATCTAGTTAAATTTAATGCTAACAAAACTCAGTGTTGCCTTATGTCCGCCAAAAAAGATCGATCATTTCCTGTTGTAAATATGAATGGCTCAGTTCTTAAGTTTTCAGACTCTATTACTCTGTTGGGTATGACTGTATCTTCAAATCTCTCATGGGTTGACCATCTTCTGTTAGCTACCAAAACAGCTGCTCGTAAAATAGGCTTTTTGTACAGATCTAAGCAGTACTTTACCTCTCGACAACTCCTTCTGCCGTGTAAGGCCCAAATTTGGCCTCATCTGGAATTTGGGTTAGTGCTTCCCAATACGCTCTCGATATCGTTGATCGTATTCAAAAGAGAGCGATTAGGCTTATAAATGACCCGTCCTTAACTTCTCACATACAGTCCCTTGAGCATAGAAGGATGGTTTCAGTTCTTTCTTTGTATTATCGTTATTACAACGGCTATTGTGCTGGTGAATTACATTCTTTGATACCATCTCCGGCTATCTTTGCGAGAAACATTCGGTTCGCTCATTCACATCATCAGTATGCAGTACAAATCTCCACTTGTCGTACCAAACGGGCGCAATCCACATTTTTATACACGGCTTCTAAACTCTGGAATGATCTCCCTAGTTCCTGTTTTCCTCTCACTTATGATATGAGAAAATTTAAGGTAGCTGTTCATAGGCATCTATTGGCAATTCATTATCCCTCTATCCATCCTCCTAAGTGTTCCTGAGTGCTTTAGCACGATAGGCCTTATTTAGCCTGTTCAGATCCACAATCATAAAAAAAAGAAAAATATAACTATTAAACATTCCTCCACATTTTATCCAGGCTTAGGACTGGCAGTTAATAACTGCCATGTTTAAAAGTTTTTTTTTATGTTTTCATATTTTATGATTTTTTTATTTTTTTTTTGTTGGTTCTTGCTTTTCTGCTTTTTATATTTGTAACTCGAAATTATGAGCAACCGCCCTTAAATACTCCTAATGTGGATGATTGGCATATTATTGACAAATAGTTTTCTGTCGCTGCGCCGTATCTTTACAAATTTTTTTTGAGTGGCTGTTCGTTTCCAGCTATGTAGTGTTCAATTTTCAAACAATGTAAACTTTCCTCTTCCTTTAACGAATTGATAAATTTCTACAAATTTAGATGTGCTGCATTTAATATAGAGGAGACACTATTGTGTCATCCTTCTGCAGAATAATTTGTATATGGTATGTCTTCCTCTATGAATTACAAACAATTCCAAAGATTTCTTGAAAACTGCGGTTGTCGTCTCTGGTGTCGTCGATCCAAACGATCTATACACTCACCTTCAAATTTAGAGTGTACTGAGTGATATCAACGCCGCGTCGCAGTGTCCCAGTCTGGTATTTAGATAATTGTTAACAAAAATTTAAATTTTTTAGTGTCACCATTTGTCCGCGATCTTTTTTCGTCGGCGCCCTTTTTTCGCTGGCGATATTTTGAGGCGCGCTCAAATGTGCGCGACAATTTTTCGCGTGACCAATTGTCGACGATCTTTTTTAGCGACACCTTAACAAACATCCACGCCTAAAACAGGTTCGAACCAGGGACTTTCTTTGGATTGAATGGTGATGAAGATATTATAATTTTTAAATTACTAAAAAAGTGGAGAAAATAGATTCATCAAATTGTTTGTCTGATAATTAAAGTGGTTGAAATAGGCTGATTGTACCAAACTCAAAATTCTAGTACGCACCCATTATTCATTGCTTTCCTGTACTTTACCCTTACTTGATAAATGTATCTCTTCTACATTGGGAGCTATTTAAATAACATAAGTATTGTATTAATTTTATTCAAACATATATGAATAGACCTCGACGCTCATATGCTGTAATAATAACAATATGTATATCTTTAACTAAGACGTCAAAATGATCGGCTAGTTCTTTGGTGACAGAACATATATTTTTCGAATTAGATGAAAGCAGACCTAAAACTGATTGCACATAAACTATTAATTGCAATATGTTTGCAACAAGAACATTGTGTATATTTTAAACTAAGACGCCAAAATGAAACATTCATAAAATTTTTGGATAATATGAAAGCAGACGTCAAACTGGTTGCTCACAAACTATTAATATAAAATATATTGACGCCTAAATGTTTGCAACAACAACATTATGTATATTCTAATCCGAGATGCCAAAATGATTGCTTTGTTACATTAAGAGGGCATGCAACGCAGCAAGACGCCGTAATGATTTTTAGTGCAGTACTTTAATGGACGGGTTCCAGAATGATTGTCAAACGTACAAAAATTATGTATATAGTAAAAAAAAAGCTAGAAACATATGGAATAGACCATAGAACTTAGAAAAAAATGCTGACCTATATACTTCAATAAAATATCAGAGAATACGACTTGTTCTAGGTGACGCCAAATTAAGGAATTACGTACGGACGCAATAATGATTGCATGATGTATATATATATATATATATATATATATATATATATATATATATATATATATATATATATATATATATATATATATATATATATATATATATATATATATATGTATATATATATATATATATATATATGGGGAGACTAATACGCATAATAAATAATTCATACGATCGACATGAAGTCTTATTAAACTATTTGTGTATCAAATTATGTTTAAATAAAGGATAACTGCAGTGTTACCTGAAAGCTCAAATATCTTTGTTGTTGAGAAAACAGATGATATGAAACTATACATTTTTAAACAGTGGGTGACTCCCTTTTTTGAATGCCATTTAAAATAATAAATATTTTTTAATTTGACCAACATTAGTAAAACACCCTGCATTGATAGGATACAATTTGAACAAACTTGCAAAAAACTATTGGGTAATGGAATTCAATTAATGAAAACCCCATCTCTTTGGAGGAGTAATTAATAAGATGTGCATTTACATTTAAAATCTATAACTCTTATTTGGGACATGTTGTACTACAAATTCATGAAAGTATGACATTCTAAGTACAATTAAGGCAATAAATATTGATATTTGTGTGAAATATAGTTACTTCTTTGCGATGGGATTTCGCATCCGACTCGTTTACAAGCAATAAAACTATGATAACGCTGATACTCTGGATCTAACAGAGACGGTTTACCTGTCAGCTTCTAGAACACAATGTAAAGCTTGCAAAGTTTTGTTAAACTATAAAATCAACTTTTATACAATTTTGTTATCTTTTAACGATATATTTTCCGTAGAAGCTACTGTATCAACAACATTAACTAAAATTCGTATTATGTTTAGTTGAACAAAATGCAAAGAAAGAGAATAATCCTTATTTAAACAAATAAAATAAAACTCATTCTTATCCCAATAGATACTTGTAACGTTACAATAAATTCCACAGGACATTAATTCTGTTAAAGAAAGAAAAGGGTAAACAAATTACATACGTGCTTAAACGTAATTCCTGCCATTTTTTCAGCTGAAAAAAAACGTAAAACTAAAGATAGCAGGTTAAATGTATTTACTCGCTCTAACCCTTACATACCTTTTTTTTTGTTGTCACATTTTATCGTACAAAATACAATAAAAAATATATTGATTTAAGTTGTTTAAAGTAAATTTTACATTTATTCAAATTTATTTGTTTTTGACAAGTAAAAATGTACATTCAAATCTTTGTTTGTTTTTGCGTATTGAAAACGTCTAAAATTGTATAAATCAATCGAAAATGTATATTTATTTAAAATTGTATGGATATTTTAAACGTTTCTTGCTTGACTAGTCATATCCAATGCAAACAACTTAATCCACTTTCAATAGATCTACTTTCAAAGATTTGATACGAAAACGGAGAAAGCTGCTATTCTTAACATACTCTAAGTTTCAAGATATATTTTATTTTAGATTTCAGATAAACCGTATAACAGTCGGTTATTTCCTTGGTTATTTCTTAGACACTACATTATGTTTGGTTTTACACGTAAAACAAATTATAAATGCTATTTTTCCTTAAATTTCTGTCTTTTGAGGAGATTTGATAACTTGAGTCGCATTCCCAATTAAAGGAATTGTGTGATTGTTTGTACCTTGTAAATTAGATTATAATCCTTCAAAGAAATAAAACTTGAAAGTCGTTTAAAGCGTTAAACTAACATGCATGCAGTGTTTGTAAAGTTTTGTTACAGTACGACGGTAGGGATAATATTTCTGCTGTCAAGGAATTGATATATATATATATATATATATATATATATATATATATATATATATATATATATATATATATATATATATATATATATATATATATATATATATATATATATATATCAAGTTTTATAAAACTTGAAAGTTGTTTAAAGCGTTGAACTAACATGCATTTAGTGTCTATAACGTTCGGGTTTTGTTAGAGTACTCATAAGACGGTAGGGATATTTCTGCTGTCAAGGGAATTGATATATATATATATATAACTAAGAAATTGGTTTAGTGAACGAACAGAAGTTCAATTTATTGATCATTAATTGTATTTTATTTAAAATTAACTTTTAAAGTACATACAGTAAAAGATTAACTCGAGTGGTGACTTGAGAACGACCTCTAACGATATTATACAGAATGAAGGATCACAGTCAACTATTCTGGCTATCGAGGAGGCAAGTTCACAAAAGTTGACTTGATCCTTCATTCTGATGTATTATAATTATAATACATCAGTAACTAGAAAGTACATCACAGTTCAAGTTTGAATCGATTGTGACTTGCCTCCTCGATAGCTCAGATGGAAGAGCCCCACTCTAGCAAAGTGGAGGTCGTGGGTTCAAGTCCCATAGATTGCCAAACGCTTAGTTTTGGAGATACAGGGTTTCAAAGTTTAAATTTTTTTTCAGTTCTTTTAATTTATCTTCAAAACTATTTAAAATAATAAATCCTAATTTAGTACACTTCTTAAACTCAATATCCAGAGTAGTTTGTTTATCAATATCTACAGGATAGTACATTTTCTGGGGTGGTACACCCTTTATCTCCCCCGAAATTTTTCATGCGACGCCTCTAACTCTTAAAAACTAAAAATTTAGATTGCCCATTTGATTTAGGAACTTTTTTGTCTTCTGCTTTTTTTTCGAAAAATGTATAGTTTTTGAGATAAATTAGCTGTATTCCATGAACAGCTTCCAAATGGTAAGTAAAGAACGTCTGATGCTCCCGCAAAAAATAGTGTACCATGAAAAGAACAATAAAAAAAAGAATCAAATTATGTCAATTCACACGTTTTTTTTTGTCTCTTAATAAAAAGTAGTACTCCACTGACTTTTCCCAACTTTTCATTTGAATTAAATAAAGGAAAATTAAAGTAAAACAACAAAGTAAATTTTAAAAAAAATATGTATTTATTGGAAAAAATTGGAATGAATTTTTATTTAAGATTTTAGCAAGAACGAAACGAACGAAATAAATAAATTAAACAAATAAACTTAATCTATAACAACAAAACAAAAACGCTACCGGAATAATAAATAAATTTAAACAAACTGTTCAAAATGTGAACCACTTTGTTGAATACATAATTCACACCGACACGTGGAATATTAACTAAAAATTGTCGTATTTCATTACACGCATCCCTATTAATGAGTTCATCTCTTATTGTCACAGGAGTTGCATACACCCTTTCTTCTAAATACCCGCACACAAAGAAATCTAAGGGATTTAGGTCTGGAGACCTTGGCGGCCAGGGAACTGGACCGATCCATCTTCCTGGATAATAGTTGTCCAGCCAGTTTCTAACGATCCTGCTATAATGAGCTGGACAACCATCAAGCTGGAACCAAGCCGTTCTTCGTAAATTTAATATATAAAATATGTTCCCACACATTCCCATGTTCATTCTCTAAGAATTCCAAGAAATCCGCAGCATTCATCCGATGTGGTAAAAAGTAGGGCCCAAAAAGGTGATTATTGTAAATACCTATCCAGACGTTCACACTAAATTCTTGTTGGAAATGTCTCGGGCGAAATACATGTGGAGTTTCATGTGCCCAAACGTGCTGGTTGTGAAAATTTACCACACCACGACCGGCGAGTGAAGCAGGATTCACCGGTCCATAAATCATTATTTAAAAAACCTGGATTGTTATTATTTTCAGTAAGAATCCATCGACAATACACAACTCTACGTTCTGCATCCACTGGTTGTAGTCCTTGAACAGGTTGTAGATGGTAAGGATATCGGTGATCCCGTCTTAATGTTCGGTGAATAGTAGTAATTGAGACTCCACCTAAAACTGCGGATACTCTTCTGTTGCTAGTTGTGGGATCTCTGCCGAATTCACGCAGAATTCGTCGTTCAATGTTTCTTTGCTGCCTATGATTATTATTTTGACGACCATGCACATTATTGTATATATATATATATATATATATATATATATATATATATATATATATATATATATATATATATATATACAGCGTGTTCAGTGAGGAATGGGACAGTGCAATATCTCGAGAGCGGATGAAGATTTTTAAATTATGAAAATATTTTTGTAAATATCTTCCAACGGCGCACATTTGTTGGCACAAAGATTTGAATCAACGCCCATCACCGCCAGGTGGCTCTATTTCACTTCAATTTTTTAAATGCAATGCCCTATAAAAGAAAACAGTGGAAAACAATTGTATTACAAATTAAAAAACGCAACAGAAACTAATACACTATAATTATTAAAATTATTTCTAAAAATACAAAGCTAATAAAATAAAAAAAACAATTTAACGCTAATCATTAGCGATAATGATTTATAATAATTGTTCAAAATGTTGTCCGTTTTCTCGGATGCAGACCTGAACTCTACGCAACAGCTAAGGAGTAATGCTATGAAAAGCCTGTGTTATACGATTACGCATATCTTCGGCAGCGGTTGGTGGTTCCCTATAGACAATACTTTTTATGTATCCCCATAAACAGAAATCTATTCTTGTAAGATCAGTGGACCTAGCTGGCCACCTCACAGGTCCATTTCGCCCAATACATTTATTTGGAAAGACTCTATTGAGATAATCATTTACATCTGCAGTGCAGTGAGCAGGAGCGCCATCATGTTGATACCACATTGTGGCTCTGATATCAAGAGTAATATTTTCTAATAATCCCGGTAAATCGTTACGCAAAAAGTTAAGGTACTTCTCACCATTCAAGTGTTCATCAAAAAAGAATGGACCGATGACATAATCCCCAACAATGGCACCCCAGACACTTAAAGACCACTTATGTTGATTATCAACTTGTCTTAATAAATGTGGATTTTCTGAGGAATAATAATGAAAATGATGTGTATTAACAAATCCATTCTTATGAAATGTTGATTCGTCTGTCCATAAAATATTATAAAAAAAAATTGGGTTTTGAGTAATTTTTTCTCTGGCCCAGTTACAAAATCTTACTCGATGATCGAAGTCTGCATTGCTCAATGCTTGGTGTAACTGAATATGATAGGGATGTAAGCGGTTCTTCTTTAAAAGACGGCCTACTGATCTCTCACTTATACCAACTATTTCACTTATGTCCTTTTGGCTTCTGTGATTATCTTCTTCGATGGCGAGAAGAACCCTCAATTAACTATCTTCATTTGTAGAAGGTTTAACACGTTCATGTTTGGAATAATTGGCACATGAAGTTGCAATAAATCTACTCATAACTTTCTGAAACGATCTTGCGTTTGGATGTCTTCTATCTGCATATCTTTCAGCACAAATTCTGCTGGCCAATAAACAGTTTCTTTCTGCAGCACCCAACACGAATATCATATCAACTAACTCATTTTGTGTAAAATTCATTTTATAAAAATATTTATTACTAACAATAACACTCGTAAATGGTTAACTACAGTTTTATTCATTTACCTCAAACAATCAATTTTTATAAGAAGCACACTTGATTTTAGAATTTTACTTGAAATTGAAGTAAATATTTGTCAAATTCTTGTTAACATGCAATGCCTCCGGTACAAAAATTGTAATTAGTCCTCTATCATAATATATTAGTTTTTGTTGCGTGTTTTAATGTATAATACAATTGTTTTATGATGTTCTTTTTTATCTATACGAGGCCATAGATTTAAAAATGTCTCAATAATCTTATACATTTTAAAAAATTGAAAATAATTCGGAAACGGCTATATTTAGGGATACGGAGTTGTATGGCGAACTGATAAGGGTTAATATGTAGAAACCAAAAATGTAATAATATACAGGGTGTTTTATTTGAAAAAGTAACCTTTTACTAGTTCGAATTATGGTTGATTGGCAAGTCAATTGTAAGCACTCTGTATGCAACTATGTCATTTTCTTCACATTAAAAGGAAGCTCTATCTGTGTACTTATTCTCATATAAATTAGATAACTTTTATTTTTCAACAGTTAAGGAGGTACATTTTCAAACCAAACTCTGTAATTTCAATTTTTCTTAGAAAAATCGAAATAACTCAATAACGGCGATATTTAGGGATAGGGAAATATATTGCGAATTTGTTAGGAACAATGTGTAGAATTAAAAAAAAGTAATAATATACAGGGTGTTCCATTTAAATTTTTTTATAATAATTTGGTCCTCTTTAAATAAACAACCTGTATTCGCGTGAATAATTTTAAAATATGCACACAACTAAACTATAACCGTATTCCAAATTTGATTAATCTAGCTTATATAAAACGAAAGATATAGAAGAAGGCGCTCTTGTTGCCGGACCCTATATACGGGGTGTCCAGAAACTCTAGGGACAAACTTTGCGTAGTGATTCTAGACACAAAAAGAAAAAATCAGTTTGAAAATATTACGAAATACAATATTTGATAGAAAGACAGAGATAGAACATGAAGGAACACCAGCTTGTTGGGCAGTGCTCACTTGGCTCATGCTGCTATTATACGTTTTAATTAGAGAAGGCAGAATTTTGAAAATAATTGTTCACTTTCAGTGTTGTGAAGCCAAGAACATCAACCATCTATTTTTGTTTCTTGGTGTGTTTTATTTAAACAGTACTCTTTTTTAAGAATGGCAGCAGTAATAATATTTATACATTTTTATACATGTTATTTCAATTTTTACATATTGCACGTAGACATATACTTTTGTGGCACAGAGTTAACAATGATCTTGTTTTCAAAACACTCTTTAAGGTAACTTTTTGTATATTTGTTTTAATGATTAATACTTAAAATTTAAATAATAAGGTGTAATAATTATTTTAGTGTGTATCTATCCCTCCAGTAATTTTTTTATAATTTAGATTTACTAAAAAATTATGTACCTTTTATTAGACCAAAACACAAAGCTATTATGATGAGATTATTTATCTAACCGAACATCTATAAAAATGTAAATATACAGTTCAATGGTTTCAATGTTTGGTAATATTAATTCACATTACCATTTGTTTTTGGATTATTTGAAAACCTGTAAAAATGTAAAATACAGGGTGTCCAAGAAATGGTGGAAAATCTCTCGAATCTAGGTAGGGCCTGTTAAAAATAAGGTCACAAGTTTCTATAAAAAAAATTTCCTCGGATGCTTCCCTACGGAGATGTTCGCTCTTGAAGTTGAGTGTTAAAAATGGAATTTTCGCTACACGTTTTTTACTGCTCAATGAATTTCAATAATTTTTGCCACGCCATTTGAAGCTCTTTGGAGGCGTCTATTTAAATGTTTACTGACGCTATAGGGCTCAATGGTGATTCTAATTCGCCCTATTAATAACAGTAGTACATAAATCGAGTTGGCTGTTTAACACAAAACATTTATTATAGGAACAATCATTTGGAATGAATCTAAACCTAACACTAGATAAAACCAACATCAAACAAGAAAAGAAGAGTATTTTTTCTAAGAATGTATATTAAATATGGCTAAATATCAAAACATTACTTACAAAAACAAAAATCCGGAACACATCGATACCTAAAACTAAAGAAAACTAACAATAAATATTAGAAACTGATTCTAAAATTTTACAACATAAAATACTGAACATGAGCATTAGGCACATTTGTGCACGACGAATTGAAGATTGTTGGACTCTCCAAAGCATTTCTTGGTCTTCTCTGATTTGAACGAAATGAAACACTATTCGGTCAAGGAGCTCTTCCTGTGTGTCTACCGGTGTTACATATACCAAACTTTTTAGATGACCCCACAGAAGAAAATCCACAGGAGTCAGGTAAGGTGACCTAGGGATCCAAGCAACAGGTCCACCACGACCTATCCACCGGTTTGGGTAGACAACATTTTAATGTTCCCTGACCAACAAACTAATATATGGGGGCGCTCCGTCGTGCATGATCCACATATTTTGCCTGGTTCCGATATCCACATCTTTTAGGAGCTCAGGCAACTGATTTTGCAGACACTCGTAGTAATATTGTCCATTTAGTCGTGGTGGCAAAACAAACCAAACGCGGGCCAATAATTCCGGCCCATGCATTAATCTGGAACTGTCTTCTATAAGGGGTTTGAATGGTCACATTCTCTTCAACCCAAACGGGTAAATTATATAAACTTATTACTCCGTTTCTTCCAAAATCTGCTTCATCCGTGTACAATATTACACGAGTAAACACGGGATTTCGTTCAAATTGCTCTAAAAACCAGTGCCAAAATCGCAAGCTGAACTAAGGAAATATGGTACGGATGAAGTATTTGTTCTCGAAAAATCCTTCCAATGGTTGATTTTGAAACGTTCATTCCTAAGGATAGTGGTCCGACGCTGATCAGCAGCGACTGCATTCAAAACGTCTTCCTCCAATTCTGGGGAACGTTTTGTCCGCAGAGCGCCCCTGTTTGCATTATTTGGTGCAAACTGGCCTAGAATAGCGTACACATTTTCTGTGATTCAAAATTTGTAATCAATCTGATCTTACCAATTTCCCTCTGTCGCCGATCTACACGTTCAAAAGTTTTGCTATTAGGAACCCTTCGATTAGGGAACCTTTGCTGGTACAGTATTTAGGGAACCTTTGCTGGTACAGTATTCTTGCTCTTAATGTATTGCAATAAGGTATTTCATACATCAAATGCATATCCGCATATTCAGTATTCGTGTAGTTCATTTCTCACCAATTACTAAATTAAATGAAACTCTTAAACTTTAAAAAAGACCTATTCTAATACCTATAGTATTGTTAAATCTAATTGTTACGATTTGACAGATAATGCATCTGTTTCTACATGAACAGCCAACTTGTATCTATTACCTACTATTAATTAATTACTATTAACTTACAAATAAAAATTGTAACTGCTATTGGTTACCTGAAATCAAGTAAGTAGATCTATTTTACGTAGTAAAAAACTGACGAATGAGACATTAACTTTAAAAATAAAAAAAAAAGCTTACGATTGCCTTTTAGATTCACGAAGTTGACGTTGCTCTGCCCCTCGCCCTTAACAAAATAATTCAGGATTTGAATCTTAAAGATTTTAGACAATTTGACTTAATGAGTTATGTTTTCATACATAGCCATACTTCTTATAAGAAAATTCTTCGTTTATGTTAGTTTTTCCATTTTTAGATTTAGATGCATTCCAAATTAGTGCGCTTGTAAATAATGTTTTATTTAAACACAGCCTAACTAAAATCATCATTGTCATCATTAGTTGCGTTTATCCCCAAAACGGTTAATTTTAGCGAAATTAGACTAGTATACCTTTTTGAAGTAAAAAAGCCAAAGATTAAGAAGGTTACGTGGAAAAGGTAAAAAAGCTGTTCCAATTTTTTTTAAAGTTAGAAATCCACAGGGTTCCGTGTCCCTCTGCCCCCTACAACGTCACTGAACATTTAAATAGACGGGCCCAAAGAGCTTCAAACACCGTGACACTTGCCCAAAAAGTATTTAAATTTATTGAGCAGTGAAAAAGTTATAGCATAAATTCTCACTGTTTAAACTTAACTTCAAGAGAGAATATCCAACGTAGGGAAACTTCGGAGGAAATTTTTTTAGAAAATATTGTGACCTTATTTTTACTGGATCTACCTAGATCCGGAAGATTTCCCGCTATTCTGGGACACTTTGTATGATAAAAGGATGTCCCTCGACTAATTAATATAAATTTAAAGCTAAAATGTTTTAAGCTTTAATATATAAATACACACGCGGTATGCGCCGAAATCAATGTGAAGTATACTCTATAAAGGCCAGAGGTTTACTGGAAATGGAGGCATGCATTATAAAGACAAGGTGTAGCAATCCGAAAGATGCGTAGTAGTAATTTTCTCCGACCAATCAGAAACATCCAAAATACAAAAAGCAATATGGAGTCTTCCGTTACAACTCACTAATCTATATAGAAATTGATATTTTTCGTCAATTTATTAAGAATTATATATTTTTATTAGTTTATGATTATTATACTTTTGTAGTATATATTACAAATTTTCTAATTTTTTTTTTGCATTTTCCGTCACAGGGTGTGACTAATTCTGCATTTGAATCTGGTTGTCGTCTATTCTTCGGTCGGCCATTATGCGTAAAGCTACACCTGTCGTTTTACATCATGCAGAGACGATGCTGAGTGCCCTTAATCATCTGTATAAGCGCGTATGGGTAAGATAACCGTACTCACCGAATTATACTCGGAATAGGTACACTTCATATTCGTAGAAACGACTAAGGAGAGGAACTCGTTCCTTGATCTACGAAAACACTTTTGGTCTAATGGAAGTGGTCGTCTTCGATACTTAAACACCATTTTCAATGTCAAACTGACAGAGCATGTTTGTACTAGTGGTAGAATGGTCACCTAAATCGCCTTCAGTGCAGGTTCGATTCCCGGCCAATGTAACTTTTTTTTATTTAGGTTACATTAGTTTTTTTTATCTAATCTAATTCTGTGAGGTTACAATAGTTCTCTTCATCTAATCTAATTTTAAGTACATGCGCAGATCAAGGAGCGAGTTCCTCTCCTATTTCGTTACTCTCCATATCGTTCCCCAAAACATGATTTTGAGCGTAAGCATTCGACGTGCCTGATCTGCGGAAATAACATATAACAAAACGTAAAAATCTTTACTTTTTAACACGTTACGCTCACTGTGTGAAAAAATGATTTTAGCTATTACTTTTATCTATACAGGGTGTCTCAGCGTGACCGTTCATTCGAATTTTATGGGGTTCTGGCCAAAATAAAAACTTGAAAATTTAGATTCAGGTATAATTGATTCCGTTCTCTTCAACTTAAACACGCTTCCGGTTATACCGGAAGCGTTGTTGTCCCACAGTTTAATGGAAAGGTGGATAATGTAATATATTTTTAAAATAAGCAGAGAAATGTGTATAAGAATAAATGACAAAATATAATGTTTATATTGAAATGATAAATTATTAATAATTTGCTTTTATTATTAGATTATGATTAATGATCTCAATGGGGAAAGGGTTCAAGGATTTAGTTGAAGATAATAAATTTTTGTATAAGGAATATCCTATACTTAATTGAATTTGACGTATAAAATTTGCTCTGAATAAGTTTTGCTTTCTAACGCATGCGTTACTGACTTTAAGTGAAAATAATTAAAACTGTCAAAAATTGTCAAATAATTAAGAAGTTTTAATGTTTGGATCAAAATGTGAAAATTTAGAAAAGAAAAGGAAATGATTTGCTTTCACAGGTGTTTACACAGGTAAATAATTGAAATTCTTAATTAATAACATAAAACAAATATTATTTGCAGGGAAATACCAATGACAGGGTTATAAAAAAATTTTAAAACTCACAGATACAATCCTTCCTGTCGATTGAAAGATGTCTTCAAACTTCAGCTGGAGGCAGGCAATGTTCACTCGGCTGTTGTTGTTACGAATGTCCAACTGCTATCTCGGTTCTCGAAGACACCAACTTCCAATCTTCAAGATGTTTCTTTTCCAAAACGGCAACCTCCAAACACTTATTTACTATGGTAACTTTTATTAAAATGGTTTTAAATCTTATGACTGATTTCGTTTAAAATGTATTATTAGTATCCAAGATTTTGTTAACACAATTTTATTTTAGTTACCGAAAATATAATATTTATTTAAGAGGAATTGTCCGGATAAATAAAACAACTTTTCACCAAATAAAATGGAATTTAATTTGGTATTTCAGAATTATTTTAAATCGGAAAACATGAAAACAAATTTTACACAAAATCGTGACATCAATTAATCGTACAGCAATGATTTATTAACAACGACAGGTATCGGTGACCGAACTATTTAATTTTAACCGAAGTTATAAAACAAGTGCTCTCGAAATTATTTGTACCGTAAACTTTCTCGACGAAAATAAATTAGGTTAAGTAAACACTAAATTAGCAACACTGTTTTAATCTTTTCACTTTTGAACAAAACTGAGAGAGAATGACTTCCTGAGCTCTTGCTTTTATAGGTTTCTGGTTGCTACAGAAATTTCAATTTTTTACAGCCATATTGCAAAATTTACAATGAATGTGATTGGCTAATCAAAATTAAGAATTGTACAAAATGGAATTTTGGCCGTAACTTTCTTATACATGGTCGGAAATGAAATTTAAAAACAGAAATGAAAACTATGTGAAATTTCGAATAAAAGGACACCGAATAAGCAATAAATCCTACCACTAATAAACGAAACAACTTAATCTAATCAAAATAAGCTACTAACTATACACACTTACAAGCTACACTAAAATTACTTGCGAAAATGGAATTCTGAGGACAATTTACATAAGAAAACATATCTTTTAAATTCAAACATTTACTTTAATGAAAATTTTAAGTTTTTGTAAATTTGTCTAGAAATCAACTTAGATTTAGGAAAATTTTGCGGATAAAAACGCTGTATCCTTATAAAAACTTATTTATATTGTGAAAGAACACTATTATTTGCTTTAAGAGCAAAACTAAATCTAATAATATGGAAAAAGTATAAAATTATGTGAAAAATCTAAAATTTACAACGTAACCATACTTAAATTTTAAATATGAAATAAATTCATATAAAAAAATGTTTTTAGCACTTTAAATGTTATGTTTAAGGTTTGTACAACTTGTCTTTATTGTTCACACTACTTATTTGCAATGCATAATGTTATTTAGTCTTGCATTGAAAATGCCTCATCGTCTAACACTGTTTTGGGATTTTTACACTATAAATTGTACGGCACTATAAATGTTTGTATGCCAAAATGTTCTAAATGTCTTTCTTGTTGTGAATCATTTATTATAAACTTTGTCACTAATTCACTAACAAAATGTGCGAAAATTGTCTATACTATCCATATTATAACCCTTTTAACTAAATTTTTGTATTTCCTGCTTTTAAAAACTAAACATACCTTATCCCTAACATAATCCTAACTACATAGTCCATGTTTAAACACCTGTGAAATGTCTACTTGCCAAATTACCTTTGAAAAATTGAATTTTATTGTAAAATTGCACTACTAAAATGACTCTACGAAAATGGTGATATTTAACATCTTTGACAATTTTGGTAGCAACAAATTGCTTTTTATGATGAAACCAAACTTAGCAAATGATATTCAGATCAATTTATACCAAATAAATTTATTTTAAACACATCGTGAACCAGATTTGTGTAAAATTGTGTCTCGCACTTGTCTCGAGCCAGAAATTACCCCTTTTATGACCCAAATGTCATGTAAGCTGTCCGATACTTCTATTACCTCTTTCTAAACATCTCAAATTCCCCAATTTAAGAATGAAGAT
The DNA here is from genome assembly GCA_036346205.1 of Vesta saturnalis. NCBI lineage: Eukaryota > Metazoa > Arthropoda > Insecta > Coleoptera > Lampyridae > Vesta > Vesta saturnalis. The sequence goes on along the minus strand of JARFJB010001237.1, from coordinate 1,019,785 downwards.
ATTTTTGTACAAGAAAATATTAAGTTCTTTAATTGACCTACCTATTTAAATTAAATTTTGAAATATGGATAAATCATGGATATATGAAATTTACCTCTACTACTACCATCCTTTATATTGACTAATTCATATGTAGTACCCCAAAACATTTTTTACCCTATACGGACCTTCATATGGTAGTAAGAGTTTTGCACATTTTTCGTGCTCTATCTGCAACTGTTAAACGGCGTATGATTACTAAATCTCCTTCCTTAAATGTAACCTTCTTTTTAATTTTGGCAGAATGTTTCTTTTCATAACTATCTAAAATCTTCCACAATCTTTCTTTGACTTCTTGGAGCAAATTTTCAACTTCAATTTCTTCTTCTTGTTGCCTCCAGGGTCTTTCTGGTATAATCTTCTTTATTAATGTTATCAGCTACCTGTGTTCTAACATTCGGTACTTCATTGATGCACTTCTCTATGACCTTAAGATACTTCACCCAAGCATTATGTTTCTCATACGTGAATATTCTTAAAAATTTAATCACTTCTTTGATATATCTTTCGGCTGGGTTGCCTTGAGGATGTCTGATCGAACAGAAATAGATCTTTATTCCCATCTCTTCGAACTTCTTTACAAATTTGGCAGTTCTGAAATAAGTGGCATTGTCGGCTAAAATAGCTTTTGGCTTTCCTGTTTCTTCCATGAATTTCTCGATAGAAATCGTAGCTTGTTTTGCTGTGCATTCCTGCTAGGGTATAATTTTATAAATTTAGAAAAAATATCGACGATTACTAATATATTTTTATATCCGTTCTGACCAGGTACTAAATTTCCAATATAGTCAATTGCTATTATTTCTAATGGTTTACTCACTTTTATACTTTTGACAAGGTTGAAATTAGTGTGGTTCTTCTCTTTAGCTAATATGCAAAGCTCACATTTATTTATAATATTCTTGACATATGTTAAATCCTTCTTTGCATAGAAATTTTCTCTAAAATTAACCAAGTTTTCCTAATTCCTAGATGTCCGTACGTTTTGTGTAAATCCGTTATGATAAATTTTGCTATATCTTCATTTACTACAACTAACTTTCCTGTATTAAAAACTTTAATAATTCTATCATTCAAAATACAGTAATCCTTATATATTTCTTCTTTAGATTCCAAAATCTTCTTTTTAAGTTCTAAAATTGCGTTGAATTTTGTAAATTTCTTAATTCTTGTGCCAAAATGTAGGTTTAATTTGTTCAAATGCGCATAAAACTCTATTTTCCTTAATGTCTATATTATCCTTCCTGCTTAACGCATCTGCTACCACATTATCCTTGCCTGGTCTATGAGATATGTCGAAATCATACTCCTGCAGAAGTAACGACCAATGGTACATCCTATGATTCTTAAAATTAGTTGTTTTCATAAAAGTTATAGCAGAGTTGTCAGTTTCAATTTTGAATTTGTTGCCTAATAGATAAATTTTAATTTGTTTACTGCGTAAACAATGGCCAGTAATTCCTTTTCTGCTGTAGTGTATTTGATCTCATGCACTTTTAAAATTCTCGAAAGAAAACAAATGGGTACTTCTTCGTCTCCTTGTTTTTGACATAATTCTGCTGCTATTGCATAGAAAGATGCATCTGTCCTGAGTATAAATGGTAACTTAAAATTAGGGTGTCTTAAAATCATATTTGTAAACAAACTTTCCTTAATACTAATAAATGCTTCTTCTTTTCTTCTATCCCAACTCCAACGTACGTTTTTCTTAACAAGTCTACCAAAGGAATAGATAATTCAGCATATCCGGAAATGAACTTACGATAGTAATTAACTACCCCTAAAAAGCCTCTCAACGTTCTTAAATTTTTAGGACGAGGATATTCTTTATTTCGGCCAATCTACTATCATTTAGTTTTACTCCCGTCTGCCCTATTTCATAACCCAAGTACATGACTTCTCTCATAAAAAGTAACATTTTTCTAAATTTAATTTTAAACCATTTGTGGCTAAAGCTTCCATGATCGTTTTGATGTGTAGACAGTGTTCTTCTTCGTTCTTACTAAATATTAGAATATCGTCTATGTAGTGCATACAGAAATGTTCAAATCTATTTAAAATTTCTTGCATAGCTCTTACTAATGCAGCAGACGAAGAACTAAGTCCGAAAGGTACCACTTTAAATTGGTATATTTCTCCTTCGATACTAAACCCTGTGTACTTCCTACACGACTTTTCCAAAGGTATTAGCCAAAATGAGTTCTTAAGGTCTAATTTAGTAAAGATTTTTCTCCCAAATTTTACTAAGGAGCACGTCCATATTTTGTGGCGTTTCATATTGAGGTTTAGATCTGAATTGAGCTTCCTTGCATCAAGGCACAGTCTAATGCTGTCATCTTTTTTCTTTACAACAACCAACGGATTTAGATAACTGGTCTTTGATCTTTCTATGATACCATTTTCTATCATTTCATTAATTTCTCTTTTAACCTGCTCTCTTCTGGCGTAGGAATAGGATATATTTTGTTATGGAACGGAGAATCGTCTGTCACTTCAATTTTATGTACATATTTACTTGCTACGCTAGGTTCTTCATTTATCAACACCAAATTTTCTTGTATAATGTTTATAACTTCTTGCTTGTAACCAATGTGATTGATATCGAATTGCTCATCCTTTATAATTCTTTCCACCTTCAAATACTGGATATGCGGTTTATATAAATTTAATCTTTTATTGTAGGGCTGTACCCAGTTTAATTCATCTTTACCAATTCTTATCTTCATATGTTGCGCATCGATAATCAATTTTAATTGCTTAATCAAATCCATTCCGATTATTAACTCCATTTTAAATTGTTAGTTATAAACCATTGTGTTTGAAAAATCTGTTCCCTACCTTAGCTTCAGTATGTAGCATCCTATTTATAGTGCTAAGCTTCTTATCCGTAGCTGCCATAACTTCTATTTTGTTTATTCTAATGATCTCATCTTTAAATAAATCGTTATTCTCTACGATGATTTTTTCCTGTATTAATGAAATTTCTGATCCGGTATCAACTAATCCTAATAAATTTAAATTCTTAATTCTAATGTTAACGAAAGGTAATAAAATGTTTGCAGTTTCTGGTTCTAAATTTTGTTCAATTTCTAAAAATTCCGTAGGATGTTGGTAGTTTGTCTTTACATTGTTGACAAGGAAGCTCGTATTTAAAAATTTTGAACGGTGATCTTGTCAAAGTCCTTTGTGTGTTCTTTTCTTCGTCTTGGGATGCATGTACGATGGCATTGACCCAACTAATCCTTCCACAACTCGGTTCCTCCTCCTCTTCTCGTACCTGGATGTTATTCACCCTCCTATTCTGATCATCCACGATCTCTTGGTATGGCCTTCTATTTTCTTTTGCATATCATTTCTACGATGATCCTTTCCTTCATTCTCTCTATTATTCTGATGTTCCGTTCATTATCCTTGGCTTGATTGTTGAATTAAATCTATTCCTATCGTAGCCATTATTATATCCCCTCGTCTTTGTTGGAAGTTGTTCTCTCTCTTCCCGATCTATAATTGCTTTCTATTGTTGCCATTTTGGAAATACTCTCTACGATTATCAGCACGATGATATTGATTTTGATAATCCTCCTGTCATTTCCATAATTCCTATTATAATTGTCTCTCCTATTTTCCTCTCTTTCGTGCCTGTAATTATATTCCCTTCTGTCATTTCCATAATTCCTAGGGTTAAATTCTCTTTTCGTAACTGTTCTGATGCTGTTCGTATGCATCGTATCTTCTTAAAAATTGCAGTAGTGATGTTATATTATCTATATTTTGCAGAATAATGTTTTCTGCCACATTATTCTCCAGTTGCCTTGCTAAATATTGAACTATTTCTTGTTCATTCATCGGTGGTGTGAAGTATCTTGCTATTTGGTATTTCTTCATTACATAAATCTCCCTCGAAGTGCCATAGTTTTGTCATACTGCCCTTGAAAATTCTTCCCTTATTACATTTTGTTGGACATCACTCCAATATTGTTTGGTAAATAATTCCTTGAAGTGCTTATAATCGGTACATTGCTCTTGTACTAAATTGTACCATAGTTCGGCATTCCCTTTAAGCATCTTTCTCACCAAACGCATTCTTTGTTTATTGTCCTTAATGTCATTAAAATATTCTTCTATATTTTTCAAAATAGCATTGGCGATTCTTGCTTCTTTCCTTCAAATTTATATGGCATCTCTTGATTCCACATGCAATTTTCCCAGCCGATTTGAAAATTTCGAGGTGTTTCACGTTCTTTCAACTCTTCTAGGTCATGATCGTGTATTCTTAGTTTATTGCAAATTTCCTATCTGTTTCTTGTTCTCATCCTTATTCTTATCCACCTGGAAACATATTTGTTCGTGGATGTCATGTATCCTTCCTACTCTATCATTTATTTCGTTAGAAGCCTCTTCTCTTAGACGGGTTTCAGTTCTAATATTCTTGTCCAACTTTCCTATCTTGTCATCTACCTCTTCTTTATTGTCGATAATCGTTCCCCATAACTTATCATTTTCTCGGTGCATGCTGTTACTTAATTCTTCCTTCGTTTTGTCCATTCTATGCACCAATTTTTCCTTATCATTCTCCCACTTACTTAGTTGTCTATCGATACTTTCTTGTAGCCGTCTCATATCCTCCTTCCTTTCTTCCTCTGCTTTTATTCTATTTTCTTCCGCTTCTTTCCTATTTTCTTCAAGTTTGTTGAATTTTCTATCAATATTTTCCTCAGCTTTTATTCTATTTTCTTCTGCTTCTTTCCTATTTTCTTCTGCTTCTTTCTTGTCTTGCTTTCTATTTTCTTCCGCTTTCATTAGCATGGCGATTATCATGTCCACGTCTAAGCTCTTGCTTTCTTTCACTGGACTTCCCTTCTTGTTGTGCTTCAACATTCTTTCAATATCCTCCATCTTTGTAACTAGATCCTGTTTTTCTCTTTACCTCAATATCTTTAGGTCCGTAAACTTTTCCTGATCTAGTTACCCTACGATCTTGCATTCACTAGTCGTACTAACTAAATTTGCCCTTTTATAAAATCCTAACACTAATAACACAATAAACAATAAACAATAACTAATAACAAATAACAATGAACAATAAACGAAAAATGAAAAACTAAATATCTATAAAATTTTTTGTACTTTTATATCCAAAAACTTCAAACTAAATCGTGCCCACGTTGCCAATAAATTGAAATGATAAATTATTAATAATTTGCTTTATTATTAGATTATGATTAATGATCTCAATGGGGAAAGGGTTCAAGGATTTAGTTGAAGATAATATATTTTGTATAAGAAATATCCTATACTTAATTGAATTTGACGTATAAAATTTGCTCTGAATAAGTTTTGCTTTCTAACGCATGCGTTACTGACTTTAAGTGAAAATAATTAAAACTGTCAAAATTGTCAAATAATTAAGAAATTTTAATGTTTGGATCAAAATGTGAAAATTTAGAAAAAGAAAAGGAAATGATTTGCTTCACAGGTGTTTACACAGGTAAATAATTGAAATTCTTAATTAATAACATAAAACAAATATTATTGCAGGAAATACCAATGACAGGGTTATAAAAATTTTAAAACTCACAGATACAATCCTTCCTGTCGATTGAAAGATGTCTTCAAACTTCAGCTGGAGGCAGGCAATGTTCACTCGGCTGTTGTTGTTACGAATGTCCAACTGCTATCTCGGTTCTCGAAGACACCAACTTCCAATCTTCAAGATGTCTTCTTTTCCAAAACGGCAACCTCCAAACACTTATTTACTATGGTAACTTTTATTAAAATGGTTTTAAATCCTTATGACTGATTTCGTTTAAAATGTATTATTAGTATCCAAGATTTTGTTAACACAATTTTATTTTAGTTACCGAAAATATAATATTTATTTAAGAGGAATTGTCCGGATAAATAAAACAACTTTTCACCAAATAAAAATGGAATTTAATTTGGTATATTCAGAATTATTTTAAATCGGAAAACATGAAAACAAATTTTACACAAAATCGTGACATCAATTAATCGTACAGCAATGATTTATTAACAACGACAGGTATCGGTGACCGAACTATTTAATTTTAACCGAAGTTATAAAAACAAGTGCTCTCGAAATTATTTGTACCGTAAACTTTCTCGACGAAAATAAATTAGGTTAAGTAAACACTAAATTAGCAACACTGTTTTAATCTTTTCACTTTTGAACAAAAACTGAGAGAGAATGACTTCCTGAGCTCTTGCTTTTATAGGTTTCTGGTTGCTACAGAAATTTCAATTTTTTACAGCCATATTGCAAAATTTACAATGAATGTGATTGGCTAATCAAAATTAAGAATTGTACAAAATGGAATTTTGGCCGTAACTTTCTTATACATGGTCGGAAATGAAATTTAAAACAGAAATGAAAACTATGTGAAATTTCGAATAAAGGACACCGAATAAGCAATAAATCCTACCACTAATAAACGAAACAACTTAATCTAATCAAAATAAGCTACTAACTATACACACTTACAAGCTACACTAAAATTACTTGCAAAATGGAATTCTGAGGACAATTTACATAAGAAAACATATCTTTTAAATTCAAACATTTACTTTAATGAAAATTTTAAGTTTTTGTAAATTTGTCTAGAAATCAACTTAGATTTAGGAAAATTTTGCGGATAAAACGCTGTATCCTTATAAAAACTTATTTATATTGTGAAAGAACAACTATTATTTGCTTTAAGAGCAAAACTAAATCTAATAATATGGAAAAGTATAAAATTATGTGAAAAATCTAAAATTTACAACGTAACCATACTTAAATTTTAAATATGAAATAAATTCATATAAAAAATGTTTTAGCACTTTAAATGTTATGTTTAAGGTTTGTACAACTTGTCTTTATTGTTCACACTACTTATTTGCAATGCATAATGTTATTTAGTCTTGCATTGAAAATGTCTCATCGTCTAACACTGTTTTGGGATTTTTACACTATAAATTGTACGGCACTATAAATGTTTGTATGCCAAAATGTTCTAAATGTCTTTCTTCTTGTGAATCATTTATTATAAACTTTGTCACTAATTCACTAACAAAAATGTGCGAAAATTGTCTATACTATCCATATTATAACCCTTTTAACTAAATTTTTGTATTTCCTGCTTTTAAAAACTAAACATACCTTATCCCTAACATAATCCTAACTACATAGTCCATGTTTAAACACCTGTGAAATGTCTACTTGCCAAATTACCTTTGAAAAATTGAATTTTATTGTAAAATTGCACTACTAAAATGACTCTACGAAAATGGTGATATTTAACATCTTTGACAATTTTGGTAGCAACAAATTGCTTTTATGATGAAACCAAACTTAGCAAATGATATTCAGATCAATTTATACCAAATAAATTTATTTTAAACACATCGTGAACCAGATTTATGTAAAATTGTGTCTCGCACTTGTCTCGAGCCAGAAATTACCCCTTTTATGACCCAAATGTCATGTAAGCTGTCCGATACTTCTATTACCTCTTTCTAAACATCTCAAATATATATATATATATATATATATATATATATATATATATATATATATATATATATATATATACAGTGTGACCCATTTCAAATGGAAACTCTCTGTAAAAATGTATTTATAATCCTATGTTAACGCTTTTTTTTTAAATGATAAACCATAGAAAACTCATTGATGACAAATTTAGAGATATCAATTTTAGCTTTCTATGTATTCATTCGAAAATGGAACTATTGGATTTTAATTGAAATTTTATGGATATTCATATCATTCATGAAAATATTGAATGACAGATTTGTGACAAAATTAATGTAGGCTCATAGCAACTTTTACTTGATTTACATTTCTATTGAGTAATGGCAGATAATAATAGAGGCCATAAAACAAATTTTATAGTAAAACGTCAAATTATTAGAACTGTTCACTTAATTTATCTTTCTTTATGTTTATTTATGGGCTACTTCAATTTTTAGAAAACATCAAGCTAAAGTTACTATGAGCCTTCATTAATTTTGTCACAAATCTGTAATTTTTAATATTTTTCATGAAACTTGGGATTTACTCATATGAGAGGTTACTGAATCCAGTGGTGTAGTTAAAATTTCAATAAAAATCGCTAATCAAATTTGTCCATTTTCGACATTGAAAATAAATCATAGAAAGCCTTGAATTGAAATTTATCTCTAGATTTGTCACAAAGTGAGTCTTTGATGGTATCTTTTAAAAAGTCCCGTCAAAATCAGATAATAGACACATTTTTACAGTGTTTCCATTCAAAATGTGTCGACAACTGTGTACATTAATTTTGTCATAGGTCTGTCATTTTTAAATTTTTTTCATGGAACTTGGATTTACCATATGAGAGGTTACTGAATCCAGGTGTAGTTAAAATTTCAAAAAAATCGCTAATCAAATTTGTCCATTTTTGACATTGAAAATAAATCATAGAAAGCCTTGAAAATTGAAATTTATCTCTAAATTTTGTCATAAAGTGGAGTTTTCGATAGTTTATCATTAAAAAAAAAGCGTTAACATAGGATTATAAATACATCTTTTACAGAGAGTTTCCATTTGAAATGGGTCACACTGTATTATATATATATATATATATATATATATATATATATATATATATATATATATATATATATATATATATATATATATATATATATATATATATATATATATATATATATATATATATATATATGTTTTTTAAAAATAGTTGACTACTGTTAATGACCAGACCTTACGTCGATTTTTGTTAATGCCAATTTATAGTGCTTTCCTAGCTATTTAATGCAGTTTTCGAGTCATTAAAATCGAATTATAAATAACTGCGCTACGTACATTCTCCGTTTTTATTATGAATAAGCGCGTACATTGAAAAATTAGTATAAAGTTTATGAGTTGAAGTTTCAGCTTTTAGCGAGTTTGACGGACGATACAAGCCGTAGTCCGGCAAATACGGACAAGCTACAAAAGTCACTTCCGTGCCGGATAAAAAATACTATATTTATAATTTTATTAATAATGCTTTGAAAGTAAAAGCACATTATTGCATTAGGTTGAGAATTGTGGCTTTTTGTGGCGAATCTTGGTCGCCGAACGAAGTGAGCAACAGAAGTCACTTCAAAAGCATATAAAATATGCTGTTTTTTCTCCAAGTCTTGTAAAATCGTTAAAGTTATGATTTTCCAACAAAATAGTGCGTATTTAAAACTTGCAGTTAGCTTCGAAGTGGATAATGTATTTTAAATTCTACTTCTGTAAGCAACCACATTAAAAGTAAAAGACGGAATATCAAAGAACTATGTCGTTTGGAAAAAGGTTTAATTAAGCCAAAATAACAATCAGTACTGTAAATTACCTTACCCTAAAATCATTATTATAGTTGGTAATATTATTAATACCGCTCGTCGGCTTACATATCCTTGCAGTTTTAACACATGGCATATGGTTAGAAGAGAAGTGCGTGTTCAGTTTTTATGACCGCGGGCGAACTACGAAGAACCCTGTAAGTTATGGGTGTTTTATTTAAGGTACCGGCGACAAACACCTTGCAACGCCCTTCATATATATATATATATATATATATATATATATATATATATATATATATATATATATATATATATATATTTTCTATTTAGATTTCCACAAGTATTCATGTTTAAATAAGACAATTTTTCTTTAAAACTTGTGTAAATAACGTAAAAATTAATTCAACGTTTCGGGAACGTCCTTTGTTCCCTTTGACAACAATTTATTTGACAATTACAGAAATTGAAATAAGGTAACTATTTTTAACAAGTACAAAATATGAAACAAGGTAACTAATTTAAATTTAATCTGGACGAGTGTGTTTGACTTCGGGTAGTTGGTCTAGTATGTGATGTAGAAGGTGCAGAAGTGGGGACGCCAGGAATAGTTGCAGCATAAGTGTTTGAAATTTCTGGAAGATTTGGAGTTGGTTGAAATGTAGAATCAACTTGTTTAATGATATTCTTCCAAATTTGTGGCATTCTAGAAGTGTCATCTCGTTTATTGAGGGCGTTTGGTCTTCTTTCAATTTCAACTGCTTCTCTAATAATTCTTTCTTGTAAGGTATATAGAGGTGCAATTAAACAGATATTGTTGGTATTAATTTGGTGTCCTGTATCTAAATGATGTGTAGCTAAAGACGATGAAGGATTGTGCTGCTTAATTGCTAGTTGGTGTTCATCGGCTCTCGCATATAATATTCTGTTAGTTTGTCCTATATAAGTTCTTCGACAGTTGTTGCACGGTATCTCATACACTCCTTGGCTTTCGTTAGGAATTTTGTCTTTGGGGTTTCTTAAAAGTTGTGACAAAGTTGAATGTGGTTTGAATACCGGTCTGAAGTCGTTTTTGGGAAATTTCTTTGCTATTCTGTCTGTAATTCCCTTTATATAAGGTAGAATAGCAGGAATCTTTCGTTCATTGTTTGACAAGTTATTATTTCTTGGTCTTCTTATTTCGTTGGTAATTTTCAATATTTCTTGATCTTTGTATCCATTTTGAACTAGTATTTTATTAATAGTCTTCATCTCTTCCGTTCTAGAATTTTGGTCAGATAAGTGGTAAGAGCGGTATATCAAGGATTTCATAACGCTACGTAATTGACCAGGATGGTGATGCGAGAGAGAGTTCAAGTATCTATTCGTATGTGTTGGTTTTCGATAAACTTTGTGTAAATTTACCATTAGGAAGTCTTGTTATTAGGGTGTCCAAAAAAGGGAGTGAATTATTTTCTTCAACTTCCATAGTAAATTTGATGTTGTCGTGAATGTTGTTAATATGTCCTAGAAAATGGTTCAAGTTTCCTTTTACATGGGGCCAAACTACAAACGTGTCGTCCACATAACGAAACCAACATTTAGGTTTTAAATGTGCAGAATTTAAAGCAATGGTTTCAAAATGTTCCATATATACATTCGCAAAAGCTGGAGAGAGTGGCGAGCCCATAGGTGTTCCTTGAATTTGCTTGTAGAATTGTCCTTTGTATGTAAAATAGGTTGAGTGCATGCAGTGGTTTATCAATTTGAGTATGTCTTGGTTTATTGAGTGTTTTTCTTCTAGAATTTTCATCGTGTCTTCAATAGGTATTTTGGTGAAAAGTGACGTTATGTCGAAGTTAACTAAAATGTCATTTGGAGCCAAGAGTACAATTTTGAGTTTTTGTAGAAAATCATAAGAGTTTTTGATGCAGGATACAGCATTTTCACAAATCGGTTGAATAACTTTGGCTAGATAACGAGCAAGGTCATGAGTCGGAGAATTGAATGCACTGACGATAGGGCGTAATGGCCAGTTTTCCTTATGTATTTTTGGGAGTCCGTATATTTTGGGGATTCTTGAACTCTTCTCTCTTGGAATTAGTTTCTGTTTTGTTTCTTTGTCTAATTTTGTAGAATTAATGATAGATTTTGTTGTTTTTTCTATGTAGGTGGTAGGATTGTACTGATTTTTCTTATATTCTGAAGAAGTTAGCAGTTCAGACATCTTGTGGTGATAGTCTTTAGAGTTGACAATGACAGTAGCGTTTCCTTTGTCAGCGGGTAGTATTAATATTTGGTCATCATTTTTGATTTGGTGTAACATTTGGAGGTCTTGTTTGGTGATATTTTGTTTGGGAAGTTTGCAGTTCTGAAGAATGTGTGCTACGTTGAGTCTAATTTCGTCAGCTACCGTAGATTCTGTATCTTTTAAGGCGTATTCTCCGTTGGTGATTATGTTTTCTACGGGAATCCGTTTAGGAGTGATGGCAAAATTAAACTCTTTACCTAAAACGTTTAGAATATTATTATTAAGTTCTTTGTCACTTAAATTGTGTACTGTCCTTAACGGTTCTACATTATTTGCCTGCGATGTATGAGACAGACGTTCAAATTTTTGTTTCTGTCGGTTAGTTTTTACCATCAAGGACGATTCTACAGTAATTTCAATGAGACGATCCACCGTATCGAATATGAAAGGGTGAATTTTGATAGCATGTAAAGTTTGGAATGTGTCATAAAGGGTACGGTTGAGATAGTCAAGTTTAGCCCTTTCATTGGCAATCGCTTTTCTTAAAAGGGCAAGGCTTGTTTTGAATAAAATCTTATGAGAACCATTAATGTCTGGTCTTGGTTTCAATTTAAATCCCTTGGGTATTATTTTATTGTCACGACAACGCTTTAAAAAAGTTAAATTAGTAAGTGTTTCACATTTTTTGATACATAGCTTTCTGTATACCTTGATGGTATTCAAAGTTTCTTCTCCGTATAGGAATATTATGTTTCTATTTAGATTTCCACAAGTATTCATGTTTAAATAAGACAATTTTTCTTTAAAACTTGTGTAAATAACGTAAAAATTATAATATTCTAAACGTTTTAGGTAAAGGGTTTAATTTTGCCATCACTCCTAAACGGATTCCCGTAGAAAACATCATCACCAACGTAGAATACGCCTTAAAAGATACAGAACAACTCCAAATCTTCCAGAAATTTCAAACACTTATGCTGCAACTATTCCTGGCGTCCCCACTTCTGCACCTTCTACATCACATACTAGACCAACTACCCGAAGTCAAACACACTCGTCCAGATTAAATTTAAATTAGTTACCTTGTTTCATATTTTGTACTTGTTAAAAATAGTTACCTTATTTCAATTTCTGTAATTGTCAAATAAATTCTTGACAAAGGGAACAAAGGACGTTCCCGAAACGTTGAATTAATTTTTACGTTATTTACACAAGTTTTAAAGAAAAATTGTCTTATTTAAATATATATATATATATATATATATATATATATATATATATATATATATATATATATATATATATATACACAGGGTTATTACAAATGATGTTCCCGATTTCAATTATAAATATTACTGGATTAACCTGTTTTAAGACCATTTCAGTTGGTACCACTGGAAAGAAAAACTCATAAAGTTTTGTTTACATTGATTTAAGTACGTATCAGCTATTTGTTAAAGTCAATTGTTGTCAATTGTGTAATGGCTGAATTTGAAGACAGGAAAGCATTTTATGTGTTGGATTTTCACATCAACCAATCAGTTATTAGTGTGCAACGTTACTTTAGAACCAAATTTAATGAAGATCCTCCTAGCAGTCACAAGTGGTACTTGAATTTTAAGAGAAATTGGTGCATTTGTAAAAAGAAATCAGTCTGTAAGCAATGACGCTGTAGAGCAGGTAAGGGAAAGTTTTACGCGTAGTCCACAGAAATCTACTGTTAAATGCAGCAAACAGCTTGGTATACCACAGTCAACAGTTTGGAAAGTATACTATATATATATATATATATATATATATATATATATATATATATATATATATATATATATATATATATATATATGTGGGCGTGTGCGTCTGCGTGTGCGTGTGCGCGTGCGCCCGTGTGCGCGTGTGCGCGTGTGCGTATTCTTAATTAAATTTTTCTGTTGGGTAACAGACAAATCCTTATAATCTCAAGAGCACCAAAAACGCCTATTGCTAATGTTAGAAAACCGTCAAACGGTGTAGTGAGATTTTTCAAAAGTAATTAAATCTTAGGCCAGTTTTGCTTATAAACATTTTTTTATGTGTTTACTAAATAAGCTTCAAAACTTAACTTAATTAATTGATAAGCTGATGATTATATAACGCGTGAAATTAGTATGGCGCTGGTTTTCATTTTTAACAAATAATCAAGAAGCGTCATTTGCATTAATGTGCTGAATCTGTAAGTCTTTTTAATTAACAATTTAAACGAAATTATATCTAAAAATTGTTAAGTTGTGCTATACACAGAAAATTATTTTCTATCGTGAGATAATACTAGCAATTCCTTTTCTTCTAGTGTTTTTCTGAGTATTTTTAATGAAACCAAGTCTTTCTCAACATATTTCAGATACACTATATTTCGTATAGTATTTTGGACACACGCTTCTTCAACATTATGCAACGGTCCAGAATTATTTTACTCGACGAAAATACTCGTATGCATATTAGCTTTTGGCAAGGATTGTTTAAAGCTTTCTGGTATCCGTAATTAAATCAGAATCCCATTGCTTTAGCATTTATTAGAAATTAGATATACCTATGAATAATATTCTAATTAGATTGTCGAAATCACGTTAAATCCTTTGTCTGTTTTTCGGATAATAAAGAATTGCCGAATTATTAGAAAGAAAGGGGGAATCGCTATCACTCTTTCCAAAATATAAGTTGACAATAGGAAGCTAGTTTCGTAAATACTCTAGAATATATATATATATATATATATATATATATATATATATACATATATGTTCGTAGTATATAATCGAACTCTTGACGACAGATAAAGATTACTATAAACAACTTTATTTAAAGCTATAAATGACTTATTTTCATATACATGATTGAGGTTATATTAAAGCCTTTCTATATTAATCAATTTTACATATGTGCTTCTATAAATTAACGCTTTCCGTTTAATAAGGCATGTAATGTGCAATTCTGTATGCACGTAAAAATAACTAAAAAATTTAGAATATCACTACCTTACGCTTTTAAGTTGATGTTTCCCATGTCGCACAAAACATGCCTTACCATATTGTTATCCCAAATGCCATGTGTTAGAACGACAAAGATGTCTAATCCCACGAGCCGTGTTAATAAAAGTTCTAATCTGCTTTTGAAACTTAACCCTTTTACTCACTATAGTGTGAAACTGTAAATAAAAGAAAAAATCAAAGTGTTAAGAACGCTCGAATTGAATGGTGTCCAGGTAATTTTCGCTTTACATTTTTCTATTGTCCATCATTCTTATTAAAACTAAACCATCCCAGTGATTTTACATTATGATCGATTCAAGAAATGAATTTATGAAAACCAATTCATCTGAGGCTGTACAAATTGAATGTATTGAATGTGTAGAAAGTAAATAATTTTTCGGAGATATGACATATTTTTCGGAATTGGAAAATGGGAATATTCAACAATGTGGTCACAAGATTCCACTATAAAATTGCTACTCGGTATTTCATATTGAATAGATATTACGAAATATTCAAGGTTGTAGGCTTACCCACAGTACCAAAATGAAAAACATACAGCTTAAGAATCAAGAATACTTTTAAGAGAGGAATTTGAAAAACTTACGTTTAAACAATCTATCGAAAAGCATTTGGAAGTAAAAGCATGTTCTACGTAAAATTTAAATGCAAACAATTTGTAACCTTTTCAATTAGATTGTTTTGGTAGTTTCCGAGCTGGGGGTCTGTTGATATAAGCTGATGATGTTGAAAACTTAAGACCATTGTTAGATACATACGTACCTGAGAGTAAACAATTAAGTCCCTACCGTCCACAGTTGCTTGAAATAAATTCATGAACTTCTACAAAATATAAATGTTTCGTTACGTCAAGAGTTTTTACTTTAATTTTCACCAAAAACTCGAAACAGGGAGCAGGAAATGAAATCATTCAGGTTAGCTGAAAAGAGAGACCTAGTTAAATTGTTATTCATATGCACCAAATTCTCGAACGTATCAGTAACGCAGTAGTTGATGTGGGAAAGGGAGGAATGAAACACAATGTTCCCCTTAGTAAATAACCATCTGCATTTATTTTAGAAATTAATTTCAATTTGTTACGGGTAAAGTTAGATTAACGGTTAACGGTTAAAACTAGGTTTAACAGGGCAATTCTAGTTTTACCCAGGAAACCTGGGTAACCCATAACTGGTATCGTATATGTTACAGGGTTGACCGGGGTAAACCGCGTTCTATTCGCTTTGGCTTGGTTAAAGTTAGGTGTAGGAATTATTACATCGTATGAATTATTACATCATCCTTTTTCAACAGGTTCAGCGTTCAGTTCGAAAATGGTAGCCAAAGTGAGTGGATGTACACGTTTAAATCAGCGTTTTAATGAAGTTTTCTAATAAGTTGGTGCCTTCAAAAAGTGCAAACAGTGTTTATTTTAATAATGAACAATACCAATCCCATTCAGACGAGGAATACAAATTTAGCATGGTTTATCAGGACCACTTAACTAAGTTTGTTCAAATACGTGCATTAAAATCTAAAAGGGCCGAGGAAGTTGCTAAGAGCCTGATAGATATATTTTGTATTTTTAGACCCCTTCTACACTACAATCGGACAACGGTCGGGAATTGGTTAACCGTATCATTTAAGAGTTACCTGCCATGTGGAGTAGCCTTAGAATAGTGCATAGCAAACCGTGTCACAGTCAGTCACAAGGCAGCTTGGATAGATCCAATCAAGATATGCAAAATATGCTACTGCCGTAGATGGACGATGAACACTGCAGGCGATGGTCCGAGGGTCTGAAACTTGTTCAATTAATTAAATTAATTATTAATCATAATATGATGGAATAAAACGATCTCTTTATGCCGCCATGTTTGGGCAGGATATTACAGTCGATCTATCCATATCTGCTTTTCCTAAAGAAATGATTGAAAATCTACGAACCGAAGAAGAGCTTGAGAATGTCGTCAGGGAATTTAATGTAAGAGAACAGCCACAACAAGAACAAAATTAAGGCGAGTCTCTGGAGTGCGAGCCATGAACAGACAACCCGCAAGAAGATACTACCGAAGGTGGCAATATGAAAAATGTCTACAATAATTATAGATAAAACGCTAATAATATAGAAACTTCAGAAAATCAGACTAAATGTGCAGAATGTGATGTCATGTACATCAGCAAATAGAAGGTTGCAAACCAACAATCACTTTTAGGATGTCAAGGTTATAAACGATGCAGCTATAGAACTAAATGCATGGCCAATAAATGTAAATGTAAAGTTATTGTAAATCGTTGTAACTCAAAATGTCATAGCAGCTTGTCTTATTTAAACAAGTAGATTATAGTATCCGTTACTTTGGCAGGATACAGTTTTAGTGTTCTTACTTTTATTTGTAAACTGTATTTTTATAATTAAATATATTATTCAAACATCTATAGCCTTGCCATTTTGGATATACCTAATACTATACCTAACTTTAATCAAGCGAAAGCGGATAGAACGCGATTTGCCCGGGTAAACTCCAAAACATGTACGATGTCAGTTATATTTCGGACATTACTCATGTTTCCTGGTTAAAGCTAGGATTACTCGGGTAAACCTAGTTTTAACCGTTGATCTAACTTTACCCGTAACGTATACCCAAATACTGCAATAAAAGAAAACCAACCAATGTGGAACCTCTCATAAAGGGATTTTCTGCAAAGGATATACGCATGCCTAGAATTAAGTAAAATTCCCTGAAAACGCTGCAAGGTTTCGTACACTTCGGTACATTAATAATTAGCTAATTATGAAACCAAGCAAGAGAAGCAGCACAGAGGTTTAATTTCACTTACGCTAAATAACTAAATATAAGTATACAGTCCCAGTACAAATAACCCCCTCCCCTTCCCATTAAGTAGTTATTAAAGATAGGAAAACCTATCTAACTAGTAACAAACACCCTAATAATCATAAATGAATATTGATTATTGGAGTGTCTGGCAATAGCTAATAGTAAACTCTGAGGAAACAAATACCTAAAATCATTTAATAGATTCAAACTAAGTCTCCGCCCGGAATATAAATACATAATCATTAAACTTACACATCGGCC
This sequence comes from Vesta saturnalis, assembly GCA_036346205.1. Lineage (NCBI taxonomy): Eukaryota > Metazoa > Arthropoda > Insecta > Coleoptera > Lampyridae > Vesta > Vesta saturnalis. The sequence continues at coordinate 1,002,071 of JARFJB010001237.1, read as the reverse complement.
ATATACAATCAATAATTTCAAATAAGATCTTACATTATTTTGTAGGATTTACTGATTGATTGAATACGTTAGTGCGAAACTTCCTTAACTAATCTATCGTTAATATATCAAAAGAACAGGAATAATAATGAAAAGGATACAATTTAAAGGACCTTCTGTTGGTTCGTGTACCTAAATTAGTAAGTAATAAAACAGCTCGAATAGTTATTTGTCAAAAAAAAGTTATAATTGTGTCCATCCATAATAATTGTTTATTTTAATCATAGAAACATGTATAAGCGTTCCCACAATTATCAGAAGGCATTTAAAATAGACTGACCTTAAATCGACAATATGAGGATATTGTAAGGTTAGCAACGGTCTATTATAGTCAATAGCCTCACCTTTATATTGAAAGTAGTAGCAATAAAGCCCAGTGGATGTACAGGAAACTATAATAATTGCTAATCATTGAATTGATAGGTCGATTAACTATACTAACACACATACAGCTTTAGTATAAGCATTGGAAAAGATAAATTAAGTATACATTGTCGATAAACAGCTGATACAGAAACCAAATTAATCATTACCAAAAGGGAATGCCTATCTGGATGCGTGAAGTAGCAAAAGATGTATCTCCCAATCGTAGTGGAATCGATAATAGGCTGTATTATATTATGTTAACTAGTGTTAACTTTACTCGCGTGTATTTCAATCCAAACAAATCTGCTGAATAATTGTATTAGTTATGGAAAAAGGAATTTTTATAATTTTTGACGGTAACGGTAAGTATATTTGATTCTAAATTTCAGCGTAAATTGGATATTTGGAGGAACTAGGTCCGTTACAAAAAGATGGTTTAATACAGGTTTACCTTACTTTCTGCATTATCAAACGTAGCTTGACATTTTTTAACAGAATGGGTTAATTGACAGATGTTTATACCAATCACATTTCCTAATCTTGGGATTATAGAGGTTCTGGGAAGCCAGCCGAACGGTCTTTAAAATTAAATTTCTGTCGCACGGTAGCGTGACCGACTTTTTGAACGTCCAACGCGATCCAATATGAAATTGTCTACAGAAATCATTCAATTATGTTGAATAGAGTATATTTATATTGAATTTGTTCCCAAATTTAGTAAATAAAGGTAAAAAGTATTTTTATTTCACGTAAAAAATCTTGACAACTTATTAACTTGACAGTTAAGAAAGCAGTGATGTTGGTTTTGTTACTTTTTTTTTATGATTGTGGACCTGAACAGGCTAAATTTGGCCTATCGTGCTAAAGCACTCAGGAACACTTAGGAGGATGGATAGAGGGATAATGAATTGCCAATAGATGCCTATGAACAGTTACCTTAAATTTTCTCATATGATAAGTGACAGGAAAACAGGAACTAGGGAGATCATGTTTAGAAATCGTATAGAAAAATGTGAATTGCGCCCGTTTGGTACGACAAGTGGAGATTTGTACTGCATACTGATGATGTGAATGGGCGAACCGAGTGTTTCTCGCAAAGATAACCCGAGATGATATCAAAGAATATAATTCATCAGCACAATAGCCGTTGTAACAACGATAATACAAAGAAAGAACTGAAACCATCCTTCTATGCTCAACAGACTGTATGTGAGAAGTTAAGGACGGGTAATTTAGCCTAATCGCTCTCTTTTGAATACGATCAACGATATCGAGAGCGTATTAGGGACCACTAACCCAGAGGTTGGAATTATATTCCAGATGAGACCGAATTTGGGCCTTATACAGCAGAAGGAGTTGTCGAGAGGTAAAGTACTGCTTAGATCTGTACAAAAATCCTATTTTACGCGCAGCTATTTTGATAGTTGACATAAGATGGTCCACTCATGAGAGATTTGAATATACAGTCATACCCAACAGAGTAACAGGGTCTGAAAACTTAAGAACTGAGCCATACATACTTAGAACAGGAAATGATCGATCTTTTTTGGCAGACACAAGGCAACACTGAGTTTTGTAGCATTAAATTTAACTAGATTATTGCTTCCCCATTCGAGAATACGGTGAATGTCTTTATTGATTGAATTTGCCATTTCAGCTTTAATTTCCTGATTTGACATAGAAGGTTGATTATCACTATGAGTAGACTGAGATGAACTACAGTGAAGAGTGCTATCGTCAGCAAAGCAATGGATGGGGTTAGTTGTTGAAGAAATAGGGTCATTTATGTACAGCAGAAACAGTGTAGGAGCTATAACAGATCCCTGTGGTACGCCCGCGTTAATGCTAACTTCTTTTGAAAAAAAGCCATCAACTACGACACGTATTCGTCTTTTAACAAGGAAACTAGAAACCCAGTTGATGAGCGTATCATTTAACCCAAACGATGTGAGTTTGGCAAGTAAACACTTATGCCAAACTTGGTCAAATGCCTTTGAGATATCTAAAGTGACTACAACTGTTTCACCGGACTGCTGTACTGTATTGTTCCAAACTTGGGTCACACATAAAAGAAGATCGCCTGTCGAACGACTTTGTCTAAACCCATATTGGTGGTCACTAAGGAGTTTGTTAGTTTCAAGGAACATGAGCAGTTGCTGATTGATGGCTTTTTCCATGATTTTAAACAAATTTTTTTGGGAATAGGTTGAACATTTGCCAACTTCCATGATGAAGGGATTTCCCCAGAATACATAGAGATCGTATAGAGCTTAGATGGGACTGGTACTAGTTCGGGGGAACATTTCTTTAAGACAATAGCTGGGATACCGTCTGGGCCAGTCGCCTTATTGAGATCAAGCCTACTGATGATCGATTCCAAGAGCTTGCACCGCAAATAAGTTGGTTTCATAGCGTATGAAGAAGAGTTGACTAGGGGCACATCTTTTCCAGAATCATTGAGACATGAGTTTGATGCAAACAAATCCACAAAAACATTGGCTTTGTCTACAGAGTCAGCAACTACCGACCCGTCAATAAATGCCAGGGGGGGAAATGAAGATGTTCCAAGGTTTTTACTAATGGCTTTAGCTAAAGACCAAAATTTACGACTGCCTAAAGGAGATGTAGCTAGTTCATTGCATTTTCGTTGTTCGAACAACTTTTTAGTTTTAGTGATGTCACTTTTGCAGATATTTCTAGCATAAACGTATTCTACATGACTGTCGACCGATTTATTAGATTTCCATTTATTGCAATATTTATTTTTTAAAGATATTGCATCTGCACAAGCCTTATTGAACTGGGGTTGGGAACGTGAATGACCCATACGGTACTGTTTTTTGGAAATGTATAACTCCATTCCCATGAGGATGACTTCAGATACTGAAAGAGCGATGTCCGAAGAAAAAGACGACTTAAAACAATATTCACGCCATGGAAAGGTTGCAAAGAAATCCCGTAAATCACTCCATCGAGCTGACTTAAAACACCACAAGGTTCTATCTGTTTTGCGAACAACAGTGGAATTAGGTACAGTAGAAATCATTTCTATTGTACAATGGTCGGAAAGACCTAAAGACGAAAAAACGGAAGTTTTATAAACAAGAGGGTTTGATGTAAGAAAGAGATTTAGAAGATGTGGAGTATGGTTAGGGTTATCAGTGATTCTTGTGGGTTCAGAAATTATTAGTGTGAGATCGCATGAAATAGCAAATGTTTCTACACTATGGCCAGCAGGATTTGTAGTAGATGAAAACTGAAGCCAATTAGAGTTCTGAACATTGAAATCGCCTACAATTGAGATATCGCAAGTGGAAACTGAGACAGGAGACAGTCAACTTTCATACTAAGGTAATCGAAGAAGTCTTGAAGGTTACTGTCATTACGAGACCTATAAATGCAACAGTAGAATTTCACAAAATTAGGACCAGAATGTTTAAACCAAATCACGTCAAAATTTTTATTTTCTAAGGAAGAAACCCTCTGCAAGCGATTCTGTCCTTGGTGTAGGCACATACGCCTCCTTTATATCGAAAGTTAGAGTGAAGATGGTATTGAGGAAATTGCAAGTCGGGTGACTCGGAGCTTTCAGAGGAGACTTGTGTTTCAGATAGAAACAAAATATTAGGTTGTAATTGTTCAAGATGTTGGTGAATAGCATTAAGATTAGACCTGATACCGCGGATGTTGCAGTAGTGAATCAGAAAGTTGATACTTTCGATGACCGAGGTCGCTTGGGCCCTGCCCTCCCGGACATCCGAATGGGGCAGGATTTTACGTCCGGAATTTATAACCCTAGAAACCACAGCCATCTTATTTTTTAATTTGGGACTTTTAATCCGATAGGAAGACAGTGAGGGAGAGAAGGAAGAATAAGGATGAGAATAGATTAAGGATGATGGAAAAGGTAACCGGTAGCCCTTACCGAGCTCAGAAAATCGGAGACCCAATATTAAGGAGCCCATGGTAAGGGTGGTGGTACCTCCCCGGCTGGTATGGAGTATACATGCCTACCACCCTAAAGTGGTAAAGAAGTTTGTTCGTATTCGTTTATTGAATAAAAGAAATGTTATCAACCCCCTAAGCCAGAGTAAAAGGACTATTCCCTAGACATCGAGTATGACCGGAGATTGTTGATAGTGAATTGGCACGTAACATCTTTTGCTACTTAACTTATAGTAGAGACTGCTACAAGAATTTTGACATTTTGTAATTAAAAACCGGCATTATGTTACACCTTAATTTTAACTTTCAGAATGTCCAGCTTTTATGCGGTGTTGTTCCTAGACCTCGCAGTACATTTTTTGTCAACTAAGTACGTATAACCATCATTGCAATAATTTGACACGCATTAAATTAAGAAAATACATAAATTCTGCTTTTAATGCATCATAACATAATTCGAGTCTTTACAAAGCAATAACGAGAATTTTAATTTCGTCTTGGGTTTCTTAATATTTTTACCAAATCTTTAATTTCTATGTTTAAGATTTAGTCGTAAATTTTGTTACCATTTTATGTAGAGTTTTACAACGCTATATTGTTAAAATGTTACTAAATTGTGTTAAAACTATTTTTTAATGTGCCATATTTGAAGAAGATGTAATAACTTTCAATAGTAGGCATCAAGTACATGTAATTATTGTAGCCGCTATTTTTATCAATGTAAATTCTGTTAACAATAACATTTATTGTTTCTCTTTTATTGACGGAAATCGATATTGCAAATTGGTCGCGTTTTTCACGAGAAAAACATCTGCGTGCTTACCACATAATTTATGATTTGGATGTCATTCTTCCGCATATTTTACTATCCTCCAAATTATATTATTAAATCATGTTTAAAATCTCCAGTTTTCACTGGTTTCTCATTTCCGTTTAATAGTTTCACGATATTTTTACAATACACGTTGAATAAATAAACGTTTTGTACTCTAAGCAGTTGCATACAAAAATTTATAATTTTTTTTGAGGGTATATAGTATTGGCAGAATAAATAACACCACATTGCATTGGCTAATGCAAGCAAATACAAGTAAAACACATCGTAAAGTATATTCTTGTGGCGAGGGACTATCTATTGAGCAGCACCGTTTCAGCTGGTGTAAGGTGGTAGCCCTAAAGAAATAGCAAAACCTCGCTGGTGACGTATTGTCGATTGTACTAAATTCTGCAGAAATTAACATCTACAAATAACTATTAAAAGATAGATGTCCGTTAGACTGTAGTTTAATAATTACCACTTTATTCATTCTTCTCCACATCTACTGCTTTCATGTTATTTCTAAATAATGCCCCATCCACTGGGAATGTCAAAGAATCCTATTCTTAATTTGAATTAGACATATTTTAGAAACGATTTTGTAAAAAATTCGAATGTCGTTTATGACACCGTGCATCTACTTACATGATTTGCCCATTATTCTACAAACAGAGCTATTACGTTTATCTCATTTATACATTATAACGCTTCTATGTAGATACCAAAAAATATCTTTTGTCCGATCAGTTGGTGTACATCAATTTACTATGCCTACATTTATATCGGTAGGCTCCTTTACTCTTCATAGTTAGTTGCAACGGTTGTTAAAACCAAACATGACCAGTAAGTAATTACTTACCGCTATACAGAACAGTAAACACCATTAAGGGAGTACAGATAGCGTATGAAGAAAAGAAATGGTATCATCTCCGCTGGGTTTGTATGATATTTCCGCTAAACCATGTCCTTAAACAACGTTACGTCACGTGCAAATCTTTCCAACGTGTCACAATTTGCTTTAACCAGTGATCAACTGCTAGGTTAGAAAACAGTTACTAGGTAGACTCCAGTAGCTCGGCCACGTAGAGCTGGTGTAGGTGCTAAACTATGACGAAATTAACAGCTAAAAGAAGGTAATATATAATAATATTAAACCTACCTAAGGCAATGTAAAATACTTCAGTTAAAATGTTCAACTTTAAGTAATTCCGACATAACAGTCCCTAAAAGGTTTATAACAAACCCAGAAGCTAACTACACTCACAGAACACAGCTAACACTACAAAGTAGCTGCATTATCCAAACTGGAAACAACTTAAGCAAAATTCAGGAAGCACCAACAGCTTCACATCCAGTGAAATTGAATATATTCGATACCAAGCTCTTAAATTTAAATAAATTTCTAGAGCATCCTTGAACTAACTATACATATTTCACATTATTTTACCCAAGAATATCAAGTCTAAAATGTCAGGTGTGTAACAACTCACGACTCTTCAACCTACAAAGCGGAAATTAATAGAAGTGAAGCTATACATACGCATATACACACACGCCCACGCGCACACATACACTCACTAGAACTGGTTCGCTTTTTCCCGGGTACTGGACAGGCAAGGAATCCCGTTCACGAGTGTGAAGGCATCAGAAAGGTAATCTGGATACAGTTTGTGCCATCTCAGTACTGAGACAGACTGATAAGCTATATGGTTAAGTGTGGTACCTTGTAGTTTGTACCAAACGCACCAGGTAAAAAGGAAGCGTTTGGGTAAGGTGGTCATATATGGCGTACCCGCAAAAATTTTCGAGGCCAACGTTAGCTCAGAGCTATTACTGCGAGGAATTGATGTGCACTTTTGTTTCAGTATGCGGCAGCAAGGGTTCACGGATACTATTGTGCTGGTGCCGATGTCCACAGAAGAGGACATCCGGTAGGTAGAGTGCGACTCTGGCTTCCTTTAACCGTTGAGAATTTGAGGAGGAAAACTGGCGATGATCAATTTCATCAGTGTCAGGGATTTCGCCATGCACATCGTTAACTGTGGTGAAGACCACCACTCAAACTACTGGGTATGTTCGAAGTTCTCTCGACCTCCACCTCAGAAGGAGATGGAAGACCGTAGTGACTGAGGAGGACATCGTTATCTGTGACAGCTTTTCAATCCGGACCTGCGTTGGTTACACCCGAACGGCTGGAGGTAATGTTAGGAAAGCCGTTCCCACCATTGTCGACATCTTGCCTTCTCAACTCGTTTTAGGGTTCGACTCTGGGGCTTCCTCGTAAGTCTCAATATAGAAAAGTTTACATTTTGTTTTACAGGCGAGTGTGCTTTTTCATTCAATAAAGAACCAACTGTTCAAAACACTCGTTATTGGACCCAATAAAATCCTCCAGTAGGCGAGCTCAGTATCCTCAAAAAGTTAATATCTGGGACGGAACATTATTTGTCGGTTTGAGATGAAGGAAATTTAAATTCAGCAACTTATTTAGAATTATTAGTAACCAAAGTTGGGTTAAAATAAGTTACAAGAGAAAATCATGGTTTCAACAAGACGGCTGTCATGCACATTTTGCTTTAGATGTTAGAACTTATGTAAATGACTCGTTTCCAAATCATTGAATAGGTAGAGTTGATGCTACAAAGTGGTTTGCTAGATTTCCTTGTTTTGCACATTGCGACTTCTTGTGGGGCTACCTTGAAACAAAAATTTGTAAAGGGCGACACACAGATATCAATTTTTTGAGGGAAGAAATAGAAAACTAGTTCCGGTTAATTAACGAAAGACAATTGGCTAACGTTAGAATGGGGTATTGGGGTATTTTTTGTTTCAAAACGGAGGTTTGTTTGAATGTTTACTGTAATTTTATTTTTCTTTGCCTTCCTTTAATTTTGCAATAAAGTTTTCCAAAAGTGTAATTTTACAATTTAGTATTTTAAACGAAATAATTGCGTCTTTTGTCTCAATTTGTTTCAATTTTTTGAGTCATACTATTTTTTTTTTTTAAATTCTTTCTTCATTACATTCGTTTTAAAGCTGACATGGACGCTAATATTAATCAACGCTAAATACTTTTTAAAATTATTTGATAGATTTGAAACTAATTGGAAATCAAGGTATATCATATTTAAAAAATGCCAATTACTTATTTAGTGTTTAAAACTAAATATTTTATCTTTTAGTTTTGTAATTAGTACTTTGGGATGTGCATTTTACCCTTTGATTGATAACACCAGCGTTTCTGTCGGTTGAATTGGCGAGCAGGAATCTGTAAAAACGTTCATTACAATGTCAAATCGGTATGTTCGGGTTTGAGACCGGACACCCGGTATATACGTTTCCTTTCTCTCTCTGAACCTTAAATTGACCTCGATGTTCTCCACCCATCCAAATGCTCTCGAACTGCACGGTTTGATAGTCGTAGTACCCTCTTCTCTTCTTTCGGTTGCTCTCTCTCTCTCTCCCTTTGTTTTCTTTTGTATAGGTGCTCGAGTACTACATGTGTTCGACTAAAATTGACACATCAGCGTTTAAGCACTACAAATTCTGGCGCCCAACGTGAGCCCTGTTGTAATAAATTTTAACTCTAACATCGAGGGATGGGTGTGATTGCTTGCTTTTTGGTTTAGATTTTTTTGTTCAGGTTTAAATTGAACTCTCTTTCTTTCTAGTTCAACTATTACCTTTAAATATCTACTACCATTTACTGAGGACGACAACTGTAATTGTTGTCGAAACATTTAAATTATATAAAATATAAATACTAAAACATACACAATTTAAAAATCCAAAAGATGGCGCTTCAGGCTTAGGACTACGATAAACGTACTATAGCAACCTGGTCATTACAGTACGACTGATATTCAACTTTCCTAACACTAATTTCTTTCTTTTAAATATTCAATTGGGCGTGTACACTTAGCAGTAACTGCACAACTAACAATTCACAATACTAATCACCCAGATCATTGTACCCGTACCACAACTACAACATGCACAACAAGTGTGTCAATGGTACATGGTTGTCAGTTTTGTAACACTGAACGAGAATAAACTTTTATTAAGAAAAGGGAAGATGTGACAATATCTTATTGATTTTATAATAACTATTTCTTTTTCATAAAATACCAAAAACTTCAGGTTAGTAATGCCATGAAATTGGTAAGAAATGTATTTAAATTTATTATGGGGAAATAGAAATATGGATTAACATAACAATACCCAACCTTGCTTTAGCAAAAACGACGGCTTCTCTTCCAAGCCAAAGAGTTAGAAGAAAAATACATCGGACGAAAAATATTATATACAGGGAATGCACATTCATTCCTATGTTTAACGTCAGAAATGGAAAAATTCGTTTACCTGCTATAAGATCTCTAGAATAATTTGTATTTTGTTTTCATGTATCAATTTCCACAAAAAAATATTTTAACAATCTACATTTACACGAATTACTTTTAAAATATCTTTCATTTTGTACATATTCAACATTGCCATTAAAATATGTGGGTTTTTTTTATGTTTTACACAAACATTCAGCAAAATCCGCTTAGTGTATTTGTAATATATTTTATAAAACGTTCTATAAATATTGTTTTTAGCTTTTGTTATAATATAAGCGCTTAAAATTGTATTATATATATTATATTTTAATGATATCCAAATATTTGTGTAGCTGAGAAACTCCACATTCAGATTCTTTCGGTTTGCAATTTTCTACTGGATTTTGAATATGTACTCAATTTATAAATTTCTCTTTAAAAAATATTAAGTAGATACTTGTAAAGTTTGCACAATCGTTTTCTTTTCTTTACTCGACAAATAGTATGATATAATAGTTCAAAGTACTTGCGATCAGTTCAGCCAACCTTGCCCATAAGCATTAGAGGCGAAAATTTACAAGGAGATAATTTCTGATCTCCTACACGATGTGCAATAATGGATAATGTTCGTAACAATATAATTAATACCACTAATGTTTTAAACACAATATAATTCCACAATTTCTTTTATATAATTATTTATTTCTTTGCGTTTCAATACAACATGTGTAATCAATAGAAAATGTGTTAGTAAAATAACAAACAAGTAGTTATGGTAAAATAGCAAACCTAACGTAAATCATAATTCTAAATTTAAAATATCTGTTAAAGGTGAGTATATAAGGTCAACCTGTTCGCTCATTAAAAGTACCTTCTGTTTATGTTTATAAATGTCCAATACTTCCCAAACATCTAATTTGTCTTTGTTAGTACAAAAAATGAGAAATTTAATTTTGCCTTGTATTATATAATTATATTTGAAACCTAACCGTTTACTTGTACACTCTGTATTTCTTCATTGAAACTTGTTAGATTTAAAGGTGAAGACATTTCACTATTTATTAATGATATATGTGCAGCTAACTAATGTGTTTTATAATTACATGAATCGTTTGGAACTGTAAAGTCTGTATGTGTAGGTTTTCCCAATATGGGAAACCCAAACTTGTTCTGTGTATTAATACTAATTACCACGTGTGGTTAAAATGTATCCTAGATTTTTTTTTCTCGAACTTTAGGATATTTAAAATGTATATGTGTTGCTGGAGGAAATTCTGTGCTTTGTCATATCAGTTTATTGAAAATTTGGATATATTCGAGTATAAATTTTGGAACCACTAATTTAGTACCCAGTCTTCTGAATGGGGCATAGATTTTTCGATTTGTTAGTTTGTTTGTTTTTTAATTATGATTAGATTCTACGCGTTGGCGTTTGTACAATAGCCAATAATGTATAATCCCATTTTTAATCATCATTTTAACAATCGTTAATTTTATGAAATTATGTCATTGAAAATTACTTCCTTGTAATTAAAATTACTGTACGAAAACGTAGCTTTGCAGATTTAAAACATTGGCGGCCATATGTCGGGAGTCATTTTGATAAATTACTTTTAGAGGACAAAGATTGTGATTTTCCAAAGTTTAGAGGCGATGAAAACAGATCGTATTACGTTATATTTGTTTTTTTATGATTGGTGATTTAACGTGAAAGCCAATATGGCGACTGTTAATTCGTAACGGAGTCTTGGTGATGCTGTAGACGAGAGAGGTTGAACGCTGAACGCGCTCGATGTGATAGTGGGCTGTACTGAATTTGTTTATCTTCTACCGGGGTTATTTGAAATTACCGTGGAAAAGCTTTTCCCGTTCACCTTTTGTGGATTTTGAAGAATATTCAGCCACCTCGGGGATCTTTTGTTGCTGTTATGTTAGATAGTCAGGAGTGACACTTATACGGGTCTATCGAGGAAGAATAGTGTTTAAAGTTAGTGCTACTTCTACATTTTTGGAGCATAATCGCGTTTTCGCGGATTCTTGCCTTGCAAGTTCCGTATAATCAGTTGTTTATCACGAAGTCTATCCGCGTGCACAGCTGTTCGCTTTATTAAAGTCTGTGTATATAAAGGACGAAATTGTTTTGTAAATAAATTAATGTAGCTACTAAACCAGTTGACATTATTGTTAATCATCTGGTTTTGGCTTAAATAATACTTCCGATCTACTGCCATTTTCGCCCATAGCATAATATTAAAATCTATGAAATTAATGGCTCTCTGTTCTTTCTCTAGTATAAATTTTAATATTAATTGAAAACTCATCAATGAATTCTGAGGGACGATCAAGATATCGTAAACTGTCATCAACATAACGAAACCAAAATACAATCTTGTCAAAAACATTTGCTTCAAAAATTAGATGTTCGAAATTATCCATGAAGATATTACCTAAAATGGGCGATATTGGACTGCCCACAGGTAAACCATTTTTTGTAGCATACATTTTATTATCGAATATGAAATAATGTTGATAAACACAGAGATCAAATAATTCAATTAACACCATCACTCTAACTCTAAAAATTATTTAATACATTACATACATTCTTGAAGGGATATTTTAGAAAACATACTAGTAACATCAAAACTTACAAGCATACTATGTATTGGTAATTTTATCTTTCGTAGTTTATTAATCAGTTCCAAGGAATTCCTAATAGAATGTGTTGATTTGTACTTGAAATTGTTTGTTATTATGTGATTTAGTTTATTTGCTAGAATATGATTAGGTACTTCGATGTAAGAAGCTACTTGTCTAATGGGCATACTTGACCGTACAGATTTGGTCCTCGTGTGTTCTTGTATAGAATTTGCTGTTTCTCTAAATCTGTAAACCAGATATTGCAGTTTTATAAACTTTCTTTCACATATTTTTTGAAATCTTGTAGTAGGATTGCTATTTAAAATTTCTAAACTTTCGCTATTAACATTATCATTAATTTTCTGCATATGCTATTTTTTGAAATAATTACTAAAGTGTTACTTTTATTTGCTTTAACAGATATTAGTTTGTTTTTACTAGTTTTATTCTCAGCTGATTTTAGTAATTTTAAGATTTGTGCTTTTCCAACGAATACCCTTTAGGTAAATTAGCAATTTGCAATTTGGCAGAATTATTGTGATCAATCGTTTCGCATTCTACTGCTATAAGCTCTTTAACTTTGTTATTAAATTGAACACTTGACAACGTTACGAATGTTCTGTGAAAATTGTAATCAAAAAAATAATGGTGTGACGTATAATAAATTTTAAAATAATAAAAAAAGTAAGTTATCCAAAAGTAACGAGTTAATGAAATAATAAATCCCGAAAAAATACATACCTTACACCACTCATAATTGTGCCTTTGGCTCATGTCGATGAGCCACTCTACCCTTCACGAGATTCAGGTTTCATGTTGTTCCACAGTCGTCGTCCAAGACCAAACATACCCCTAACTAACACGCACGTTTGTAAATAAATCGAAACCTAGGTGTGGTAGCAAAGAGAAAGATGATGCACTCTTACGAACACAACAACCCCCTCCTAAAACTACCAAAACGTCATAATCAGGAAGTCGCAATCGGGAATTGAACTAATCGAGGTTGACACGAGGCGAACCGAAGTCCTCAAACACCGTCCAAGAATAGTAACACTAGACAAATCAGGAATAGTCAAAAGCTAAAAGTTCGAAAACAATTTCAGGGAAACTAAAATAACCAAATCAAATAAAAAAATAAAATGTAAACAAGCATTACCAGTTTTCTTATCAACGGTTTAGAGTTTGAACATTACACGTTAAATTAACAATCAGAGGTAAACTCAAAATGGTTATCTTAAATTTTACTATTGTAACAATAGCAAATTGTAAATCCAACAAAAGAAGATAATCTGCCCGAGAACTAATGTCCCAAAAAATCGGCAAAATAAACGCACGATGTGATCTAAATATCAACCATCGTGCTAAACAAATGTAGCAAAAATAAAATAAGTGGTTTGCAAAGCCACAAAAATATAAAATAAAATAATGTGCGAAATAAGCACAAAAATAAAATTACTTTGAAAAATTATCAAAATAATAAAAATGTAAATAAGAAAACCAGAATGTAAAAATCTCAAAAATAGAAAAATAATTAAAAAGAATACAAAAAACTAAGAACTAATGGGGTTTTAAATCTTTAACATGAAAAACACCTAATGGTTTATTATAAAAGGAGTGGCCAATCGGTATGTAGTTGGACCTAACACCTCAACAACTTTTGCTTCAATAAATTTTGGAGATAACTTTTGACTATAATTTTTAGTCGCATCAGATAAAGTAAAATTCTTTTTCCAAACTAAATCGCCAACATTTAATTTCAACGGACGACGTCGCAAATTGTAAGATTTTGAATTTCTTTCGTAAGCTGCATGTAAATTTTGTTTAACATGTTTAAAAATAGGTGAAAGTTCATTTAAATCTTGAACTAATTGTTCACGGTTAGTAATAAATAAATCATCCTCTTTAAAATCCTTTAGTCGACCATAAAAATCTCCAGAAATCGGAACTGTCCGACCAAACGCCAAAAAGGAAGGTGAAAATTTCGTAGACTCATGAACAGCGTTACGAATATCATGGGCAATTAAAAACAATTCAACAGAGAATTAGTATAATCTAAGAAAATAAAAAATGGAATTTACACACAAATAGCACAAAAATATGTTAAACGTTCGCATCTAAGCTACTACCATTAAATTTTAAATTTATAAACATGAACGGAACTCTTAAAAATTTGTAAATTTCCAATTAATTTGGAAAAAATCTTAAGCAGGAATACTAACTGAAGTATTAATATTGTCATTGTGACATAAAAATAAAATAATCTAAATTTGTAATTCATTATTAATTTCAAAGTTTTCGTTAAATGGATTCAATAAATTCTAATGAATCATTACATAAATTTAACAATTGATGGTGTAAATATAAAAATTCATTATCAAAAGTACTGTAATTCAAGCGTTTCAAAATTTAAATAAATGTATTAACAATTGAACGTTATGAAGTTTTTCGTTTAAATAATTCCAGTTCTAAGCTTGGCTTAATTTCGATTCGCTTGTATGAATCAAATAAATAAAAGTCTCAATAGTTTACGCTTCTCATCTACTGTCAACCTTTCCGCTTCATACACATTTTTAAAAAAAAATTTTAATTCTACTGATAACTCATCACTACGAAGAACATCCACTAAATAATCTAAATTTGACATGGTAAAAATAATATATAAACAATGAAATATCACTAATCGGTAACACAATAAAAATATTCAAATATAAAATAATAAATGGTTACAATACCTTTAAATGGTGAACACTAACAATCGTAACTGAAATACACAAAAGTGAAAATAATCATAAATGGTAATAAAAGCAAATCAAAGTCCCATGCTCGAGGCGACAGTGTAATAAAAAAAGTGTAACGTGTATGAATTTTAAATAATAATAAAAAGTAAAGCTATCCAAAAGTAACGAGTTAATGAAATAATAAATCTCCAAAAAATGCATACCTTACACCACTTATAATTATGCCTTTGGCTCATGTCGGTAGATTCTCGGGCACCAAATTGTTTTTTATAATATCGGAACAATTAAACCGAATGTAAAAAAATAACAATATACAGACTATGTTTATTAAATATCAAATGTAATGATGAAATAATGGTCTTAAAATTATTCTTAAAGTACTAAATAAATCACTAAATAAATACCTCAGAAATTTTTGTACACAAACTTTTCTTTTTGACAACCACTGGTATCTAAATATGAATACGGAGAGGTTAACAAGGATGAAGTTATTCTTACGTCATCATGGTGCAATCTTGACATAATGCAATCTGCCACACCCCAAATTGAATTTATCTTTATAAAAAAATCCGTATAAATTTCTTCTTAAAACTGTTAAATCCACTTCTTAGTGCATTATTTAGAAGTATCCATTCAAAAAATTGCAATTATAAAACCAAATATGTACTTAAAATTCAATTACGTTGTAAATTGAATTAATGATAAACGTATAAATACATAAAAAAAGAAACCAAAGAAAAACCCTAAGGTAAACCAAGGAAAAAACGCCACCAAATTGATGGCATTTTTCACATAAATTTAAATAAAATCAAAAAGAAGCAGCCTCACGCTTCGACATTCAACAGGAAGTCAAAAAATGGAGGATTTCGAAGTAGATGATGCTGTTCTGCGCACAAGATATGACCAGAATACTTAACGCAGACGCATTATGTATCAGATAAGAAATGAGTACAAATCAAAAGCAGGATTATAAATGTTTACGAACTAAGAAGATATGCAAATTAAGTTGCCTACCTAATACCAGTATTGTAAAATAATTAAAATTTTCTTGTATTCAGTACTAAATGAAGGAAAGATCTTAAATTTAGGTATATTTTATACAACACAAAAAAGAGTTGTTACAAAATTGTAGGTATTACTTTATGTTTGTTCTATGTTGACGGTGCTGCTAGGTAAGTTTTAGGATTTTATTTATTTGTGTGGTGCATTTTTTATGTTTGATATAACTAACAGTTTGTCTAAAGTTATTGTACCAAATTCAATATTGTGTAATTTATATAAAATGTCCGAATAAAGTACCTTTAACGTTATCTCTAATGCGAAACCATTTTTTTGCTACTTCTTTGAGAAAATAAGTACGTATCAACGTCATATTTTTGAAAATATCAGAAAAAGTTGCTCGCATATTGCAAAGAAGTTCAATTTACGTTTCAAAACGAATACCAATGTTGTTAAATGTTTATTTAATTCCAAAGATTCAAGTGACGACATTTTCCAAACGGGTATCCATGAATTGAACTGCACGTCCTGCAATTCTGTTTGTATTGGACAAACACTTAGGAACTTTGATATTAGATGCAATGAACACATTACATGTTACAAATATAAACACACAGGCAAATCAAATTATGCCAACCATTTTATAGTAAATAATTACTTTGTGACAAAGCAACATTACCTTTTTTACATTTTTGTAATGAAAAAGACAAATTATTTGTTTAGGAGGTATTCGAAATTTACAAACATAAATAGAAAGTACATTTAATGAACGGATAGGTTGATCGTATAGACTCACCTTTTACAGATATTTTAAATACAGAATTATAATTTTCATCAAATTTGCTGTTTTACCTTAATGATTTGTTACCATAACCATTTGCTTGTTATTTTACTAATGTATCATCTCTTGATAATAATACAGGTTCTATTCAAATGCGTAAAGAAATTAATTATATATAAGTAAGGTTAAAGAATATAAATTTAACAATACAATTATTTGAATTAAACACTGGAAACTCTTTGTTAAAAGAGTGCAAAAGGTTAAGGCACCGTTTTATGCCATAAATAGTTGCAATATGAAGGTATAAGAAAAATAGATCGATTATAATATTAAAGAATTTGAGTTAGCCGACCCCAAGCACTTTCCCACCGTCTGTTACTTCACTCGATTCAATCACATTCAATAATTTGACATTTTCCAAAAACCACTTTTTTTGGACACAGAGGACCTCGAGATGGATATTTTCGGTCTCAGTGCAATTTAGAATTTTTCCCAAGTACAATAAGTTGTGCTTTAGGTGAGGAAGTTAAAAATAATCAGAAAAATACATTTAGTAATATGACAGTATACATTTATTTTGATAGTTCACATATATCCCACAATCTATATTTCTAACATTACAGTGATTCCTTCTATCTCATTTTATTTACGTGAGTAAAACTCACTCGGTCTGCAAAACCTAAACATTTCTTTCAAAACAATTTGTATGCTAATTAGGTAAATTCAATCCCCATTATAAAAATGTTTTGAAATTTACAGGGAGTCTAAAGAACGTGCCATATCAAAGTTACATATTTTTAAATATAACCTATTATTTTTGCAGTTTTAGAATATTGTTAAAAAAACCTTTCAAAAATGTGTGAGGTATCCCTGCCTTCAACATTATGGATTTAGAGATATTTCAATGTCAAAAAAAAACATTTCAAATCTAGAAAGTCGAGTACAAAATTCGAACACAAATCAATATGTGTGAAGTAACGGTCTCCATAACGTAGTTTTTATTTCTGGTAGAATAGTTTCTATAATATTTTGCATTGCACTGGATGATCACTTTTTATGGAATGGACATTTTTACTATCTTTTCAAATCGAAATCCTCTAATTTTTTAGACTATTTTATAACCTAAAATGCAAGTTTTTAATTTTCTTAGGCATGTTCTATACTCAAATCTTATAATTTTTGAGATGCAACTGTTTGGTCAAATTACTCATATTTCAAACGTTGTGTACTAATCATACGGATATATAGAATACCCTATTTATATATAGTAAATATTTTTGCTTATGTACAGTGTTTCAGTAGACAATGAAAAAGTGTATAAAGTAAGAACGTCTTAAAAGTCATAGTTTTGAAAATACTTAGATAACTTTATTTCGGTAGGTGTGAATATTAAAATACTTGGAAGTAAACGACCAGCGTTTCGAACACATTTTGTAATATTCCACATAATTATTTTATATAGAGATGTTATACCTTTTTTTTGTCATTGTTCAAAGATGGTAAACAAAGTAATAGGAACTTTATTTGAAGAATTTTGTTCCATCGTTTCTGAAGGTATTTTCGGCTTCTGAATGGACGAAAATGTTGATATTACGATAATGACACAACGTTAATGGCAAATAGTATTTGAAAGTGCATTTTCGGAAATAGATGCTCATAAGTCGTAAACCCGACCAATTAGGTATAGGTATAATATACATACATAAACGAAAAATTTCCGCAACTTTCCGAATTAGTATTAATACACAGGGTATTCCATTAAAAATAATCCATTTCTAGTTACTTCTGCAATCAAAGGAGATAACTACATTTTTGAACCACCCTGTATGGAAGTAACTGGGATTCAGCTAAAGCGTGCGAAGCCTCTACGTATTATCTTACACTAGACCAAAGATCGATATCATTGTATCACTGAGCCCTAAGCTATCAACATCTTTAAAAATCATGTTTTCCGACGAAAAAAAATTAAAATTAATTTTTAATTCAAAAACGGTTACATAGGAAAATATTAAGAGAAATTTTCAGGAAATTGATGAAGATCCTAAAAATAATATTATATACAGGGTGTTCCGTATAAAATATCAAAGTTGCAGTTACTTTCTGATAGAAATGGGAACACCGCATTGTCGAAAATATTTTAGTTGGGTAGAGAATGTCCAAATATGCCATGCATCAAAATTTAGCGTAACTGGTTGCCATGGGATGTTTCATCCACTGTAAATGAACATATATAGATATATGTATATATATATATATATATATATATATATATATATATATATATATATATATATATATATATATATATATATATATATATATATATATATATATATATATATATATATATATATATATATATATATATATATATATATATATATATATATATATATATATATATATATATATATATATCGCGTGTTTCGCGAAGAATACACTTAACTTCGGGAAATGATAGATCTAATCGTTTTAACACAAATCTTTTATATAAATGCCACGATTAGACTTAATTTTCAACACATCGCACAACCAAAATTAAGTCCAATCGTGACACAATATGTAATTGACAACCTACCAGGCATTCCAAAATTATCTTTCGGTTTAAACTTTATCAAAAAAATTTTTGACGACCTCATCTTATGATTACCTGAAGTTGGAGTCGATGAAATATTAGAAACATTCAACAATTTCAATCAATAAATCAAATTCACCGTAGAAAATGATGAAGGAGAAGGGGTTCCCTTTTTAGATACTAGAGTAATAAAATGAGGTAATAACAAAATTTTACTAAATTGGTACCAAAAACCGACTTCATCGAACAGATACATAAATTTTCACTCAAACCATTCGATTAAAATCAAGATTAATTTCATAAAACAAATGAAAAATAGAGTAATGAGAATCAGCCACCAAAAATCTACAAATCAAAACATGAAAAAACTATCAGCAATGCTAGAGCAAAATTCATATCCGAAAAGTGCAATAAATAACTTATTGTACTGCAAAAGTCATTCTGAAAATAAAACCAAAAGGACATTCAAAGAAGAACCAGAGGAACAAACTAACAACTACGAGTCCTTACCTATCATTGACAACCTGACACACAAGTTAACGAACATATTTAAAATCAGAAACGTGAAAATATCACACAAATGTAATAGTAAATTGAAAATTTATTTTCAAAATTGAAAGATAAAACACCAATCCTTTTAAGGTCCAACGTAATATATAAAATTGATTGTGAGGAGTGTACAGGGAAATACATTGGACAAACCTCACAATTATTAAAAGTCATCAGAGCAACGCTAGAACAGATTTAGAACAATGCTTCCTGGCCTCTCACACAATCAATTTAGATCACTAAATAGGATATAAAAATTTAAAAGTATTAGCTACAGCAATCGAACCAAATTAAAAGAATTTTTTTCGAAATGTACTTTATTAATACAGAGAATAATGTAATCAACAAAAAGACAGATGTTCAAAATTTAAGCAACATTTATACCTTTTTACAAAAACTCTCAATAATTAAGCTTTCATAATTCGAAATTCCTGCTCACGTAAAATTAACTAATAGCATAAAAGATATCATAGTTGGCAACACATTCCTATCTGAATACTTTTATCAAATTACAACATGTAACAAACTTTGAAAATCATCTCATCAATCATATAATTGTAATAATCAAAATTCGTTTATCAATCAAATAATTAAGTTAATGCAAATAGATATTAATAAATTTAATTAATGTGATGTACAATATTAGTGAAAATATTCTTAAATATAACCTCACATATTGTGTAAGTAAAGGAAGTATTGTATTAATTAGGTTAATATTAAGCTAATTGTAGCAGCCCTGAAGAGGGCATCAGATAATATATGCCGAAAGCATATAGAGTCCGCCAATAGTGCGTGGACGAAGCTTTATACAATATCGTTTTCAAAATTATTTATTGCAGGATGGTGTGGGATCTTTCGGGTTACAATTAGAAAATATTTTCGCAAAAATTACTACTCGTATACAGGGTATTACAACACAAAGTTATATTTTTTTAAATGGAACATACCGTATATTATTATAAATTTGGATTCCCTGGTTAATTTTAAGGGCACTTTATTCACTATGTGAGGTATCTTAAACGCGCAATTTAGGCGCTGCATTCAATTTTTTGAAAATTTAGAGGTTGAAAAGAAAAATTGTAACAACCGTATTGAGAAATGTGTAACACTAAAATTTTAATGGTTGATTAGTCATAGACTGTGCTACATAAAATCGTAAAAATAGTAATATTATCTTTTTTAATTTTCGAGATATCGTAATGCAAAGTTTAAGATTTTCAATCATAGATAAATTGATTTTTTTAAATGAAAAGGTATACATTGTTTTACATTGTTAGATAGGAAATTTAATTACATTTTTTTTTGATATAACATTGTTGGTATTTATGTTTTGCCGTTTTTTGATAATCCAGCTTTTTTACTGAATTTGCAAAGTTTAAGAGTTTTAATCATAGATAACTTGATTTATTTAAATGGAAAGGTATACATTGTGTTACATTGATAGATAGGAAATTTAATTACAATTTTTTTGATATAACATTGTTGGTATTAATTTTTTGCCGTTTTTTGATAATCCAGCTTTTTTACTGAATTTGTCGATTTTCGTAGGTTTACATATGTATGTATAATTGTTTAAATCACATCAAGCTATGAAAACAAAAGAATATTAGAAACAAAATTCAGCAATAGTATCTGTTTTGTCATTTCGCGTGTATGTTCAAACGTAACTGAGTTAATTACTTTATTGCAGTGTGAATGTTTGACGCTTAACTTTACGAACATCATATACGTAATACGTTTATTTGAGAATTATATTTGCAAAATGAATTAGTTGACATGATATTTGTGCTTGGAGAATCAAACAAAAATTGTTTATTGGCCCGTCGAATCTACGGGCAGCGTTATCCTGATCGAAGACAACCAAGAGAAGAATCGTTTCGCAATCTTTTAGAAAGATTTGAAAGTACTGGAAGTGTTGGATATCCTAAAAACGAAAGAGCTAAAGTTGTTACAAATGAAGAAAATGAATTTCGTGTACTTGTAGCTACAGTTGAAAACCCCCCACGTTAGTATTCCGAAATTAAGTGACAATTTAGAAATCAGTCAATCTTCCGTGAGACGAATGTTAAAGAAAAATAAATTTCACCCCTATCATGTACAATTACATCAAGAGCTGAAAGAACAAGATTTTCAAAATCGAATTAATTTTTGCCAGTGGGTTCAACAACAGTTAATTGCGAACGAAAATTTTATATCGGGGATATTATTTACCGACGAATGTACATTTCATCGAAATGGATTTGTGAACAGACATAATTTTCATTTTTATTCAAATGAAAATCCACACCAATTTCGGTTAGTCTCTCAAAATAAACGTTCAGTGAATGTTTGGGCAGGTATATTCGGCGGAACTATTGTTGGTCCTTTTTTTTTCAATGGCACACTCACTGGGGTAGAATATCATAATTTTCTAGAAAACGAACTATATCATTTATTGGAGAATGTACCTTTGGCTCAAAGAAGAGGTATGTTTTTCCAACAAGACGGGGCACCTCCACATCATGCCAGAATTGTAACCCAGTGGTTAAATTCGACGTTTCACGAAAATTGGATAGGAAGACAAGGACCGATACCTTGGCCAGCTAGATCTCCGATATAACTCCATTGGATTTTTTTTCTTTGGGGCTTTGTGAAGAATAAAGTATATGAGGAAGAACCAACAACTGCTGAGAATATGAAATTGCGAATTAGAAATGTTTTTGCTGCAATTACTCCTAATATGTTAGATCGGGTTGAAGCTTCTTTTATTAAAAGAATTCAGTATTGTCTAAATCAGCGTGGTCGACAATTTGAACATTTAATTTAATATTATTTTCTTCCAAAATCGATAAATTCAGTAAAAAGCTGGATTATCAAAAACGGCAAAAATAAATACCAACAATGTTATATAAAAAATTGTAATTAAATTTCCTATCTATCAATGTAACACAATGTATACCTTTCCATTTAAAAAAATCAAGTTATCTATGATTGAAAATCTTATACTTTGCATTAGGATATTTCGAAAATTAAATAAAATAATAGTACTATTTTTACGATTTTATGTAGCACAGTCTATGACGAATCAACCATTAAAATTTTTGTGTTACACATTTCTCCATACGGTTGTTACAATTTTTCTTTTCAACCTCTAAATTTTCAAAAAATGGTATGCAGCGCCTAAATTGCGCGTTTAAGATACCTCATATAGTGAATAAAGTGCCCTTAAAATTAACCAGGAATCCAAATTTATAATAATATACGGTATGTTCCAATTAAAAATATAACTTTGTGTTGTAATACCCTGTATACGAGTAGTAATTTTTGAAAATATTTTCTAATTGTAACCCGAAAGATCCCACACAATCCTGCAATAAATAATTTTGAAAACGATATTGTATACACTCATAAAGCTTCGTCCACGCACTATTGGCGGACCCTGTATATATATATATATATATATATATATATATATATATATGTCCGGAAAATGTGGAAAATCTCGATTTAGATAGAAAGCGAAAAAATAACATGACAAGTTCCTATAAATTTTTTTCTCCAGACCTTCCCTACGGAGATGTGAGCCCCTAAAGGACGCTGGAAATAAGTTTTTCTTGAATAACTTTTAAAGTACTTGATATAATTTAATAGAAATTGGTATGATGGCCACTAGTAAGGGTCTCTTAAAATAGGATCCTTGAAACATATTTAGCTTGTTTAGGTTACCAGGGATGGACTAAGTTGTACACCTTAACGCTTAAATTTCTAACACCCTGTATGATAAAGATCTAAAAAAATATTTTTGGGTAGCGTGAACCTTTACCTAAAAAAAAGGTATACTTGTTTAATATAGACAAAATGAACTATTTTCGAGAAAAAAAATAATTAACGAATTAATGTTTCATAATTAATAAATTATTAAAAAAATTAAGCCAGTGTTTTTTCGAATTTTTACGAGAAAACACTATTTTAATAATAAATTGGGAAAACCAAATTAAACGTATTAATTATTTAAAAAATGTTGCAAACTTAAGTGAGTTTATTGACCCACCAGCTATAATTTTAATTCATTCATTCATTTTATTTATCTTCACTCAAGAAAATGTATGTCAAACAATCCTATGATACGAAATAAATAAATAACCTGCATTTTAAAACTTGACATTTGTCACATCGACATTAATTTACTTTAAATTTATTAATTTTTGGATTTCGTGGTGATTTGAATTGTAAACTTATTCGAAATATGGAATTCACTTTTATTGAGTATGCAGATATGCATTTCTTGTATGGTCTTGTCTCTTGCAATGCTTTGGAAGTAAGAAGATTATATCACGAGAGATTTCCTAATCGTAATATTCCAAATCAGAAGACATTTCAACAAGTTGATCAACGTCTAAGAGAGAATGGTGAGTGATTTCGTCTACTAAGGTAATAATATTGACTTTCTTTATAACTTTAGAAATGTTTGACAAGAACAGTGCGTACGGTGGAATTAGAGGAATGTATTTTAAATGCTGTAGATAGCACTCCTTCAACGAGCACTCGCAAATTAGCCGCACAATTTAATAAGCCGAAAACAATAATTCATGAAGTTCTTCAAGAACAGCTGTTATACCCATAACATTTGCAAAAAGTGCATGAATCGATTCCTGAAGATTTTCCTCGTATAATGCACTTCGCAAACTGCCTATTGAGTCAGCAACGAAATAATGAAAACTTCATTAGCACTATTCTTGATACAGGTGAAGCAGCTTTTACCAAAAATTGTATGACGAATTTACACAACTCACACGTATAGGTTGATGCAAATCCTCATGCAACTATGGTTTCGCATCATCAATATCAGTTTCAATCAATTAATATCTGGGCAGGAGTCATTGGCAATTTTTTATTGTACCATTTGTATTGCCGCGCGATTGAATCAACAACTTTATTTGAGTTCCTCCGAACGCATTTCAAGATTTAATAGAGCATTTACCTCTTGAAACCCGCCGGAACATGTATTTTATGCACGATGGGGCACCACCTCATTTTAGCGTTGATGTGCGGGAACACTTAAATAACGTCTACCCAAACCGTTGGATAGGTAGAGGTGGACCTATCTCCTGTCCTAAATCTCCGACCTGACGCCTTTGGATTTTTACCTGTGGGGACACCTCAAAACCTTGGTGTATTCCAGTCCGTTTGATACTAGGGAGGAGCTTCTATAGAGAATCACGTTTCGTTGTGATGTGCTAAGGAACAATGTGGGTTATTGTGGCGGTACAGCAGTCCTCAATTCGTCGTGCTCGAGTGTATCAGACTTCACGGAGTCCATATTTAACTCACTTTGAATTAAATGAGAATGAAACATAAATTCGTTTATTTTTTTTCTCGAAAATAGTAAATTTTATCTATATTAAACAAGTATACCTTTTTTTTAGAGAAAGGTTCAAACTACCCAAAAATATTTTTTTTAGATCTTTATCATACAGGATGTTAAAAATTTAGGCGTTAAGGTGTACAACTTAGCCTATCCCTGGTAAATTGAACAAGCTAAATTTGTTTCAAGGATACTATTTAAGGAGGCCCTTACTAGTGGCCATCATTCTGAATTTTTATTAAATTATGTCAAGTTTTAAAAGTTATTCAAGAAAAACTTGTGTCCAGCGCCTTCCTTTAGGGGCTCACATCTCCGTAGGGAGGGTCTGGAGGAATAGAATTTATAGGAACTTGTCATGTTATTTTTTCGTCTTCTATCTAAACTGAGAGATTTCACATTTTTCCGGCACTGTATATATATATATATATATATATATATATATATATATATATATATATATATATATATATATATATATATATATATATATATGTTTCTATTTAGATTTCCACAAGTATTCATGTTTAAATAAGACAATTTTTCTTTAAAACTTGTGTAAATAAACGTAAAAATTAATTCAACGTTTCGGGAACGTCCTTTGTTCCCTTTGTCAAGAATTTATTTGACATTTACAGAAATTGAAATAAGGTAACTATTTTTAACAAGTACAAAATATGAAACAAGGTAACTAATTTAATTTTAATCTGGACGAGTGTGTTTGACTTCGGGTAGTTGGTCTAGTATGTGATGTAGAAGGTGCAGAAGTGGGGACGCCTGGAATAGTTGCAGCATAAGTGTTTGAAATTGCTGGAAGATTTGGAGTTGGTTGAAATGTAGAATCAACTTGTTTAATGATATTCTTCCAAATTTGTGGCATTCTAGAAGTGTCATCTCGTTTATTGAGGGCGTTTGGTCTTCTTTCAATTTCAACTGCTTCTCTAATAATTCTTGCTTGTAAGGTATATAGAGGTGCAATTAAACGGATATTGTTGGTATTAATTTGGTGTCCTGCATCTAAATGATGTGTAGCTAAAGACGATGAAGGATTGTGCTGTTTAATTGCTAGTTGGTGTTCATCGGCTCTCGCATATAATATTCTGTTACTTTCTTTCGTTCATTGTTTGACAAGCTATTATTTCTTGGTCTTCTTATTTCGTTGGTAGTTTTCAATATTTCTTGATCTTTGTATCCATTTTGAACTAGTATTTTATTAATAGTCTTCATCTCTTCCGTTCTAGAATTTTGGTCAGATAAGTGGTAAGAGCGGTATATCAAGGATTTCATAACGCTACGTAATTGATAATGTACGTAATGCTGTAGATAGCACTCCTTCAACGAGCACTCGCAAATTAGCCGCACAATTTAATAAGCCGAAAACAATAATTCATGAAGTTCTTCAAGAACAGCTGTTATACCCATAACATTTGCAAAAAGTGCATGAATCGATTCCTGAAGATTTTCCTCGTATAATGCACTTCGCAAACTGCCTATTGAGTCAGCAACGAAATAATGAAAACTTCATTAGCACTATTCTTGATACAGGTGAAGCAGCTTTTACCAAAAATTGTATGACGAATTTACACAACTCACACGTATAGGTTGATGCAAATCCTCATGCAACTATGGTTTCGCATCATCAATATCAGTTTCAATCAATTAATATCTGGGCAGGAGTCATTGGCAATTTTTTTATTGTACCATTTGTATTGCCGCGCGATTGAATCAACAACTTTATTTGGAGTTCCTCCCGAACGCATTTCAAGATTTAATAGAGCATTTACCTCTTGAAACCCGCCGGAACATGTATTTTATGCACGATGGGGCACCACCTCATTTTAGCGTTGATGTGCGGGAACACTTAAATAACGTCTACCCAAACCGTTGGATAGGTAGAGGTGGACCTATCTCCTGTCCTAAATCTCCCGACCTGGCGCCTTTGGATTTTTACCTGTGGGGACACCTCAAAACCTTGGTGTATTCCAGTCCGTTTGATACTAGGGAGGAGCTTCTATAGAGAATCACGTTTCGTTGTGATGTGCTAAGGAACAATGTGGGGTTATTGTGGCGGGTACAGCAGTCCTCAATTCGTCGTGCTCGCGAGTGTATCAGACTTCACGGAGTCCATATTTAACTCACTTTGAATTAAATGAGAATGAAACATAAATTCGTTTATTTTTTTTCTCGAAAATAGTAAATTTTATCTATATTAAACAAGTATACCTTTTTTTTAGAGAAAGGTTCAAACTACCCAAAAATATTTTTTTTAGATCTTTATCATACAGGATGTTAAAAATTTAGGCGTTAAGGTGTACAACTTAGCCTATCCCTGGTAAATTGAACAAGCTAAATTTGTTTCAAGGATACTATTTAAGGAGGCCCTTACTAGTGGCCATCATTCTGAATTTTTATTAAATTATGTCAAGTTTTAAAAGTTATTCAAGAAAAACTTGTGTCCAGCGCCTTCCTTTAGGGGCTCACATCTCCGTAGGGAGGGTCTGGAGGAATAGAATTTATAGGAACTTGTCATGTTATTTTTTCGTCTTCTATCTAAATCCGAAAGATTTCCCACATTTTTCCGGGCACCCTGTATATATATATATATATATATATATATATATATATATATATATATATATATATATATATGTTTCTATTTAGATTTCCACAAGTATTCATGTTTAAATAAGACAATTTTTCTTTAAAACTTGTGTAAATAAACGTAAAATTAATTCAACGTTTCGGGAACGTCCTTTGTTCCCTTTGTCAAGAATTTATTTGACATTTACAGACATTGAAATAAGGTAACTATTTTTAACAAGTACAAAATATGAAACAAGGTAACTAATTTAATTTTAATCTGGACGAGTGTGTTTGACTTCGGGTAGTTGGTCTAGTATGTGATGTAGAAGGTGCAGAAGTGGGGACGCCTGGAATAGTTGCAGCATAAGTGTTTGAAATTGCTGGAAGATTTGGAGTTGGTTGAAATGTAGAATCAACTTGTTTAATGATATTCTTCCAAATTTGTGGCATTCTAGAAGTGTCATCTCGTTTATTGAGGGCGTTTGGTCTTCTTTCAATTTCAACTGCTTCTCTAATAATTCTTGCTTGTAAGGTATATAGAGGTGCAATTAAACGGATATTGTTGGTATTAATTTGGTGTCCTGTATCTAAATGATGTGTAGCTAAAGACGATGAAGGATTGTGCTGTTTAATTGCTAGTTGGTGTTCATCGGCTCTCGCATATAATATTCTGCTAGTTTGAAGACACGATGAAAATTCTAGAAGAAAAACACTCAATAAACCAAGACATACTCAAATTGATAAACCACTGCATGCACTCAACCTATTTTACATACAAAGGACAATTCTACAAGCAAATTCAAGGAACACCTATGGGCTCGCCACTCTCTCCAGCTTTTGCGAATGTATATATGGAACATTTTGAAACCATTGCTTTAAATTCTGCAGATTTAAAACCTAAATGTTGGTTTCGTTATGTTGACGATACATTTGTAGTTTGGCCCCATGGAAAAGGAAACTTGAACCATTTTCTAGGACATATTAACAACATTCACGACAACATTAAATTTACTATGGAAGTTGAAGAAAATAATTCACTCCCTTTTTTGGACACCCTAATAACAAGACTTCCTAATGGTAAATTTACACACAAAGTTTATCGAAAACCAACACATACGAATAGATACTTGAACTCTCTCTCGCATCACCATCCTGGTCAATTACGTAGCGTTATGAAATCCTTGATATACCGCTCTTACCACTTATCTGACCAAAATTCTAGAACGGAAGAGATGAAGACTATTAATAAAATACTAGTTCAAAATGGATACAAAGATCAAGAAATATTGAAAACTACCAACGAAATAAGAAGACCAAGAAATAATAGCTTGTCAAACAATGAACGAAAGAAAGTAACAGAATATTATATGCGAGAGCCGATGAACACCAACTAGCAATTAAACAGCACAATCCTTCATCGTCTTTAGCTACACATCATTTAGATACAGGACACCAAATTAATACCAACAATATCCGTTTAATTGCACCTCTATATACCTTACAAGCAAGAATTATTAGAGAAGCAGTTGAAATTGAAAGAAGACCAAACGCCCTCAATAAACGAGATGACACTTCTAGAATGCCACAAATTTGGAAGAATATCATTAAACAAGTTGATTCTACATTTCAACCAACTCCAAATCTTCCAGCAATTTCAAACACTTATGCTGCAACTATTCCAGGCGTCCCCACTTCTGCACCTTCTACATCACATACTAGACCAACTACCCGAAGTCAAACACACTCGTCCAGAATAAAATTAAATTAGTTACCTTGTTTCATATTTTGTACTTGTTAAAAATAGTTACCTTATTTCAATTTCTGTAATTGTCAAATAAATTCTTGACAAAGGGAACAAAGGACGTTTCCGAAACGTTGAATTAATTTTTACGTTTATTTACACAAGTTTTAAAGAAAAATTGTCTTATTTAAATATATATATATATATATATATATATATATATATATATATATATATATAGAGTTAGTATAAAGTATGGAACCCCCTAGTATCTCCTCAACGGTTTATTATTTTTAAATAAAATTGATCTAACACCACTCGATTTTTTTCTGTGGGGTTATTTGAAAAATAAAGCATACAAAAGTAGACCCACAAATTTAAATGAGTTAGAGTTACGCATAAGAAACTTATTGCTAATTTGTTAGTAAACGATAGCGTAGATAAATGCAGAGAAGTAGCGTTTTTATTATATTAACCTCCAAACTATTTACTAGTTTTTTTAAAGTAGTAGAAATCAGTGCAATTGCCTTTTACATTTACAGGAGAATCTAGAATTACAGAATCAAACTCGTTAGTCATATAGGATGACTTCTATGGCTGTCGAAATCTTCGGTTTATCGTTATCTTGATAGTGCTGACAAAAACGAATCCTCAATCTTATGTGAGTTTTCTTAAAGTGTTGTGTGAAAAGTATTACGCTTCCATAATTTTACGATTTTACAGGAAGCTATTTTAGCTTCAAATTGGATATCGAACAACATAAAACAGTTTAGAATGTGTACAATGAACTTTATTTAGAAACAGTGACAGGATCGTCGCTATAACCATGAAAGATATTTTTAAATTAATGTGTCTTGTTATGTATTGGGCCAAATTTATGTTCAATCATCGTTTTTAAGGGTCAAGAAGCACAAAAAAATATTTTGAATTTGGAGCTACACGGCGTTAGAAAGGTACATTTTAGCTACTAGAAAATTTAAAAGAAAATATTTTCGGTAGCCAGTGTCGAAATATCATTTAGCTAACTAAGACTAATAAAAAGTAGCACTATTATCAAGAACGATTAAATCTTTTTTGCTAATTATGAATTTAGAAAACGCAGTTTTTAAGCTTACCTGAAACATGCTAGTAAACGTTTTTCTAAGCTCCTCTTATAACGTTTTAGTTTTTAGTTTGAGCAAAGCCAGGACATTTTTCCTTACTTCAACAGCAGTAGTAGGCTATAACTCTTTGATTTTTAATTTGTATAAGATTTTGCAACCTGTTTTACTATAAGAGTTGAGAGATAAATATCCACAGTGTCAGGGACGCATGTGGAAAATTTAAAAGATTTGCGTACGGGTGATAGAGAGAGACACAAGGAAAGAGATGTTAAGGGTAAAAATCACCTACTGTTTTGTTTATATAAATATTCCGTAGACTACTGATTCAAGTGGCAAGTTTCGTGAACGAATATTCATAATAATAAAAGGGAGCAGTGTTATGTTTGTTAAGAGTCTGAGTGAGACAATCATAAGAAACGTGGTGTGATTTATAAGTTTAAGGAAAGGGTAGGGCAAGCAAAACTGGTTTATTAAAAAATGTATAAGCGACGGCCACACATTTTTTTGCGCATTAATAGTTATTTAAACGTTGCACGGACTCGAGGTATATTATTTTATTTACCTAATGTAAACTAAGAAACCAACATACGTGATTAATCTTATAGAACGGAAGCCGTGCATAGCTGTGAAGTAACAAATCAACCTTTGAGTAGCTTCTGGGGCCTGGTGGGTTGCGTTATTGCTTTTTCAACGCACTCGTTCGGTTATATCTCAGGTAAGGCGGTACAATGTTGAATGTACCGGGTGGCCAACTAAGGACGGCCGTCGGTCATATCTCAGGAATGGAGTATAGCACAGGTTCGAGAAAAAAATTTTTATAACAAAAGTGGCCTCGAGAAACGCCTGGAAATTATTTTCAGAATTGTAGGTCCACCGCGTATTTGACAGTTAAAATTTTAAAAAGCAAAATTTTTCAAAATTTACTCAATTAAGGGGCATATTAAATATTATAATCAGATTCCTCAACAAATTCTGCATATTTATTATTTGACAAATTTTAGTCTATCTCTTCAAATAAGGGTGGGGGGGGGGGGGGGAGAGTGGAAACCTTGTTACGAAAAAACGCGTTTAATTCAGGTTCTGCTTGACCGATTTTAATAAACTTGATGTTGTTTGAAAGAGATTTTGTTAAACAATAGAAAACTTGTAAATTTGAAGCTATCTGGTTAATAACATAAATGCTAGAGGGCGCTGTTTAATATTTTTGCAATATTGTGTTTTCTCTTTACAATTTTAAAGGGAAGCATACAAATTTAAGTAGGTCTTTAAAAAGTAGACTAAATTAGTAATAAAATAGTGAAAACCGCAAGTCGATATCTTTTTCCTATTCTGAGATATCGTAAGAAACAGGTAAATGGCGGAAATTGTTCTTCCAACGTCTAGTAGGCTAGTTCGCGTTAACGGAAATTATTAAATTTAGCCTGGATGGTCTGCAGTAATTTAAACTGTTATCATACTAATGTAATGGTTGACGCTAGATTACCTAAATGTAATGCTGTCGCTACTAACAATGAGAACAAATTATAAAATAATAATGTAACAAATCTAACATTTTTTTAATTATATAAGAATGTTATATTTGTTTTCTAGCGATGTGTTAGTAAATCAAAAGCAACAAATACAGTTTAAAATATGAATTACGATTTACTGATGACAACAAAATTAGTAAAGAGGGCCATGTAAGATATAAAATAAATTCCCTGTTGAAAATAAGCAAGCTATGATTTTCACGCATAAGTCAAACATTATTCATCGTGTTGCATTTAATAGACTTTCTTTATCTTTTCGTACCAAAATGATTCTTAAAAATGAAGAAGCATTTGATATGTTGGCAGTTTATTTTGAATTTATGAGAAATGCAACCGTTGCTGATAGAGTGTATGCACTGCAGTACCCAAACAGACGGCATCACAGCAGAAGAGTTTTTCTCCGACTCGCACACCGGGTGCGTACTACTGGAAATGTGAATCTTCCTATGTAACGAGACAACGCAGAGGTAGAACAGAGGAAAATGTTATTGATGTTTTAGCTTATGTAAATGTTAACCCTCATTCAAGCACCAGAGCTATAGCTAGAGATTTGGGTATATGTCGAACCACCGTCCAAAATATTTTAAGAGAATACAGGTGACTACTTATTTATTAATGCATATTTTATTCGGTATTATAATGATAAAAATGTTTTAATTTTTTTCGTTTGTCGTTATATGTATCTCATTTTTATCATACCGGAAATGCCATTACATCAAAGTTAACTTGTGACAACATGACTAATGTATTTGCCGCCATTTTATGTCCAGTTTCAATAAAACACCAAATTATTTAATGAAATTATCTTATGCTATGTGAATAGATTTTAACTAACAACATGATAATTAAGTGAGGCAAAGTAAAGTAAAAGGGTACCAATAATAAAAAATAATGTGAGGCCGGGCGAAAAAAAATCGTAATAACATTACGAGTTAATGCATTTAAAGTCCTTTTTCGTTTACTAACAACGAAGGACTTCAATGTGTCTTATTGATCTGATTACTTTATAATATATACTATTTTAAATTGCACCCATATCACATGGTCCTACACCATAGTTTGAATGCTCAAGATTTCAATACCAGGTTGGATTTTTGCAACTGGCTCTCAAATATGATACACGACGACCCTGAAATACTTTCACGAATTATGTGGACAGATGAGGCTACTTTTCATAGTGATGGTAGTGTAAATCGACATAATATTGCAGTACTGGTCTGAAACGAATCCCCACTGGATGCAGTAAGTCCAACTTCAGGATCGTGGGTCTGTAAATGTGTGGTGCGGGATTCTAGGTGGAAAAATAATTGGGCCTTTTTTTTTTAATGAGACTGTTAATGGAGAAAGATATTTAGATTTTTTAAGCAACGAATTGCCACTTCTTTTAGAAGCCGTACCCTTGGCCATTCGTCGTGACATGTTCTTGCAACATGATGGGTGCCCGGCACATTATTCTAGAAATGTTCGGAATTTCTTAGATCAATCATACCCTGAAAGATGGACAAAGGTCTCCAGACCTAACTTGTTTAGATTTTTATTTTATGGGGGCGAATAAAAGATCTCGTTTATGCCGATAGACCCACAACAAGAGCTGACATGATTGAAAGAATACGACAGACAATACGAATTATTTCAAGGACAGAAATGGAAACTGCTGTTCTCTCCACCCGTCAGCGATTGATTTGATGCATTGAAAATGATGGACGACATTTCGAACATCTAGGGCGACACTAACTACGTAATTATTTATTTAAGGTTTTAATTGTTAGATTTATCACATTATTATTTTATAATTTGTTCTCATTGTTAGCAGCGACAGCATTACATTTAGGTAATCTAGCGGTAACCATAACATTAGTATGATAACAGTTTAAATTACTGCAGACCAATGTAAGATCTTTTCATCCAGGCAAATTTAATAATTTCCGTTAACGCGAACTAGCCTACTAAACGTTGGAAGAACAATTCCCGCCATTTACCTGTTTCTTACGATATCTCAGAATAGGAAAAAGATATCGACTTGTAGTTTTCACTGTTTTATTACTAATTTTTTTTAAAGACCTACTTAAATTTTTATGCTTCCATTTAAAATTGTAAAGAGAAAACACAATATTAAAAAAATATTAACAGCGCCCTCTAGCATTTAGGTTATTAATCAGATTGCTTCAAATTTACAAATTTTCTATTCTTTAACAAAAGCTCTTTCAAACAACATCAAGTTTATTAAAATCGGTGAAGCAGAACCTGAATTAAAGGCGTTTTTTCGTAACAAGGTTCCCGCTCTACCCCCTTATTTGAAGAGATAGACTAAAACTTCTCAAATAAAAAATATGCAGAATTTGTCGAGGAATCTGATTATAATATTTAATATGGCCCTTAATTGAGTAAATTTTGAAAAATTTTGTTTTTTAAAATTGTAACTGTCAAACACGCCCTCTAGCGTTAGACCTACAATTCTGAAAATAATTTTCAGGCGTTTCTTGAGGCCACTTTTGTTATAAAAGGTTTTTTCCCGAACCTGTGCTATAATCCATTCCTGAGATATAGCCGACGGCCGTTCTTAGTTGGCAACCCGGTACGTTTTATTTGAGTAACATAAGCCTAGGAATGTATAAAATTCGACTTTTTAGAGCGCACTTCCTCGATTGCTTAGTTTGGACTGTCTATTTAATCAACTAAAAAGAATTAAAAAGTTCGATAGGCTTTGTCAGGTTTAGGTTTTGTGGATTTTATGCTTTGTTCTAATAGAAGCCAGGGCAGAAGGAAAATCATGAAGTAAATTGCGGTATTCTAACGAAAAAAAAACGTAGATCGTATATTGAAACTAAGGTACTCATTACATTTTACATTGCTAGATTTAGATAGGAGTTCATTTCACCGATTTGGCACATTTGTTTTGTGCCACATAAATTTTTCAATCAATAGAGAATCATATAATTAGTAATGAAGTATGTTAATATTTTTTGCGTAAAGATCCAGCCCTTACACGTGGTGAAGTAATCCAGAAATTAAAAAAAAAAAATCCGGGGAGAGTAATTACTTTGAGTGCGGATATGCAGTTTCAGTAAAAATAGAGAATTATCAGGACAAAGTGAAAGAGTCGAAGTTTGCTTGCTGTAACCATTATTGGCGACCAATCAGCCTACTGATTTATCAAACTAATAAAAATTATAAATACGAACCAACCTTCACCACTTATTACTTTCTTATATTGTGTGTCTTGTTTCAGATCCCATCCTAAGTTCTTGAGACACGTAAATTTTATAAAGGACAAATACGAGCTAATTACTTCCTGTCTAATCAGTATCTATCTCGTATTTGCCTATATACATACTCAATTTAAACTAGGGTAGTTCTATATTTATTAAAGCTGAATTAGATAATCTCCGCAAAGGCGAATTTTATAAACGCCATAAGGTGTTTGTACTACCACGCACGCCCACCCAGTTGAGTTTAGCCCGGCCGTTGTAAATTTTCCTGTTAAATGTCTTAATGCAAGTTTGGCTCGTGACAGATTTCATCTGTATTAAATCAGATATGGCCAAGATATACAAATAGAAGTATTACTCATAATCGGTAGAACTGCTTCCAGAACGTAAAAAAGGTGTGAAGTGATTTGTTTTTAATCGTAGAAAATCACTAATTGGTAATAATATGGATCATTAAAATTTGCATGATTGAAAATGTTAATTTACTACAGACTATAAGAAAGAAACACATTCGTCTGTTTAACAGCTGATTAAATCAGATTATTCAAGTGGTACTAGTGGAATAGCATTTAGTGCTTAGTTTTATTTTTAAGAGAAATCAAATAATTCAGAAGTTCTCTTTATCGTATGAGATAGAACATATTCCATTTTCATCCAATTTTCTATGTTATAATTTCCTTCTTTATATTTTAATAACACTGGAAAATATATTTTTCCTTAATGTTTAAATGTACGTACTTCCCATTCCTCTAGCTTGTGTACATCACTCATTTCGCAGCGTGCATGTTAATTATATATTTATGGTACTAATGAACTTTGCTGTAGGTCTACCACCTTTCACATTTAATTAGATAAGCATTAATACTTTGTATGCAAGTAATTACAAACTGCTTGTTAGAACTTTAATTAATATTGTTTTCTTTTACTTGAAGAATTTCCGTATAAAAGACATTCCTAGTCACAAAATTATAAATTAGCATAAACGTATTTACGATGTTCGCAAACATACTTGAACTAGTTTCCATAATTTATTATATAGAAAAAAAAAGCAATAGAAGATTTTGTTTCTTTAAGTACACACTTGTTTATAATTTATACGAATATTACATTTGTCATTGTGTTTTTCCTGGCTCTTGACGTGCAGCAATAGGGTAGGTACGTAACAATTTTTGAAAAGCAGTTTTAAAGCATTAAGAATTTTGAAAATTTAATATGGAAACAAAAAAACTTTTTTTGGTGCTTATAATGAAATCAATATTTTTATACTTGTGTTTAAATTTTCGCGCTATAAAGAGGTCTTTGCGTGATCTTAACATTTAATTTTACTCTATCAGTTTGACATCGCCGTTAGACCCTTTAAGGGTATTGAGCAAGCAAAATTGAGGTCCGAGTTCCTATCAAAATCAAAGAAAATTAGCTGCCTCTCAATATTACATGTACCGGATCTTGCAATTACATAGTAATGCGTGTCCAAATTCAAATAAACATAATAATGATAATTATATGTCATACGTGTTTGAATTTGACGTAGAATTTTTTTTTGAGCATTAATATATTGTGAAATCATACGTAGGATTTTAAATTAATGTTAGCTTTCCGTGAATATTATTTTAGCTTGTTATCGCATTTCCATAAAAAGGAATTAAATTTTATTATTGTTGTAATGAGTTTTGAGAGTGTTTGACGGCTTAAATTTATTTTGTTGTCGTGTCTGGTAGCGAGAAGATTCTGGTACGGTTAAGTATTTCGCGTACTTTCGAGTGTACCAGCTCATTTATGGATTAAGTTTGTAACAACCTTTTTTGTGGTTGTATTAAAAAGTACATTAATTTAAGAATCGTTCATTTATTTGGCGTAATATTAGAAAAGTTTTTAATTATTAATATGTAGAATTGAGAATGGCAATTTAATTGGAATTTCCTAGAACATATCTTTTGGGTGTAATATTTCATAAAGAGTTATAGTTCCCTTTCTTAAAAAATTGGATTCATATTATAGTATCCGCGCAACGCATGAAAACTTTTAGGGGGAAATACTCATTTGAGTTATTCTGAAAGTTTTTTTTTCAATTCGCTTGTTGCTAAATGTAATAGCATGCAGCATGTAGTTGTGGGGAATTTTCCCTAAATATTTGTGTAAAGTGCCATCGGTAGATGGTAAGTTATTTTTTTCTCATTATAGTTAAAACTAAAGCCTTTGCTTTTTTTTTAGGCACTTTTAATTATTCACTTTTACTTACCTTATAACACTTTTATATTTTATACGTTTACACCTTTTGCATACTTTAATAATGCATATATTTTTTAATTGTAATGGAATTAATTTTAATTTTACTTTAAAGTACCATTTTTTTAACTACCTTATTTTACTTGGTTTACATCATAAATCGCATTTTTTTTACATACTAAAAACTTCAAAGTAATGCATTGATTATTATGGATTCAAATTATTAACAATAAATTATCAAGATAATTCCATTGGGGTGTGGCTGGTAACCTTAGATCTGGAGATTGCACCTCAATGATGCTATAATTATTTCATCTAGTTGACCGTTCCGTTTCATGTGTCACCAGTGGTAATTAATACATATACAGAACTGTTTAAAGGTATGATTTTTTAGTAATTAACGAATAGATTTAAGACTTTTCCATTACAATTGGATATTAAATAAACTTTAGTGTGTCTTGTAATTTTATTTTCATTTTGATCATTGTTGTATTATTATTAATAAACTTGGTTTAGCTGTTCCAATAACGTAACGTATTTTTAAAAAATAGCTTGGCGCCCGAGGTATCATTTTATTGTTTTTATTTACATTACATATTTTTCTTATAAATTAAGTATAAGTGAAAATAATTAAGCAGATGAGAAGCACGCAGTATTTCAGGTACGTTAATTAAACTCAGTATATTTGAACTCTCCCTATTTCTTCTTCCGATTGAGCCGACGGCAGTAGCGATTATTATTTGGTAATTTGTTATATTAATTAAGATCATTCGATCAATTACAAATTGTTTAATACATCATCGCTTTTGTGTTAATGTTATAAGTTGGCCCAGTTTTAGTGTTTATATACTTAGGCAGCCGCTTTTAATGTTACAAGTTGTTAATGGGGAAATAATAGAATATTTATTACTTTATTATTTTTTTCCGCATGATATGTATATATATATATATATATATATATATATATATATATATATATATATATATATATATATATATATATATATATATATATATATATAATATATACAGGGTGTCCCAATAGTGGGTATTCGGTCAACAGCTCCTTAGCCATTAAAGTTAGAAGATAAGTTTAAATACGAAAGTTGTCAATTTTTATAAGCTGCATAATCTAAAAATGGTTTGGTTTCTACTGGGTGTAATATAAAAGCGGTACAATATAGAACTATTGATTTTTAAATAGAATACCCTATATATTATTTTATTTTTCGATTCTCCATATAATTTTACATCTTATTTACAAGAATTACTTACAAGCTAAATCTTACAGTTCTTGAGATATTTGCAAAGCTAACTAAAAACTGACATTTTTATGTAGTAATTCAAGTAGGCGTATCTCAGTTATTTTTAAAGATAAAAAAATAATCTTTGGTATAGAATTTATTCATACATGGGCTTACTTTAATCTATTGTCAACATTGCATTTCAATATACACGGTGATCACAAAATTTAATTCAATAACATAAATTTGAAAATGCTATATCTTCATTTTTTAAATGGCACACCCTATATTTTTAATGCCTTGTCTTCGTCTATTAATCGGCTTTCATTTCTATCAAATATGTTCTATACCTATCTCTAATAGTTTCGGGGATATTTAAGTTTGTTCAATTTTTTCGTTGATAACACTGAAGAAGAGTAAAATTAGTCTGTGAAAGCAAGCTATGAATATATAAGAAACTAAAAAACATATTAACTGAAATACAAACACTTGAAATTATAATAAATGATCAATGTGACCACCATTTTGTTACGGGCAAACATGAAGTCTTTGAATAAACGGGTGATCACAAAAATAATTCAACAACGGAAATTTGAAAATGCTATATCTTCATTTTTTTAATTAGCATACCCTATATTTTTTAACCCCTTGTCTTCGTCTATTAGTCGGCTTTAATTTTTATTAAATATGTTCTATACCTATCTCTAATAGTTTCGGAGATATTTAAGATTGTTCAATTTTTTTCGTTGATAACACTGATGAAGAGTAACATTAGTCGGTCAAAGCAAGCTGTGGATACATAAGAAACTAAAAAACATTAACTGAAATACATAAATTGCAATTATAATAAATATTGTATGAAACCACCATTTTTAAGAGATATTTGAGATGTTTTTAAACGATTCATCGTAAAATTAAACAATTTTATCAAAAGAGCGTAAAACAAAAGATGAACGAAAACAAATGAAGAAATCAAACTTGTCAAACAGTGCTAATATTTGTGTAGTATTGTATACTTACTTCCTAAATTACAAAATGAATTTTTCGAAAGAAGAACTTTGTAATATGATGTACGTCCTTGGTGAAAGCGATAAAAATTGTCTTTTAGCTCATCGAATTTATAAGCAAATATTTCCAAATGCACGACACCCGCAAGTTTCAGCAATTGCAAGATTGAAAGAGCGTTTGCGCAAACAGGCAGTATTCATTACGAAGACAATTTAGAACGAGAAAGAACCGCAATTAACGAAGGTAATGAACATTTAGTTCTTCAATCCGTGATTGAAAATCCTCACGTTTCTTGCCGACAATTGAAATTAGAAGTTGGAATGTCAAGAACATCAGTTAATAAAATTATAAAAAAATATAAATATCATCCATACCATGTCCAACTTGCACAAGAATTAGACGAAGATGACTTCGTTAATAGATTAAACTTTTGCAATTGGGCCATAAATAAAAATTTAGAAAAATCCAACTATTTTAGCGCGATCTTATTTACTGATAAAGCTACTTTCCACAAAAATGGATACGTTAATAGACATAATTTCCATTCTTACGATACTGAGAATCCCAGATTTATTTAATGTTGATCATCAACACCGCTGGTCACTTAATGTTTGGGCCGGAATTATTGGGGAAAGAATTATAGGACCATCTTTTTTTGAAAACACGGTCAATGGTGATTCATTTTTAAACTTCTTGCGCAACGAATTGGAAACTTTTACAAACCCTTAGAGAAATGTGGCTGCAATTAGTTTCTTATGTATCCATAGCTTGCTTTGACCGACTAATGTTACTCTTCTTCAGTGTTATCAACGAAAAAAATTGAATAAACTTAAATATCTCCGAAACTGTTAGAGATAGGTATAGAACATATTTAACAGAAATGAAAGCCGACTAACAGACGAAGACAACGCATTAAAAAAATATAGGGTGTGCCATTAGAAAAAAATGAAGACGTAGCATTTTCAAATTTATGTTATTGAATTAATTTTTGTGATCACCGTGTATATAGAAATCCAATTTTGACAATAGATTAAAGTAAGCTCATGTATGAATAAATTCTATACCAAAGATTATTTTTTTATCTCTAAAAATAACTGAGATACGCCTACTTGAATTACTACTTAAAAATGTCAGTTTTTAGTTAACTTTGCAAATATCTAAAAAACTGTAAGATTTAGCTTGTAAGCAACTCTTATAAAAAAGATGTAAAATTATAAGGAGAATCGAAAAATAAAATAATATATAGGGTGTTCTATTTAAAAATCGAAAGTTCACACCCTGTGATATATATATATATATATATATATATATATATATATATATAGTCAATAAACTCAATGAGTTATAGCCAATGCGTGAGGACGCATGCTAGGGGGTACTTGTGATTTTTTTACATTTACATTTACATACTACAAGGCTGGGTGCGTTTTAGCTGTGTCTGTTATTTTTTCCATTGCTTTCTGTCACTACACTTCACTTTCCAATTCACTCTTCTATGATTTTATCCTTCCAGTTGCTTCTTGGTCTTCCTCTGAACCTTTGACCCTCTGGGTTCCATTCCATTATCCCTTTGATTATCCTTCCTTACTCACTCCTTACAACATGTCTGAGCTATTTCAATCTTTGCGCTTTTACAACTTTCATTATGTCCTCACCATCCATTGCTTGTTATTTCGTGATTCATCCTCCTTCTGAAATCCCCGTCTTTTGTTCTTACTGGTCCAAGTATTCTCCGCATGATTCTTCTTTCAAAACGCCTTAAATTTTCTTCACCTGCTTTTGTAAAGGCCCACGTTTGCATTCCATATGTCACTATTGGTTTTATTATTATTTTATAAACTCTAATTTTCGTTTCTATGTTGTTACTTCGGTTACCCTTTTGTATTCTTTCCTTTATAATGTTTTTTTTTCCATTTTTTCTACTCTTGACACCAAATAATTGAATCTACCTACTTCTTCGATACTGTATGTGCCTATGTAAACCTTTTGTCTCCTTCTTCTTTCTTTGTTATAAGGCATGTACTTTGTCTTTTTCTCATTAATGTTAAGCCCATATTGTTTTACTTCTTTTTCTAGATTTTGAAAAGCTTTTACTATTTCTGTCATACTTCTACTTATTATTACTATGTCATCAGCGTAAGCTATCACTTGTGTTTGATTGCTTATAATTGTTCCTTGCAGTTTTGCTTTTCGTATTATGAAATAACACGATAATATTGAATAGTACTGCTGATAAAGGGTCACCTTGTCTTTCGCCTTCAGCTATTCTTATGCTGCCCGTCTTTCTATTATTTATTTGAATTACCGCTTCTGTTTCATTTAGGGTTATTGCTATTAGGTTTATTAATTTTCCTGGAATTTTCACATTGTATAATTCTCGTTTTTTTTCTGCTTAAGGAGTCAGATGCACTTCTGAAGTCTATAAAAATCATATGCAGTTCTATATTGTATTCATATGCTTTTTCTAATATTTGCTCTAATATGTAGATTGCATCTGTTGTACTCCTGCCTAGGCGAAAACCTTGTTGATAATCTCCAACGAAATTCTCACTGTATTTTTGTAATTTCTCCATAATAATTCTTGCTAATATCTTATATGCCACATTAAGTAACGCTATGCCCCTATAATTTTCACATACCTTTTTCTCCCCTTTCTTCCTCCAAAATTCCGCCTACTAATTCTTGAAGTTGTTCTTCTACCGCAGTGCCCCCATATTTTATTAATTCAGCAGTGATTGTGTCACTCCCTGCTGCTTTGTTATTCTTTATTTTCTCTATTGCTCTTCTAACTTCTTTTTTTGTGGGTGATGAGTACTCTTGTTCTTGGTTTTGCGTTTCTGTTTCATTTTCTTTTTGGCTTTCCGCTTCTGTTTCGTTTAACAAATTGTAAAAGTGTTCTTCCCATATCCTTTTAACCGCATCTTTTTCATGTTGCAGCACCCCATCCTTGTTTCTATAGCTTCTTGTTCTTGTTGTCGCTTTCCCTTGCATTTTCCTCAGATTCTGGTAAAATCGTCTTGCATTATTATTTTTATTTTCTTGCTCTATTCCATCGATTTTGTCATTTATCCACGCATTTTTTTATTTCAAAGAATATCTTTGCATCATTTTTTAGTTCAATGTATCTCCTCCTATGTTCTTCCTTCCCAGATCTTAGCAATTGGCTTCTTGCGTCTTTTTTTTCCTTCTGTTTTTTTCCGACATTCGAGATCATACCACCCTTGCTCACTTTTCTTCTTTGTTTCTAAGTCTATATTTCTTTCAGCTGC
Organism: Vesta saturnalis; assembly: GCA_036346205.1. Classification (NCBI taxonomy): domain Eukaryota; kingdom Metazoa; phylum Arthropoda; class Insecta; order Coleoptera; family Lampyridae; genus Vesta; species Vesta saturnalis. The sequence continues at coordinate 959,047 of JARFJB010001237.1, read as the reverse complement.
TTCTGTTATTGTGTTCTTTATTTTCTTCCATTGGGCATTTCCGTCTCGTTTTTGTGTCGATTGCTTTTCTAGTGCAGTTAAGCTTTTTATATGGTTCTTTCTTATTTTATCTAATTGTAATTTCTCCACCGCCCATCTTGACCTGTTTTCTAATTTTATATAGTATTGTCTTGTTTTCCAATCTTCTATTGCCATCATTACCATGTAATCGTCTGTGTCCCCACATGCAACACTGTACGTTCTCGCGTTGTATACTGATTTGATATATTTTCTTCCTATTAATATGTGATCAATTTGGTTCTCTGTGGAGCCATTCGGGTGCTTCCATGTAACCTTGTGTTTCCCTGAGTGCTCAAAGATTGTTGTGGTTATGACCATGTTTAATGGTGCTGCAAACGCGACGATTCTAAGGCCATTATCACTTGTGTTGTCATGCGCACATTCCACATCTACCTTGCCTCCTTGCCAATTTGCGCGTTGCATCTGCCAGTATAACCGTCATATTCTTGCTGTATGACTTTTCGGCTACTGCTTGGAGTTCCTCATAGAATTTATCTTTCTCTTCCGTATCTTGGGTTTCTGTCGGTGCATGTGCTCCTACTATTGTTATCTTACTATGTGCATTTTCCATTTGTATAGCGACTATTCTTCCATTTATTGGTTGCAACTGCACTACTATGTTTCTCATTCTTTTCGAAACGTATATTCTTACCCCGTTTTGACCTTGCTTTCTTCTCCGCTGTAGAAGATACTATAGTCCCTTTTTCTGATTTCTCAATTTTTAGCCCATCTTGTTTCTTGTAATGCTGCTATTTCCACATTATATTTTTGTAACTCTTCCGCTATAACGTCCATTTTGCCGGTTTCTAATAAGGTTTTGATATTCCATGTTGCTATTTTTATTAATTATTTTCTTTGGTTTTGTTGATTTAGTTTTCCGATTCTATTGGTTTTTTGAGTTTTCGTAATGTTCTTGTATGGTTTATTTGTATCTTTTCCTTCTGGGTTCATACTTCTTTTATGAAAAGGCACTAAGATAGTTTGTGCCCAGTTGTTCATTTTCGCTTCTGTGCTTCTAGTCGACCTCATCTGTGGATCTGTTCCTTTTCTTTTGATCTTCTTCTTCCTTGTTTTGTGTTATTTCCGTCTGCTTTCTTCAAATCTTCTAGGTTCCATTCCTCACCATTTATTATAAGTTTGCCCCTTTTCATTACTGCTCTCCAGCCCTTTCTCCTGGCATCCATCATGTACGGTATTAGGTGTTTCTTCTTTTCTCTCGTCTTCCTGCCGATTTTTTTGCATTTACATTATTTCCCATATCTTTAATGTTGTTGTGGTTCCCATCTTCACCGGTCTATTTGTGTTTTCTTTTCTTTCTCCTAATCTGTTTATAAAATTTATCTCGTTTTCTCCCATTTGTACTTTCATTTTATGCCTTTAAAGTCTTTATGTCTTCCTCTTCATCCTCTATGATTCCAAATAGTATTATAAAATTTATCTCGTTTTCTCCCATTTGTACTTCCATTTTATTCCTTATTATCTCTAAGATTTTCTCCTTTAAAGTCTTTATGTCTTCCTCTGCATCCTCTGTGATTCCAAAGACTATTATATTTTCTTTAATTGCCTTTCTAGTTTCTCTATCATTATTTCTTGGGTATTTACAGTTTCGTCTAACTTCCTTATCTCTGCTTGGTGGTTTAGACTTTTATTCGTCTCATCAATTTTACTTTTTACTTATATTGGTTTATTCATGATGTCGCCTAATGTTATTTCCTTCCCATCTGCCATGTTGTTCACGATCTCTTGCACCGTCTTCTTCTCGCAAGTATTTATGTAACTTCCAAAGTAATGATACTTATTTAATGACCTTTAGGTTTTCCTTTAAACCCTTGCTTGTTTTTAAAGTTACTGACTAATTGTTACACTCTTCACAAAGTTTTATACACCCTGTATACTTTATAACTTTATGTATGTGTGATTTATATGATACAATTGTTCATCCAATCACGCTGCCTAAGAGTCACCGGCGGGTCAAGCCCTCGAACCTTGACCCTTATCTGTATTTCAATTCCTTTTATTGGGGAATTGTTACATATATATTTAAATTGAAAAAGCAATTACTTAATCTTACTTATTTGTTTGTTTACCATGTGAACCTCGCCTCAACTAATATATCTTCATTATCGCAGTTTTTTTATGGAAGTGGTTAAAGGATGACGTGTTTGGTTGACAGAGCTTGAGGTGAGTGATGTAGTTATCGTGCGCGCAAGGTTTATCTACATTATACCCGGTGTTACCTGAAGACATCGTGTTAATACTTTTCACTACCTGTGGAGTATAGATAGGATTCAAACACTCCGGGGAAATCGTTGTGTAGATGTTCGTCGATTAGTAGCAGCATTTTCTTTTCCATTGATGAGGTAAAGTGATTATTTTAGTACTTCATTAATTTTTAGAGCAATTTTACTCTTTAAGCTCGTTGAAATAAGTGTACTGTATATGGTACTTTGCATTTGGAAAAGCTTGCATCGGATTGTTGCCATTCACTACATTGTGCAGCCTGTTCAAAGATCTTTGTGTTATGATTTCATTAAAAATTGTAGAACTGTATATCAGTACGCAGATAAATACGCTTCATTTTGTTGTGATAACATAGTAAATGGGATAATTTAAATTAAAGTGTAAGATGGTTTGGTGTTGGGAACATTAAACTTGCAAGATTCGACCCACTAATTACGTTTACTATTGAAATTTTAAATAAGAGAGATTGTACCTTACTTCTCCACGGAAGAAAATTTATTTGTTTGTTTTTTTTTAAATACCTGTACATTTTACTCAGTGATTTTTACTTTTTTATTACAATATGTTAATGAACTATATGTGATTTTCGATCGATCTCGCAGCTGTATCAGTATTTACGGTTTATATAAGTTAGTAAACAATAGTTCGTGTTAATACCTTAATAGCAATTTTTCGAATCATACGGCCTTGTAGTGACGGTGATTTCTTATTATTTGTTTACGATTTGTCGAAAACTTTTAACATTGATAGGAAATTTCACTGTTTCTTTTTGCTATTTTTTAATTAAGATTTTTTTAAATATAATTTTATTCATAAAATTAACGTAAAGTAAGGTTTGAGCAAGACCTTTACAATTGGTCTAACAGCACGCAGTTTTGCTGGTTTACCTTAATGACGCTATTGAAGGTAAGGAAGTTTTTGTTTATTATGAACTTACTGTGGAGTACTAGCGTTTATTTGTGTGCTAATTAATCCTCTACTTTTAATTTTAAACAAAGTGGAGCCCCATTAATTTACGACTTTCCCGAATTTGATTTATGCTATTCTATTCACTCTACACGCAATACAACACCGCACCCACCCTCAACTACTGAACTATCGACGATAACCCCTTATCTGAAACACAAAATTCTACTGCCATTTTCACCCGTAATAATAATTAATAATTAATTAGTCAAGAATAACTTTATTATCTATATTTAATAATACGATATTAATATTGTTTAGTTTGTACTTATAAAGCTTAACTGCACAGGAAATAATTGATTTCAGAAGAATAGTTTGGAGGAAGTCTTGTGTTACGCACTATTTGTTTTTATTTAACTGTATCTATCACTACCATAGACTTTGAAACAATAAATCCGCTTTACTCAAACATTTTGGCAATATTTTATTTATATTCTTCATAGAATAAGTGTTTCTTAATTTCGGATTAGCGTTTGTACCTGAATTACATTAAAAAATAATTTAATAGGTATTTGCGCCTTATTTAACACAATGCTATCCATAACTTTATATTTATGAAAGAGATAAATGAAGGAAAAAAATAAGACTTATATAGACAAACAAACGTTATATGCAGGGTAAATTCAACAAGAGATTTTTTAATAATACTTTGGCAATTTAAACGTGTGGTACTTGTACGTTGTACATAAGAGCTTTAACAAAATCTCGGTATGTATTATTGAAGTGAAATGGTTAAAATATCTGGTGTGGAACAACACACGACCTTCTAAGCAACACAATAGAAATTAACAGAAATAAAATAATTTTAATAACAATTTTTTAGGACATCTATATAATTAAGGTCTATATATAGGTATTTCTATATCTTTGAACTATACAGCTGTTTCAAAAATGTTTAATAAAATTTAAAAAACAGCTAATAATAAACCCCTCTCTCCTCCACTATATCTCTCCTAAAATCTAATCAGCTTCAGGAGAAATGAAAACAAGCTTAAACACAAAATATTATGTATGTACATGTTTTCCTTCTGTAGTTATCGTGGCTATTAACATACATCCACACATTCACACTCATACACACACATGAACGCACGCACGCACGAACACAGGTACGCACGTAAAAATGCACGTACGCATCTACGTACACACGCACATACGCCCACACTCACACACGCAGACACGCCCACACTCACACACGCACAAACACTCTCTCGTTTTATAGTACAGAGGCCTAGGTACTGGTTTTCACTGTTTCATTTTATACATTTTTGAGTCACCGTGAATAACGCTTTTTACAGCTGCAATTAAGTATGAAATAGATGTAGGTATTTTAATTAATTATTAATACTAATAATATATTATTAATAAAATAATAATAGTGGATCTAGGTAAATTGTTCGAAATCAATTATTCGAAAATCAATTGTTCGAAATTCAATTGTTCGAAAATCAATTGTTCGAAATTCAATTGTTTGAAAACAATTGTTCGAAATATGTTGAAATGTCTCAAAAAATCATAGTTGATAAGAAAATATTCCGAACAGAATACAAAAATAGATATATTAACTTTAAAGTAAGTTGTTATTATTTTTTTAACCTTTTTAAATGTTCTAATATTTCCCTTTTTATAAACATTCTTGCAGGGCAAGGGAGATAGGTACCAGAATAACTGGTACCTAGCTGGTTTAACTTGCCAAATCTTCGAAACTTCAAATCATTTGACATTTTATTGTTAGATTTATTTATAATGTTTCATGTTTGACGAAAATTATAATAATAACTGTAAACAAATAATCAAAAAAGAAACAAAAACACAAAAAAAAGAAACAAAAATACACAAAAAAATTTAAAAAAACGAAAAAATTAACAAAAACACAAAAAAAGAAACAAAAAAACAAAAAATTAAACAAAACTTCTAAACACGCCAACTTTACGCTGACAGTCCTAAGCCTGTAAGTGTGAAGGGAATTTTTTAAATTGTATCGGTTACTAAATATAATAGCTAAAGTATCCTTTTAAATTTAACATAACTTTTAACTATTCGTTTCTTACACTTATACTAAAATTTACCGAACCACAACGTTATGAGGTCTTGTGGAGGTTTTTTGTAATAATAACAATAAAGAATTACTAATTGAAATTCGGTGTCCTCTTAAATTTAAATAAATCTATTATACTCCAGATATTTGATTTCGAAGAATTGAGTGTCTCGAACAATTGATTTTCAAACAATTGATTTCGAATAATTTACCTGTAACGAATAATAGTAGATAATTAATATTTGATTATGAAGCGAGTAAATATGTTATATGCCCAACTTTCTAATCGCCTAAAGCTGTACTCAGTGCATTTTTAACAAATTGGTTTACATATCGATCTCTGCAAAAGAATGAGTTAATTAACGAAGATACTAACGTACATAGAATATCGTATATATAATCGAATAATTACCGTCACGACTCCTTTTATATCACACTGATTTGAATGCAATCGGAACAATTTGGCGAATAATAAAAGGTAAAGTGGCAAAACATAACACTACATTTAACTCGACGATTCCAAAATTTTAGCAGAAAAGTGACTCAAAGAACGAAAGTGCTGTAATCATGTAATTGCAACTCAAAATGATTATTTAGAAATGGAGAATGTACTTGACTTTACAGTTGAACCGCTCACTATAAACATTGGTGGAAATAGCAACCATAACAGTGGCGATAGTCTTAGTGAAGACGAGTAATTTGTTATATACCCACTTAAGTGAATCAATCAGTACGATGTTTATTTTTAAATGGTTTTTTTACACTTTTGTTACATAGCAATGTATTTTATAGTTATGTTATATTAATGTACCCATAAATAACGGAATTAAATGTTGTCTTGTTCATCATTCTAAAATAATTGGCAATATAAGTAAAAATTGTATTACTTTTACGTACGCCACTGAAAATAATAGCACTCAAGGGCGGAGTTACCGGTGACAAGTGTCCGCGTTCTTTCGCGAGGAAGAATGACTTCTACTTTTAGGTTGAAAAAGATTCATTTAAGCTTTTGTTAAGTTAGGAGTTAAATATCACAAGTATAAGTATAACAGAACACGAATTCTTATAGTTCTTCGTGTTATCCTGCTGTATTCTGTGTCTCCTGCTTACTGCTAAGCTGTGGACCCTCTTCTAATGACCGCTTCTTCGTATTATCTGTATGCAAGCAGTGACAGACTTAATTCCGAAGCGGCGAAGATCACGATGCGCGCAGCGTTGAACGCGAAAACGCTAAGTAATGTTTTCGTGTTGCTTTAGAGTGTGCAATAAAAATCGCAAGAGCTCTTAAGCGTAGTAGGGACAAACTGCCCTGTGAAGTAGAAGAAAATTACATTAAATCTGTGATAATGGCTGGTATCAGTTGCTTTCAAAAAACGATCAGAAATACGCCTTTTATAGTACAAAGTAGTTCATTACGGTTGTGAGTAACAATATTAATGTTCACTTTTTAAATCTTCATTACAAGTTTCTACTCTTATTTTGTAATGTATAAGTTCTAGACGAACAAATAAATTAAACTCTATTGATTTCCGGTAATTCACTTTAGTTTAAAATATTCTTTTAAAAAAAAGGAAGGAATAAAAATTATTTAATTGTTGATTCTATTCAAAACTAGTTTAAACAGCAGTCTTCAATTTGAAGTTTTATTAAATTTAAGTTATACCCTTAGCATTAACAACACTTTTAGAAATTTCAATGATAGTTACGAATTATGCAAAAGAATTCTAATTTAATAATTCTCTCAGTACGATGTTACACATTTAAATTTTGTTTGGATATAGCTCAATTAAGAATACATGCAAAGTATTACTACGTACATGTAAATTAAGTCCAACTGGATCGGTAATAAACTATAGTTGTGTCCCTGTAAACATTGCTTTACAAACAACCCACAGTTTAGTAAAATAACTACTTAACATTCTGAAAAATTGTTGATTATTAAAAATACGTCAATCAAGGCCTACGCTGATTATAAAGGAAGCGTAGTATGTATTAGTGCCTACACTCGCATTCATAAATTTTAAAAGTACGAAAGTTCAAGACTATAGTTGATAAATAGTATATGCCACACAACAGACTTAATGTCATTATTTTCTGATTATTGCATAGCATTTCCGAAATTTAAACAATTAAATATAATAATTTAAATTATTATCAAAAAATTTTTATTACTGGTTTTCAAATAGTTTGTTTAGCTCCATTTTCACAATTTTGAAGTAAACTAAGTTTTCATCGATTTATACATTTACATAAACTTGTATAGCGTACTATGATTTTTAATAACTGCATCATAAATACTTATTACATTACGTACTCCACACTAATTGAATCTGTAATTCTTTATACTTTACCAACCTCAATTAAATGAAATTATGTATAACATACAATCAAGTTACGCTAATTTTATATTAAAGCAATAAAAATGTGATTAGTTTCATATTTTCGGTTCTTTAAAATTTAATGTTAAAATTGGCATTTACTATGCTAAATCATTCTCATTTGATAACAAATTGGCAATTCTTTAAGGAACATGACGTGTTCTTTACACATAACCGAAATAAGATCCTCTCTCGCTGTTTACAAGTTTTCACAACATAATTGATTGATTACTAAATAAGCAATCATTGAAAAATATTTTCAAGTATTTTCTTTTAGAAATGTGATATAACTGCTACATTTTAATAAAGCTTTTTATTTTTAAATTGGTTTGCAAATACCATTTAATGAGTAGAGGTTTTGTACATTTTACTACGAAAGAAGATAAACAGCATCTTAGACAATTAAACTAAAGCACGGTTAACTAATTTAAGGTTAACACCAGTTGCTTCACAAAATAGTTCTAAACTCATACAATGAGAGTTGTAAGTGTTGTTGCTCATTTAAGACAACGTAGTTACTTAACTAATTTTATGCAGTTTGGCAGTTTAATAAGTTTAGACAATAAAAAAATTTCTACTTTCCTAAATTCAAAAATTCTGAATTCCTTCAAGAAATCGAGCAAATAATTAAAGTACAAGAGTACAAGCTAATATTTACCTTTTTATAAAAGCTTTAAAAGAAATTTATACTACATTTTGTTCAAGTAGAATTTCAATAAAAGTTTTCCTGTGGTTAGTCGATCAAGCAAATATCCGAAATTGTAAAGTTTCTGCATTTTACACTTCTTTGACTTCCCTGTTTCATTTCAACTTTTTAATATTTTCTTCGGTTTTAACCTATCTAAGCAAAATCGAGATGCATGTATAGAATATTTTAGAAAACTTTCCATCAGTTTTTTTTTTGTAAAACTTTTAGGATATAATGCTATATTAAGCGCATGCAAAACTTTACGCTCGACTTATCTAACAATATACGATGCTCACCTTTTTTTGGCTGTTTAATTTTTTTATCCCTTACAAAGTTTTAATAGTTAGAAAAAAAATCACTTAAAAAAATTATACACTCACACACACACATATATTTTTAAAAAGTTTTCGAGAAATTCGCAATTAAGTAACTTCCGGTAGTGTTTAAAAGTGCATAGCGTCTGACGTCGTATTAACTACAAGTACTCGTACTCGTCGAGGGTGATAACGTTCGCGCTACCCCTGCAACTGACGGCAATCGTCGCGACGACACCCAGCAGAACATACAGTTTTAACGAAAGCGCATGCGACAATGTCAAAAGCTCCTTTGTAAGCTCATGAAACGCTAGATACTAGATCGAGATACTTTACTGTTGTAGTTATAATAGAATTGCTTTCAAATAATGAACTTGTTTGTTTTTCTGTTCTTAAATAGGGATTTAAAATAATTTGGTTTCTAGTAAGTAACGCCTAAAAGTTTTAAATTCTAAGCAAAGACGTGAACGCACGATCTTTCAGAAGACGTGTTTAACATATTCAATTTATATTGTAAATTTAAAAATCTGCAAGTGTCAGTAGTTTAGCATTTTCACTATCATTTTTCATGTTGGAGAGAATTGAAGATGAAAGCAATTATTGCGCATCACAGAAGTTTATAATTGATAAACTAAAAGAAACTCTACTAAGTTCAAGAATTTATTATATTAATATTGCGTCTAAAAGTCGATAAAGCTTTATTAATATAATAAATTTTACATGTACCAATCATGGAATTTTATACAGTATTTTTAGAAAATATCAATGTCAAAACTATTTTCTTATGAATCCTTGATTTTGTTGTAATTTGTTCCAACTTGTGAGCATGGATGTACTACAATATATTACGTTGGATAACAGTTACAGTATAAAATTACCTACTAAACTTTCAAAGCAAGAGTGTTCATCTCGACTTACAAAGGTTTTCTACTATACATAGTAACAGACGCCTAGATAGTAAGAAATGTATACTCAACATAGCATTTTCTACATTATTTTGTAAGTGCCAACTTGTGTAATGTCAGGTTGACATCAAATTTTTAGTGAGAAGACACTACTAATGTGGCCGTTAGTGGTAAATAAAACGTCACCCCAGTATTGTCTTCTATATCCAGTTTCGACATTGTTTATGTTAATTATATCATTAGAAAGCAAAAAATTATCTTTTTCTATTGTTATACAACCTTGGTCCTGTAGGGTTGCACTTGGAAGTTGGTGTATAATGAATTAAATCATTCACAGAGAACTAACGTTTAGTAGTTAACACTTACATTATGTTTAGCTTGATGTACTACTAATGACTAATAATGACTAACTTTCTAACGTAAGTAACTAATACTCCTTTATATCTTTTAAAATGTATGTTACCTGCTTATTTCGTTACCACTGGTTGCTTGATTGCATTTAACTTTGTTCATAACGCAACTAGGTGACGCCATTTTAATGTTTACTATATACTGCTTAATAGTTGATTTCCAATATATACTATTACGATATCTAATTCTAATTAAGGGCACATCTTCCTAGTGTAAAAAAATGTTTGTTTACGAAAAAAAATTTTTTTTAAGAAAAGTCCAAAAGGAACTATCTGTGTGTATAATGGTTAGTACATAATAAACATAAACATAATGAATAAATAATAGGATGTAAAATATTTCAAAGAAATAGATAAATATCAACAAATAATTCAAGTGTTTTATATAAATACATTTTTAAAGTAATTTTCACTGTTGAAACTCTAAATTCATTCCTCAATTACACTTTATTCATAAAAATTATATAGTCTACCTTTATGAACTGTCATTGACTTCTGTTAACGATTCTACAATTTGGGCTGCTTATTTCATCAACTTCAAACGGCCCAATATAAAGTGTGTCCAATTTATTTTTTCTATTCCCTTCAGTTAGTATAACTTTTTGTCCCACTTGTATGTCTAAAGGCCTTACGTCTGTATCAGACTTTATTTTCCGTTTTTGTTTTTCGTCTTCTAATAGTTCGGATGCCTTTTCACGACAATACCTAATCCTACATTTCTATTCCATAATATAGTCATCAAAATTGTAAATTGGTTCATATACCACTGACTAATTCTATTGATTGACGCGGACTTTTACTGAACAATAATGTACATGGAGTAATTTTTGTCACTGCATGTGGTAATGTATTATAAACAAAATAAAAATACTTTACTAAATTGTCCCAATCATTATTTTTTAAGAAATTCCTAAAAAATCTTACCAACGCTAAATGAGATTTTTCATTTGATCCTAGCGTTTGATGGTGGTATGGAGTGGCCTTCTTACGCGTAATATCCATTAATTTAATTACTTCACTAAAAAGTTCAGACATAAATTCAGATCCCAAATCAGTAAGACATACACGAGGGTTGCCGTACACTAAAATAATGTTTTCGACAAAAGCTTTCGCCACTGTAAGAATTGTCTTGTCTTTAATCGCGACTGCAATTAAATACTTCGATAGCTCCCACTGAACCACTAACACATATTTAGAACCTTCTTCCGTGATTGGCAAAGGACCAAACAAATCCAATGTTACTATATCCATTATTTCTGGAGGCGTTGGCGAGGTCCCCATGGGTTGTATTTCGGAAACGTTGCTTTTATTCATTTGGCATGTTTTACCCGTTTTTACATAATTTCTTACATTTTTAGCCTATTCTTGAAAAAGTATTTACTTCTTAAACCTATGTATAATTTTTTCGATCCCATATGACCACCAATTGATTTAGAATTGTGGTCGTTTCGATAAGTTTCATTTGTTCATCTTCATTTTCTGTTTTATGGATGAATGAAAATTTGTAGATTTTCTTTTTATTTCATTTGCTACTTTCTTCACTTCATCTACTTTAAAGAATTTAAACAATTAATCATTCTTACATATTTTTACTTTAAAGACGTTACACTCTCCAGCTATCCTTGCGATGCTATGCAAAACCGCTGCTAAAGTTGATTTGCCATTAGAAAAATGTACTCTTGGATAATCGATCATTTTCTTTTTAGATATCAACTTGAACATAATTTTCATAATTATCAGTTCTAACACTATGCATTTTTATTACTTCATATGAATTAAAAACTTCTTTTATTTTCATGTTCTCTTCAACTTTATTCCTTTTTTCTTGTTCTTCTGGTACCAGTTTATTCATAACTTCAATATTTCTATTATTTTCTGCACCTTGTAATTTAATTTCTTGTTCTTCTTGTACTTGTTTTCTTACTCCAACTCTCCTTACCACATTAACTTCATTTTATATTAAAGCAATAAAAATGGGATTAGTTTCATTTCCAATGGATTGTATTGATTCTCACTTATACCCCCAATGTTACTTGCGTTCCCAAAATTTACAATTTGTTCTGAATTCAGATATGTTTATTTAATCAATGAAATGTCTGCTCCCGAATCCACTATGAATGTTAACTCCTTATCAATAGTCATCTGTGTTTTTATAATTATAAAATTACTGAATCCTAAGTCCAAGTTAAAACATCGTACTTCCCGTCTCCCAGCGGACCAGTTTGAGAGGGGTTCTGATAGTAGTTTTCCGCTGGCTATGGATCTTGAGTATGTTGTTCCTGCATGTTATAAACATTATACTGCCCAGAATTTTGATTTGTTCGTCGCTGATTATAATATCCTTGATTCCACGTTCCACGTTGTTGTCGATAATGATTTGATCTCAAAGAGTTGTTATTATTATACTTATTGTAGTGATAACTATTATCGTTGTAATGTTGCTTGCTGTTTCTGAAGCCACTAAAATTTCTACGATTGTAACCATTTGAGTGTTTCCGACGTCGAAAACTGTCTTGATCAGAATAATTTTTTCTGTTCGACATGCTGAAAACATTATTTGTACGAGTTTGTTTAACAAGTTGCTCTATTGACGTAAATTCTGTTAATTAAAAAAAACTCTTGCTCTTTCGTCTGATACATTTTGTTTGACTGTCTTAACAGTAGTGCTTAGAGTAAGTTTTTCGGCTAAATTATCAGATGCTCCTTCATCTACATAACACCTCTTTAGTTTCACTGTAAGATCTTCTATTTCCACTGCATCTTTGACACCATCCCTATAATCCTGTTTACATTTTTGCAGAACGTTTGTTATCGATTCAATGGTACCTCTTCGTATTCCTTCCTTCAGTTTTCCTATAATTGTGTTAATGCCATCTGCAGTACCTATTAAATTACTAGCACGACCTGAAAATCTAGTTTTTATTAAGTCATTAACTATATCTTCATGACCCTCAATATTTAATTTAAAAGTGTAAATTTGGTTCGTACTCGATAATTTACTATCATAATATTTACTTTTTTTAATTGTAGACTTTGTATGTTAACTTAAACCTTATTCATCATATTTAAAATTTCACTACTTCCTTGTATATCTTCTTGGTGACATGTCTATTATACCGTTTTATTATATATGACACTATAATTATTAGTATTAACATTATAACTAAAATTCTACCCAATTCTTTCGATGTGAACACCTTCTCATGTTGATTTTGATTCATACTATTAGTTAATCCACCGCTGTTTCCGGCTTGTATTACAGACTTCGCCTTTTTCTTCCTTAGAATTATTTGTTCCCATTATTATGCTTTTACTACTTTATTATATTATTATAAAATAAGGTACGTTAACGAAATTTTACTGCTTCCCATTACATGGTTTAACGTAGCTTTTTTTTGTTTGTTCGAGGTCGTTCCCACCCGGGAGTGCAATCGGTGCAGAGCACACGAGCGGAAAGCCGCGGGGCGTCAATTCGAAGGGGTGAAGGTATACACCGGGTCAGAAAAAAATTCGAAAAACGACAAATTATAAACAATTATGAAACAAATTAAGTTCAAAAGTAAATGTGTAATTAAAAATTATTCTTAATATTACTAATAAATTGATCATTCAAAGTGAGACATTTTGATTCGTTTAAGGTAACGTTAGTCATCGGAGTGATTCGTCTGTGTCCTAGGTTTTGTCTAAGCGCAGCACATTGAAGTCTCCAAATACTTCCTTATTCTTTAGGTAATAACCACTTATGCCGTATTTTACAATAGATCTAGACCCTGAATTAATTTAAAATTAAGTTAATCTCAAAGTCATTTTTGGTTAAAATGTAGGAATATTATTTTTTTCCAGGGCCACGACTAACCTACTGCCCCCTTGTTTTTCCAATTTTGCAATTTCTGCAATTTATTGATTGCTCTGACTCTCTTTTACTATTTTTTTTGACTAGTTACTATTGCGTGTATACCTATATCGTCAGCGAGTCGAGATGTTTTTATATGCGGTTTAATATTGTGAGCTATGTCCGTTACATAAATGATATATAACAGAAATCAGAACCCCTCCTGCTTGAGGAACTCCTTTAGAAATGATTCACTTTACTTCTTAATTATGTATCTTGCAGGTACTTTGAGCTTAACCAACAGATAACATCTACTGTTTTGAATATTTGCGGGAAGTCATATGCCGAATTTCCATCATTTAAAATCTTCCCACTCTTTCATTGGATTTGTCTATTTGATATAAAATTGTAATAATTATACTAAGGCATATTTATTCCTTATATGACAAAGTATTCAATGCGATTGAGTTAACTATAAACAAGTTGTTTCTTTTAGATCGCGTCGTTGTTAGTTTTTCGGCTCCGTACTGGATTTTTCAGGAAAATTAGACCCTGTAAATACGCTCACCGAGTTGAAATTTGTCATTTGGATTCCGAACGTATCAGTTTCTACAACATTAAAATATTTTTCCTTGGTGCTTAATTTTGGTCTTCGATTTTATGATTATCATTGAGTTACAGCGGATACAAACTTATTAAACATAAGTACACTTTATTTTATTTTTGTTTACCAATAGTATTCCTGAACAGGCTAATATTTGCCTAACGTGATAAAGAACTCAGGAACACTGTGGATATAAGTAGATTGCGCCCGTTTAGTGTGACAATATGGAAATTTGATTACGTAATTAAGGTGTGAATGTGCAAAACGAATGTTCCTAGCGAAGTTTGGGCGACGGCACAATTTTACCAGAATCATTGAGACATTGCTTTGATTCAAAGTAATCGCCAAAGAGGTTGGATTTGTCACAGGATCAGCTACTACAGCTCCGTCACGAGACGTCATGGGAGAAAAGGAAGATGAACTAAAGTATTTTACTGGTGGTTTTAGCAAATGTACAAGATTTACGATTAACAAAAGCACATCAGAATAATTCTTTGCATTTACGTTCTTCAAACATCTTTTTGGCCTTGGTGATGAGGCTTTTGCAACTATTCCTTGCGCTAATATAGATTTTCGACAGACTTATTTGATTTCCATTTGGTATAGGGTTTATGCTTTTGCGATAATGCATCGGTGCAAACCCTATTAAACATGAGTTGGAAATAGGCATGAGCTACACGATTATGTTTTTTGGGAATGTATAACTCCATACCCGTCAAAATAACTTCAGTTATTGAAATAGCAATGTTTGAAGAGGACCGTTTAAAGCAATACTCACGCCAGGGGAAGGTTGCAAAAAAGTCTCGCAGTTCGCTCCAGTTTGCTGATTTAAAACACCACATAGTTCTATCTTTTTTGACTAACAGTGGGATTAGATACAAGGGAAGTTATTTCGATTAGGCAGTGGTCTGGTTGACCAAGTGAAGTATGGTTAGGGTTATTACCATTGGAAGACCTATACAAACTCAAATTCACAAATTGAAGCCCAGAATGTTCGAACCAAACGACGTCGAATTTGTTGTTTTACAAAGTGTACCTCCTCTTGCAACCCACGCTGTCCTTGTTATACGCACATACTTCGCCTTTAAGGCGAGACTTAGAGTGGAGGTTGTATTTGGGAAACTGCAGGTCAGGAGAATCAGTGCTTCCAGGGGAGACTTGTGTTTCTGATCGAAACAGAATGTCCGGTTGCACTTGTTTAAGGTGTCCGTGCAGCATTAAGATTCGGCCTGATACCACGTCTGCTGCAGTAATGTATACGAATGTTGGTACTTTCGATGACCGAGGTTGCTTGAGTCCTTCCCTCTCGAGCATCCGAATGGGGAGAATTTTATTCCTGGCAGATCTTACTGTTCTTAGTCTTGATTATGGCTTTGACCGATCCTCTTCGCACCCCCACCCCACTCCCCAGAATCCTTGAGACGGATCGACGAATCGATGTGAGGGTGTGGGTATCTCGCCCTACTCACATGGGGTGTAGCATCGGTTTTAGAACTCGTCAATTTTAAGGGTTTAGCCGTTAAAACGCCATATTTCGCTAGTGCTTATTGGCGAATACATAAGGAATAAAGGAGATAGTGATCGGCAGCAATTACCGAATTCAGAGAATTGTAGCACCAATGTTAATAAGTCCATGGTAAAGGTAATGGTATTGCACCGGGTGGCATGGGATATACATGCCTTCCACTTATGAAGTTGTAAAGTATTAGAACAGAAAAGGAAACATTAATTAATTTAAACTGCATCATGCAAAAAAAAATTATACGATTGTATAGTAAAGTAAAACAAAACCGAATATTGATTAACCCAATTAAAAAAAAAGATCAAACATAGGTTATACCCCAATCTGTTTATGATTAGTTTCGTGTCTGTTGACAGCAGTAAGATTAAAACAATTCGTTTGTTTTGGTTTATAATTTAGAATTCAACTTGCATACTTTTATTTAAATGAAGGGTAATGATAAATAACGATAATGACCGACTTTAATAGCCTACTTTTAGGATTAATTCATTATAATTCAGATTAAATATACTAACAAAGGTAAAATAGATTAAATTTCGAATTTGCAGTCCAAGAAAAATATAGTATAAGGTAATATGTAATATAATGTTATAGTTAAACCTAAAATTAAATATAGAACCAAAAATAAAAGTTGGATTAAGTTTTGAATTTGCAATAAAAGAAAAATTTTCATGAACTTACCAGAAATCTGCAAGCTGTACTTAGAATTTTTTTTCTTACGCGCGGTTACATAACTAATAGGATAAATTTATATATCTAGATAATGACAGACTTTTGTAAAATACGCAAAATATTTTGTGAATGCTTTAAAACATAACGTTAATTAAAAAAGCGCGATAAGTATAAACATTGATTTATCATTTGGGAAAATTAAAATAGAATCGCTCTTTTGCAAAATATTAAATCCAAATCAACGTGTCGAAAGCAAAGCACTGTTTTTCAATCTTTATCGAAATGTATCCAAAAATTTTTCTCTTACATTATAAGTGTGTTGACACCTCATGCCATACTTAATTTGATTCTATATAGATGTCTGATAATCGAAAAAATCTTTCTGTGACTGAATACAGAAAAAGAAAGCTCGAAAAAAAGCAAGTGGCTCACTGAGAAAATTTTTAATTTCAGAAAAGTCGAAGAGGCATCAGAGATCACAATTGCAGGATAAACGAGACACATGAAGGACAATCTTTGTTAAATAACATTCTGAATGAAGTTTATTTAACCGAAGAGACAAATCCTGAAACAGTGGAGTTTGTGGTCAAGAACAAATCAGAAGACCAGCGTTCGTTAGAGAACGTAAGCAAGCATAAAGACGATCTTTATAAGGATCCTGGCCATTGGCCTTCGGTACTATCCGACATAGTTAAATTATGTTTAGTAGAATTAGGCATGACCCAACTTACAGAAAAGATGTAAACTTCGCTTTGCATAAACATTGCAGAGGTTTCTCATTTGCATATTATCCAATTTTATTATGGTTTTCCTGTAATTGTTTAACCTGTAGTTACCTTAATTCCTCCTATAGATTTATTTGCTATCCTAATTTTATATATTTTCCAAATCCTTATCATTTTTAGCACGCATTGAACTTTATACATTCAATTTTTTAATCCATCTACACACTGAAATTTATAAATTTATTGGTGATTAATTTTGGTTAAAATCTAAAACAAATTTAATTAAATCGGAAATTAAACGCACTAAACATAAAGGCCGCGAACAACAACGTAAGATTATTCTCTTCGTTTCATTTCAAGTCATTTCCTTTACCTACTGTACTTTTGTTTCTATCTACTTCTCCACATTTATTTTCCTTTATATTTTTATATTCCTTCTCGCTATTTTCTACCGTACATTCTTGCTTTCCCTTCCTTCTGTCAACTCGTTTTACTATTATTCACCTTCAGCAGCACCTATTCTTCACTCTCCACCCTGGGACGAAGCCAGATGCACCTGAAATTACACTTCACAGCATTCGACGATGCCTAGGCACTGCACGCACCTTAGGCAAATCGCCAGCTTCGAAAAGGTCAGGCTACTTAGTATTTAATTTAGTAATTCACCATCTACATAGTCAACATACGCCTCATCATTAAATCACATGTTTGTATGTGTTATAGTTAATTCTATACATCCACCTGTCAACCCATCACCTAAGATAAGTTCATTCACAATCACCATCTAAAATAATTTCACCTTTCGTACGAGACGATTATATTAAAAAAATCTCTCTCATTGCTCTCATATTACATAACCTCACTTGTCATTAACTTACGATCTCATAAATCACCTGAAATTTACCAAATTCTTTTTTATCGATTAGTTATCATATTCATATGCATTAGTTTTACATTTTATTACATATAATTTCAATTTTAATATTTGACCTACATAAAATTTGTTTACACTTGTCAATTCATACACTGCATACAGGTTAGGTCGTATTAACTATAAGACCGAGTACATACCAAAAGCAACCGGTGGTAGCAACGCAACAGCAACTAAACTCACTCAACTGGAGTTTCCTTTAGGTTTACACCGCGTGTACATACAAAAGAAATCCAAGTTGACAAGTTGTCCAGTCACTTGTACCGATGTCTTCGTCCGAGAAGGAGGCAGTTTTTCTCTATGTGCTTAGAAAAAAGAAAAACACCTTACATAGACGGTTTAGTGTGCATCCATATAATGGCAGCAATGTACACAGAAGCCAGTGGCTTGCCTTACAAGAATTGGAAGAATATCCAGAAAAGTTTTTCAACTATTACAGGATGAGCAATGCTAGCTATGATATGTTGCTGGATTTAGTGACCCCTATACTGCTGAAAAAAGTTACTAACTACAGAACCCCAATTGATGTAGGCGAAAGATTAACAATCACATTAAGGTAAGTTCAATGAAATGTATTTATTTGTTGTTAAAGTTATACAATATTTCACCCAAAAGACAATATGTCATTTACATTAAATTACACCGAATGCATTGGACAAGGTATTGTAAACAAAATCTTCGTTCTCCTGGGCAGGAGTCCCCGGAGAAGTAATATCAGCCAGCATACTGGGTGATCGTGAGGACTGCAGTGATGAGCCTGAATACATACTTTGTCCTTGCATACCACCAGGACTATCGTCTAGAACTTCATCAATCAAACTAAAAATTCTCCTTTTGAAAGTTCGTTTCTGCCGTGTATTCATTTCCTTCATATCTTTGTTAAGACTCAACAGAAAA
Source organism: Vesta saturnalis (assembly GCA_036346205.1). NCBI lineage: Eukaryota > Metazoa > Arthropoda > Insecta > Coleoptera > Lampyridae > Vesta > Vesta saturnalis. The sequence continues at coordinate 939,864 of JARFJB010001237.1, read as the reverse complement.
TGTTCGTCTTATTGATCTTCATTGTCAGCTACCGGAACCAAGTTGTCTTCAGCAGGCTATATTGTTTTTGCTTTAAAATAATTGGTCATAGCTTCATCTAAAGGTGTAGTCGGCTTTCTTTTGCCCAACAGTTTCTTCCGGAACTGTGATATGCTGATATTAGCAGGTCCAAGTACCTTCGGCACTGCCTCTTGTGGTAATTCAGTAGCTCCTGTCGCGTCATCATCCACTTCATCAGCAATTGCATTAATACTGTTATCAGCTTCTTCTTGTTGTACAACACTCTGTTGTTGGTCATCAGTTTCAGGAGGAGGTAGGTTTGCTTCCAACGTTTTTGGGATTACCTTTTAAAATAGGCACAAGATATTGCAGAACATCAAACAAGTAATAGTCCTTTTTTGAAGAACCTGCAGCTCCTGACACTGGTTTTGCGAAAAGATGTCTTCTAAGTACCGTCCTGATATTTTTCCATTTTTCCATGCATTGCTTCACTGAAAAAAAAGAAAAACAAACTGTAACAGCATATAGGCATAGAATAAACAAACTAGAAGAGAAACGCTTTATGGAAAATTTGTGTTGACTTTTATTTGAAACAAAAAATAATGTTTGTAAACGAAAACTTTTTAATTGCGATATCTTTTTTAAATAAATATAAAAAATTCAAAAAATTTATAAAAACACTTTTTCTTATTCTTGTTAAATGTTGTAAATGTTTCAGGTTTTTGACTGAGGGATGTAGCTATCACCACCTGGCTTACGACTTCTTTAGAGGTGTATCTACAATAGCAGCAATCATTCCTGAAACATGTGAAGCTATCTGGTCTGTATTACAACCTCTTTTCATGCCAGTACCCGACAGAAATCAATGGGAAACCATAGATGAAAGATATGAAGAATTATGGAATCTGCCAAACTGCCTATGGTCAATAGACGGCAAGCACATTCGTATCAGATCCTTTGATCATTCTGGTTCCAATTACTACAATTATAAGCATTTTTTTGTTGTTGATGGCTTGCGCAGACGCTGATGGAACATTTATAAGTATTGATGTAGGGTACCCCGGAAGAAATAACGATGCAGGAGTTTTCCACTCTTCGACATTGGGTAAATGGGTAAAACAAAATAGCCTAGACTTCCCTCCTCCAAGAGATCTTCCAAATGATGCCAGTAACGAACCTGTATCATTCTTTTTCTGTGCTGATGAAGCATGTTCACTTCTCCAAAATCTCATGTGACCTTACCCACGACGTGTTTTAAACAATAGAAAAAGAGTGTTCAATTACAGGCTGTCAAGAGGACGTAAAAGTGTAGAGTGTGCGTTTGGTATGATGGGCATGAAGTTTAGAGTGTTGGAAAAACCACTACAGTGCAAACCTGGTAACTTAAAAAAAATTGTTCAAGCTGTATGTTTTCTGCACAACTTCATCAAAGCAAGAGACGGGATAGCAAGCTTTCCTGAACTATTTGGGTACCGAACCAGTGGGACTATGCCATCTAAGCTCCAGTGAACACTATTATTACAAGTTGAAACGTGGCAATCGATACCCACGTATCGGCCAGTGCAAGATTTTGTTTAATCTTAGATTAATATTTCAATATTTTCCTGTATTTCAGATACAAAGCTTAATAAAGAACTGTAATAAAATATTTTATAGAACTAAACAAATTGGTTAACTTTGTTATCTTACCTGTTAGTTTAAACTCATCTGCCACAGCTTGCCAAGCTTTGTCTGTCACCAACCTGTTACTGTATGACTTGTTGTTATGGTCATATAAACAATTAAACTGTTCAATGAACTGTGCGAATTTAATATTTTCTTGTTGTTCACCAGCCATATTTACGTATGGTCTGCACTTCACAAGAGCAACTGCGCAACTGGCGACCCGAGTTTACAGCATGACATGACTTGAGTTGCCTGCGTTGCTCAGTCACGTGCCCGTTGAATCACCGTCGCATCACAGTCGCTTTGGTATACACAGGCCCATTAAACTGCGTGTGTTATTCATAGGCAACTCAAGTTTCCGTTGCGTTGCCGTTGCGTTGCTATCACCGGTTGCTTTTGGTATGTACTCGGCCTAACGACGCAGCGAAGAGTATTTATATAGAAAATGTAAACTTTCAGCATGATCACACATAAAAAATACTTATCTTTTTTGGGTTGTTTTAATGGTGTATTTTAAATTATCCCTTTAAGGAGCAAAATTTTTTCTAATAAATTTTGTCCAATGTTCAATAGGATTGTATTAATGCACTATTAAATAGGACTTTGGTGTACATTTATCTATTTTTGTGTTTATACTTTTTTTGAAAATCGCTGGTAAACCGTTGTACCAGTGAACCTTAAGCGATAAACATATGTTCAAGTTTCTCTGGTACAACGGTTTACCAGTTTTGTTTTATTCAAGTTTACTGTGTTATTATGTTTGAAAAAATATACAACACATAATCTTTAATGAAATAAGTGTAATAAAATAAAAATAATGATTTATGAATTATAACGAAAATAAAATGCATATAAAAAAGTAATCAAGTTTTTAGGTGTAGTAATATTATAAATTATCAAAATGATCGAAACATTCAATGCAAAGAGCAACTTTACATTTCTTGCATTCAACTTCTGTCCTACGTTGAACTCCTGATTTGTTGCACTCTTTGCATCTTCTTCTTATAGTCTTTTTGTGGAACATGTCGTACCTGTAATTTAGAGTTTTGTAGCAGTACAGATCCTGGTCTCTTTCTTGCCGTAAAGTCTCCAATTAGCTCGTTCGTTAACTTACTACGGAATTGCAGGTGGCTAATTGGTTTTTTGCGTAGATCTTGTTTTTTTTTAATTTTTCTAGTATATTGTGTATGCGTTTACAATCATAGCATCGACGAAGTAATAAAAAAGCTTCATCCACCAACGACGACTTTTCCACGAAATTGTATAAACAGTCATTCGCTGATCAAACCTGTCAACGCTACCCATAAATCCATTGTAGTCTACAATCGCTTGAAGAAATCGTACTGCTTCCTTTTCCGCGATCCTGTTTGTTCTGAGAACCTGCCCACATTCGTCAGGGTTGTGAAAATTACTACAAATTGTTACACATTTGGTTCCTCTGTCTTTCGATTTTACAACGTATACTTCATTGCATATAATACCATCGAATTGACCCATTGCCATGCTTTTGTCTTCAAGAAGATAAGATTGGTTATTGTTCCGCATCCAAATAACCTATACTTCAGTAATTTTTGCATTAGAGGAATAGTCCAAAAAAAGTTGTCAAAGTAAATACAGAAACTCTTACTTTGTAGTTCTCTTGAAAGACCTAGGATGACTCTTTCTCCAAGCGTATGCTGATTATTGCTGTTTTTCTTTACCTTGATATATATCGAATGACCAGAGATAACCCATTTCTGAACAGGCTAGTGCCCAAATTTTAAACCCCCTTTTTATAGGCTTCATTGGTATGTATTGCTTTAACGAATTTCTTCCTTTGAAAGCTACCATGCTCTCATCTACTGCTACATTTCTGCTGGGAACAAACGTTTTTCCAAAAACTTTCTGTAGGTGGTTAACAAGTGGTCTAATTTTATAAAGTTTATCAAATTCAGGAGTACCTCTGAGTGTCATCTTTGAGTTACCATTTACATGTAAGTATCGCATAATTTTTAAAAACCTTTCCAATGGAAAAATTTTAGTTATCATGTCTTTATGAAAATTTCCCTCAACAGACCAGTACAATTTTATTTGAGGCAACTGGTTGAACCCTATTATTACAAGAACTCCTAGAAATGCTTTTAGTTCATCTGAAGTAATTTCTAATATGTTGTTATTTTGCTCTGCATACAAATTTGACTGCTGAACAATTTGGTCTTCTAAATATTTATTGTAAAATATGGTAAAAAAGTCTATTGGCGATTCACTATCCACCAAGTGACTTAGTCTCAGAATATTTGTAATTTATAAACGTTTTAGGAGCTTCTCCTTTCTTTGACCACTGGGAAAATTCATTACTCTCAACTAGTACATCTTCATTATTACTTTCTTCAAGCAAATTTGAATGAAGTTGTTTAGGATGATTGTCTGATTCTGAGCCTGAGTCTTCAGATTCATATTCGACCGGAAATTGTGGTTTCCTATTAGATTTCCTGATGATAAGCTCTGGTGTTGATATATTGGAAAGTATGAGTGGTGAAGGAACTGCACTAGTAGTTGGAGAATCCAAAACACTTGTTCTTGTTGTACAAGATGATGACGGCCTATGATATGCGTCTTCAGCATCTGAATCACCTCCTATATCAGACATTTCTGCTTGTTCTTCTATTGCAGCAAGCATTTCAAGCTGTAGTTGTTTTTGAGTTAAAGGTTTGGTCCATTTGTTAGACATCTGATAAATAGTAAAACTAAATTATTACTAAAATTTTTATAATAATTTTAAGACGTGAAATTGTTTAGAATAAAAAGTTTTTGTAGGTACATAAACTGAATTTCAAGTATCTAAAATAAAAAGTAAGTTTACGTTTCACACAAATAAAAACAATTTATTATTTATTTTAAATAAAAATAATTAATAATGTGATTCTAATAACTATATGTATATGTAAATAAGAAGATACGTGTATTTGATTTGAAAAAGTGAATGAATTATATCGCCAAGAATCGCAATATAGCAATTTCTGTTATTTGTTGTTTTTATGTTAGATTTCCTTAGCGCAAAATATTTTTATTTAAATTTCAGCTTAATTTGGTCAAGACATGCATCGCAAAAGCGTTAAATATTAATTCAATATCATTTCATCAACGCAAATAGTAGAAAAAAAAAATCTTTTCTGTTCCATAATAATTTGTTCAAAATGAAACCCATACCAAAAAAATAATAATTTTGGGTAAATGGCATAAAATTTTATACGATAATACTAATATTCAGTTACAAAAATATACATATTATTTAACCTACCTTTCAAAATCACCAATTTTTTTTCATAAACGCACACTGCAACACTAAATAATTGAGTCAGTATATACGGCAAGAAAATGGGGTACCGTAATCGAACGCTGGTACAGCGTCTATAACCCTAAATATCGTGTGGCAACCTGTATAGTGACTAATAACGTAATACAACGGCAATTGCTATACGTAGAATGTACATACATTTGGGTTTATGAAGAATTAAGCTGCAATGCAGAAAGCCCATGCCCAAGAAATTATGACTGAAATTACTGCGCGCCTGTCGCGTGGTACACCTGTTGTACCAGAGAATCTTAAAGGATAATCTAAACGTTTCGATAACACTTACAGTTATCTTCGTCAGTAGAAATATCTATTAAAATTGTTTACAGCATCTTTAACAATTGAAAAATTTTTCAACTTTGACAAAATTGTTTACAACATATTTAACAATTTTAATAGATATTACTACTGACGAAGATAACTGTAAGTGTTATCGAAACGTTTAGATCGTGTAATTTAAAATACACCGTTAAAACAACCCAAAAGAAATAAGTATTTTGTTAGGTATTTATATAGCATTAATAAATTTTGTATTATTTTAAAAGATCGTTATTTTTATATTTTATTTTATTATAGTGCGTTTTAAGTATCAGTGTTAGGAAATTTGAGTACCCACACTTCCAGTTAAATTAAACAGTAGTTAAATACGGGTACCTTTGATAAACTAATTTTTTTAGGATTATTTTAATTTTAGGTATACGTTTACCCTTGTGCAGTTGGTACCGTATATTTAATTAACTGAAAGAAAATATAAAACCAGGGACGCTTACTCGAATAAAATCTCACATATTAGAGTAGAAATACTTTCAGAACAACACAATGAATCATAAAAAGCTGCGCGAAAATCAGCTGGTTTGCCAGTGGCGTTGCACGAAAATTTCATAAATGGGTTTTGGGGTTAAACAGAAATGTTAAAAATTGAAGTTAAACCAAGCGATAATTTATATAAGACTATGTTTTGTGAAGTTTAGCAATTATAGCTTAGTTTACACGATTACAAATAGGCGCATTTTTGTTTTGGAGGTCCTTGAATACTTGTCATCAACTATTGTTACACGTCCAAACCGCACTAGGCATCGTGTATGCTTACTAATGTAAGCGGGTTGCCAAGCCAGCTAACAGGGAGATGGGCGTGGTCGAAATAATAAGTAAAATGAATGATTAAGACGCTCAAACACCTTACACCGATATTCAAACAGCTCAGTCCGGGAAAATATGTCTCCAGGCGCCACCACAATCGAAACTTCGCTAAAATAATTATCTTAAGCTGGGTGTTAATTAACCCTACTTGATTGTGGAAAGTAGGATTGTGCTTACTCAGTAAACTCTCACACGAGGGTTCTAAAACAAACACTCGTCCAAAACAATTCAACTCAAACTCAAATATATTTAGTACTACCCAGGTTATTAGAAACTTTTTGAATACACCTCGTAAACCAAAATTTCCAAAACAAAATTTATCACTCAAATTCAACTGCATTCACGTAACCAACAGTTATATTTTCTACGTATCCCTCGTATACATATAAAGTTAAATTTGTACTTATTAATGAATAAATTGTTCTTCATTCAATGATCGATAATTAATTTTTAAAATTCCTAACCAAAAGAAAATCAATGTCATCGGCTTAATAATTGTTACTCCAATATAATAGTGATAAAGTGCTGCAAAACAGTCAAACGAGAATAATCCTTGAAGGTTTAATATTCCTAACATGAACGATACCTTTTAAATTTAATTTTATTTTTATAATACTTCTGAATCGTATTGGACATTCGTAAATATGTAAGTTCTCAAAACTCATCTCTTAGTTATACTTAATGAAATTTTAATTAACAGCTGATCCGTCATTAGTGTATTGCGTTAAAAGAAACTAACATGACAATTTTTGCAATCAACCTGGCAAATATAACCTTTCAGGTTGCTCATTAATCTTAAAATCAAAATATGCAAAGTTTACATTTAAGTTGTCGAAAACTAGGTCACCAATTAAGTAAACGTCACAAATGTATCTCATAACTGGCTAAATAAACAACAAAATAAAAGTTAACGATAAATATATATTGTCCTGCGCCAAAATAATAAACACATGTTTACATACACAACAGCGTGGTTGATAAACCACTCCACCACGTTACTGTCAAAACAAACTTGCGTTTCTACAAAAATTCTTACTGCTAAAACAGCCAATACAACATGACTCGAGACCGATTATCTTTTTCGTTCAAAACTATTTAAAAATTACACAACAATACGCAAATTAGAACTAATCAAAAAGATAATCGTGCTTATCTGAGTTTTGAAAATTCTTAAATGTAATTCTTACTTAAAATTGTCCATTAATCCTACGCTCTTCTTTCTTCTTTCTTCCCGTAAATCAATTATTTGTAGTCCATTTGTATCCTTAAATTGCCTGAAGGCACCTAACAAGTACTCCACAATTTCACCAACACTTATTCCTTTCTGCACTCGCGATTAGTCCAACTATGCGAGGTTATTACTCCAATAACGTAATAAATCTATACACGTTTGGTTGCCTCTATAAAGTTTCTTGCAACCTGTAGGACAATTTAGCTCTTCCTTAACACAAATAAACTTTTAATGTCACATAAAATTACCTTAATATTGGCTCAATTTATTATGAACATTTCGTTTACTTAAAGGTGGTCCCATAGATAATTTTAACTAAAGATCATTACAAGCGCCGCACTCAACACTATAACGTAACAACTGTTATCTTATTATAAATCTGCTTACGCACTTTTTACTTTCTTGAAAATAAACAAACTGATTTTATCTTCAATCTCAATTTAATTAATTGTTTTATTTATTAATGTCTTATACGATTCATCCCCTTTCGGGTTACGCAGTTGTTTAAACAATGACTGCCTTCAATATTATTCACAAATATAACTCCAACTCAACCCATTCTGATTTCACACTTCACCTCGCGCGCGCGTCTCACCGAGCTCTCACTAAAAAGCAAAAAGCAACAACCCCACGTCAATCTCTGACTTTCCTATTTATACCTTAAGCCATCCATCTTTAAACATGTCTTCCTTCCGCGCTATATTCACCAATGGTATTCACTCAAACTTTCTTAGTCCCGACTGATGCTACCCTCTGTACAACCACGCTTATAACTACAATACATCGCCATGTTTGTTTTTACTTACAAATTTTCCATTACTTCATGGAGAAGCCATTTCTCGTCATCACATTCATTCAGTGGCCACTCTGGACCATTACACAACTTTCAACGTTTGTCTCTCACATGCGCTCGTCCTCCTTCCGCAACATTTGCAAAAATAAGTACAGTCTAAGGTCTCAGATCCCATATACTTACACGTACTCTCAACACTGATTGCACAACATTACGAGAACTTTCTATAATTAACAATTAAACATACCAAATCTTTCTCTACATATTTTCTAAAACATTCTACACTTATACACTCACATCTTCTAGCAAAGATTACTCCTCTATCCTCCAACATTCTATTTCTTATCAAGTAGTCAACAGTAGCAACCATTATCGTCCCATCGACAAATTTCTCTTCACATTTACATTCATCAGAATCTATTTATTCCAACACCAATGTCTCTATAATATTCAAATACACGTATCTGCATACTGAATGATATTTCTCCTAAATTTCCAGTGGCGTATCACCCACCCACATACATTATGCATATACAAAAAAAAAATTTTTTTCTCGTTCAAACTCAATACACCCGTACTCAAAACACGTAATACACGTCATTATAACATCCTACATACAGGGTGCGTCAACGCAACCTTACACCATGTCTGCTGAATAACTTTATTTACAGAATAACAAAATGATCTATACAAAAGTACAATCTTATAATTTATCCTAAACTACTGTAAAATGATACATGTACCCGCAAAGCATGAAAGAAAACCTTAATATCCGGCTCTCTGAGGGACAGTTTAATAATATGTCGAATGTGTTGAAACTTAATAAACTAAATATACTATTTGAAACGCCCCCAAAAAAGCATATTGTATTTTAAAAAACTATGTAAACGAATTCACATTAATTAAAACGTAGATGTGTATAGCAAAAGCTTTCAAATTAATAACACAAGTAGTAAAGGAACGAGGAGTAACCGCATCAGATTCTTATTAGTTTGAATGCGATTACTTATTACTTTGGTTTAGGAGTAAATTATTTAAAAATTTTTTAATTTATTTATTCACAAGCAGAATATAAAATGAACACGTAAATATTTACAGAAATATAAAATGCTAACTCACAAAAATGAATTGAGAATTATAATTAAATCTTTCACTAAAATTATGCCACAAAACAACTTATGACAAAAATCTAATCATAGGAAATTACAATTGCTAAAATTTATTTTTAGTATACCTAATGTAAAATTCTGGTAAATAGGTTATCATAAATACATACAAAAACAATTAAAAAATGATAGATTTCGTTTTAGGGTTTACACAATTGAATCAACACACTTCATTTTGGTTGAAACTACTCATTCACCTTAGTTTTATAAAATTCACAAAACATTAAATAGATCACGATATAAGGTGTGTTTCATTGTGGGAACTGAACAAGTTGCAAAGTACCTATAATGTGTGTAAATTGTAAATATTCCCTAATAAATTATTTTATTCTGTGCTCGGTCCTGCTTGTTGTAAGTCAGAGTCAGGCAATAGAGAAATTCAAGATCCCCTCATCTTCATCATCGGAAGATTCTTCAGTAGATTCATCTGAATCGCCTGTATTCACAACGAATCTAAAATCATCATATGATTTGTTAAACATGTGTTCTTTGTACTTGTATTCTTCAACTACTTTATCAACATGTGTACATATGTTTGCCCAATCTTCAGGAGTTATCGTGGCAAATTTTTCATCAGCTAATTTTATTACATCCTTTAATGTGAAGGTAGTATTTCTAGATGCAACGGACTGCTTCACTGCAGCCCATATTTTCTCAATTGGACTTAGTTCTGGATGATACGGAGGAAGTCTAAGCACTATATAAAATATAAAATATAATGTTTGCACTTTGACTTATGTTCCTTGATTATTGCATACAACACAGGTTTTGTTGAAAGAGGATGATGCATAATTGAATGTTGACGAAGCCACATAACCATATCGTCCTTTTTGGTCATGGATGTTGGATCTTTATTTATTACCATATTGTGATATGATGCATTATTGATGACAAGTGCAGCTTACTTTGGTATATTCGGCAACAGCTGCTTCTGTACCCACTGCATAAAATTTGTATGGTTCATATCGTTGTGGTAATCTCGTGATGCACTTCCTATAATTAATAAGATTTAGTTTTAGACTACAATTATGATAATGATCTCGTACCTGATTTGAACATACGTAGTGCATTATTAACAAAACCTTCAGATCCACCAGCATGTACCATGATAACACGTGGACCTTTGCCAATAGGTTCTTTAAAACCCAGAGTAGAATTATCTGTCCAATTTTTTGGGTTTGTATGACAACTGTTGATATAGGACTCATCTGTAAAAATAATTGGTCTCTTATCTTGAATGCATTGCTGCAGTTGACGTAAATATTGGATACGCTTTAAGCGTATGTCATATAATTTCATCAGAACATTCCTTTTATCAACAGTGTTGCACCATCTACAAATTTATGCAATAAGTTAATATGAGTGAATGTCACAAATAGTTATATGACTTACCGAAAACCCAATTTTTTAATAATCTTTCCCAAAGTCGAAAGTCCACCTTTAAAATCAATACCCCTTTGCAGAATTTTATTGTGGATACCTGTTAATTTAAATGTAATTATATTTACCACGTAAATATTGTTTCATTACCTTTTAACGTAGGCACTCTCTTTTCAATAATATAAAAATTATGTATAATGGATTTTATCTGCTCCAATTCCCCCTGATACAAATTACTTTTAGGGTTTGGTCTGTTTTTATTTTTTCTAGGTGAAGAAAACTTTGTTGCTTTGTCTTGAGAAATTTCCTTCATATCTGATATAACTTTACGATAAGTGAATTCACCTATCTTCGTAGCAGCTAAAATTCTCTCCTTAAAGTTTGACAAAGGGATTGTCACTCCCTCCTTGGCTTCTTTTGTCATGAATTCTATGACGTTTGCAACAATTTCTCGAGCTTGACTATGCAGAATCTTTCCACGAACGCCGATCTGTTTCGATTTGTTTGTCATTGTTTGGTGACTATAAAAAGACAAAAAACATACTTGTAAATTACGCTTAAAGCACAGATATTGCAAACTTACCAAAATATACACGAAGGGTCAAAAAGAGCTCTGAAAAAAACTGTTTACTAAAAAAAAATGTAAAAGTCAGAAATATAACCTAAAACTCAAGCGTGCACCAAAATGTAAATAAACTACTTAAAATTTCTACGCCTATGAATTGCGCACGCGACGGCAAATTGTCGAATTGTGACCAATATTGGTTTGTGCGCACTGTGTTATTCTAAAAGTATTTCAACTCTAATACATCATCTATTCGGCCTAACCAAAATCACTAGCTAAGCTTAATTAAATACAAATATACAAACTGTAAATATCAATTCCATCCGCATTACATTAAATTCTTTGACTAGAATACCATCTTTTATTTTATTATTATTAAGAGTACTATCCGAACGAAAGTCAAATAAATACTCCTAGCTCTAACCAACACCGTAAGCAACAAAAAAAAACACATTTCTAAAGGCCCATCACCGTAAGCACTTATAAACTATACTTAAAACTACACCAATTAAACCCACCACCGCTTAAAAATCTGGGAATATATACAACATAGGCTCGCCAAATTCGATGCGTCACAGTCCTAAAATTTAGAACCTTTCCTAGTGCCTTTATTGAAGGATATAACGATTCGAGACATTTATCTAAGGCTATAGAGCGTCGTGAAAAATCAAGAAGTCATATTTGTAACACAAAATCTTGAGTTGATTTAAATAAATCGATTCAATCTCAAAACACCACTAATTCGCTAAATGATAAATTGATTAATTAGAAAAACGATAGAAGGACATCCGTGTTAAAAATTGTAAAAATCCAAATTCTTATCCTAAAAATCCAAAAATCCAGATCCTTATCCTAATTAACTCCTTAATTAAATCCTATAAATCCCCGCAATTGTGTTCCTATATGTTCAATATTCGTCAATTGCGCACCAAGTCCATCATTTCCAATCCCTGTTAAGAAAATTTGCAAACATATTCTCCTTCCGTCTGGCTCCGTCCCTATAAAAGCGACAGCAAATTTAAATTCACTCTCACCGAGCTGATAGCGTAGTGGTGACACGACCTGCTTAACATTCGGGAAACAATGGGTTCAATTTCCGTTACCGTCTACCTTATATGAGGTATTTTCAGGGGGTTTTACTCATACACATGTAGCGGCATGGTCACTGCCTATATGTACACAATGTACGACTACTTAGGCGAATGCTGGGGTAGTATTTTTCCCATCAGAACCCTAACTCCGTTATTTCCGATCCTATCCTGCGAATTCAATCTTTTAATAGAAAGATAAAGCTATCATTCTATTATTGAAATCACTATCATTGCAATAGGCAAAATTATAATTGAAGTAAATATTGCCGTTACCCATTTACTATTGTTGAAATCTAATAGAGATTAAATTTAATTTTTTAATTAATTATAAATAAATAAAGAAAACTAACCTATTAAATAATACAATCGATAAAAGTCGACATTGTAGATAGATACCCACGTTAATTGGAAAATCATAATTGAACCCCAAATTTTCTCATACACTTTAAATTAACCAGAACAGAAACCGCTACACTTACACACGTAGAAAAACACCCCCACACATAATTTATTATTAAAAAAATCCCTTAATAAAACAAATTTTGAATTGATTAACATCGGTGGTAAACAAAGTCGGCCATCTTTAATTCTCCAGCCTACAGGTAACCACATTAAAAAGACTCCCTAGTTTCTAAATTCAACCACCCTTATTTAAAATAAAAACTTATTAATTAACTCCATCAAATTATTCAGGGATTGAAATTAGGTCGTAAAACCCTTGGAAAAGTAATTAATTGATTACCGACAAGCAGAGCGAATACCATACCAGCTACACTAGTGCTAGGGGAATTGCCTAATATGCAGGCTATCGCAGTCCAGAATTATTTTTCATTTACTTTAAATTGCACATTTTATTTAAGTTTAGAATTACATTTTTATTTTATTTTGTTAAACTTGCATTGTATTATACCATTATTCATGCTGAATAAAGGCCTGTTTAGTTTGATTGTGTTGTAAAACTGTATTTAAAGAAAAGAGTTCACCCCAGCTCCCGACCGAACGAACCATGGTCAAAAATATAAAAATTAATTTTTATAATACCTATTCATAGAAGAGGGTGTTATGAAATTATAATTTATTCTATTAAATTTTTGGCCGGCCAAAATTTAAGTTTTAGAAATGAAAATAAAAAGTTATATGAGCAACTAGATGGAAATTTTTTAAATTAATTGAAACAATTGCACAGTTCAATCATATTAGATCAGATCACATCTCTAGAATTAACAGAAATCTAACAATTGCACCTCACTATTTGGGTATTCATATTCAAAATGAACTTATGTCCCTATAAGATAAGACACGAAAGAATAACCTGCTGAAAGATAGTAAATATTATTCCATTATTTTAGACTTTACGCCTGATATGTCACCCTACTGTCGTGGTAAGATTTGTTCTGTTAAGTAATGAATCAAATAAAATTAAAATTAGGAAGCACTTTTTAGGATTCATTTCAATATCTGATTCAACTTGATAAACCCACATCATGAAGGGTCCCAATAATGGAGTGCAAAACAATTCTTGACTCTAGAGCTTTCTATGTGCATTATGTAACCCACCACTTAAATTCAGTCGTTAATGATTCTGCTAAAGCGTCTTTAGAAACAAGTTGTTTTCCGATAATACAAGAGATTTTTAACCAAGAAATGTGGGAAATTCTTTACTTTTAAAAATTAAATCTTTTCAGTCCATATGTTGCATAGTAATTCAGTATAACGTCTTGGTCGAAATCGACACCGTAAGCAAAACGATGCAGGAAAATACTGCTTTATCAAATATGTTATTACTGCAACAAAGTAAGACATATTTATTTACATATTTAATAATATTTTAGAAGAGGAAAGGAATATTGCCAAGGATATCGATTGCGACTATTCATTTCCACTACTTAATACTATTAGACTTCGAACGATCATTTGATTATGAGAGCAAGGATGAGGTTCCAAAAAATCCACAGGACTTATTTAAAATTAATGTTTATTTTGTGATATTGGACACTGCATTAACAAAAATCGAAGAAAGGATCAATCAAATAAAAAATTATCACACTGTTTTTGATTTTCTGAGCGACTTAAATAATTTCCTTAAAATAGATAAAGTAAATGGGACCTTAAAATGTAAATCCTTAGAGAACATACTATTTGATTCATTTAAAAATGAAAAAGATGTTATTGCTCAAGATTTAAGCGATGAAACTGATAACATTGCATCCTACATTTCGCCTGAAATGAATGCATTAAACATTATTCAATATCTATTTCCGAATAATCTTATCTATCTGTTTCCAAATTTAGTAATTGCTGTAAGAATCTTTTTAACATTACCGATGACAGTTGCTAGCGGCGAGAGGCATTTTTCGAAACTTAAAATAATAAAAAATTATTTGAGATCAACAATGGGTCAAGACAATTTCTGTATGTGTATATGTATATATATATATACATATATATATATATATATATATATATATATATATATGTTGAGATGAATTAAATTACATTTGTGTAGCTATTTCACATAGTGAATAATTTCATTAATTTGTACAAATGGTACATTTCGTTATATATAATATTAGATAAGAATGATTGATTAACATTGAGATGGATGTAAATTTAAATAATTCATAATAAAATGTTAAAATAATTATAATCGACAACATATTACATTTAAGTATAGGGTATGTTAGTTATCGTTATGCGTTAATTCAAATTCATATTTAGTTGTAAGGTTATTTAAACATAATGTTCCCTAATGACATGATATACAGGTTGTAGATTACAAAAATAATGTTAAAAACTAGGATTAGGCTTGTATCAATGTCTCAATTTCATTGTAGGCAGCCAAGAACTCTGAAAACATTCGTGTTAGTGCAATAAACGTATATAAGTGCTAAAATTACTTAAAAACAGAATAAATACATTGGTGATTAATTATAAAACATAAACAAGCCAGCAGTTCTGGAATTATTGTGATTAATCAACATTTACAGACCTTAAATTAAACAATTCAACACTAGTCTCAGAAGAACTTATAAACCTATAAAAGTGTGAGAATAAATTAAATTGAGACATAAACATTAAGAATAAACACTTTCAAAAACATTTATAGTGCTTAAAAGTGAAAAAATTATACATTAAAAATTATAATATTAATTTGAGGTTATGTTATTTCCTAACACAAAAATTATGTAAAAGTTATTATAGATTGAGACAATTTGTTCAAAATAAATTATAAGAGGTAAAAATAGTAAAGTAGCCTCAATTTCAAGTCACAATTCACTATATTTGTGACTACTTTTCCAAATTTAGTTTGTAAGGGTGTTGGAAAAATTCAAATAATTTTCCTTTCAAATTGGCCCTAGGCATGTAAAAGATGAATATTTATATGTAGTAGCATCCCATATTCATGTGGAAATCAATCCCAGGCCTGTAAAGTACATAAAATTAGCTTAAAATCAATAAATCAATGTGAAAATCAACATGGTTAATAATTGGAGGATTTAGTTCGTGTTTGGATTTAATTTATAGGAAAATTTATGAGGATTCCGAATATGTTATTGGTTTTAAGATAGGTTTAAAGGGGCAAAAGTTATGAGCTTTTGAAATTAAATTGTAATTTAAGAAATGCTTTAGCCAATCAGAATTGAGGAAACATTGTAGGTAACTGTTGATAACAATCGAAGATTTTGGTTTCTACGCTTTGCATATAAATAGAAGTGCTGAAGGATTAGTAGCTCTCTCAATTTTTCTGTTCCAACAGCTTGCTAAAGCAAGATGTTGCCAAATTTTTCGTGAAATTATTATAAACAAAATAACGTCACTTTCGATAAAAACAAAGTGCGGTTTTTAGTATCGGCAGTGTTAAATCAAGTGATCGTCATTTGTCGGTAAATAATTAAATTAAGGTTAGTTTACCTTTTTAAAATAAAAATCGGCTGTTATCGATAGTGAGTGAAAATATTTCCGCAGATTCGACATTGTTTTTTTTTAAGTTTGTTTTGTTTACGTTTGTTATGGATATTTAATTGTGTTTTCTTAGTGTTATTATCATTATACACTTTATTTACTGGAAGTGTGTTTAATTTAAATATCCTTCAAACTATCCATGCTTTTCAAAATTTATTTTTGAAATAAAAATAATAAGTGTGATGATCCTAAAAATAAAGATTCATCAATATGAAGAAACATTAGTGAAACTTACGTAAACGTATAAGCAGTTTAAATTAGAAGCAAATTTGTATGTTCAAGAAGCAGAGTTGGAGTTCGAAGGAGCTGTTTTCTACGATCAACTTCATCATCAGTGACCAGATAAGGAGGACATTTTATGTGAGTCTTATGACTTTGTACTTCATTGTTGACATTGATATTTTCATTGTTGTGTTCATAATTTCCATATTTTGTAATAAACATGATGTGCGACAACGTGTATGCATGTAAAAGGGAATATTATTTGAGCTAAAATTTAAATGGTTAATATAATATTGAATAAATTCAAACATATTTATACTTACATGTATGGCGCATTTCTTTTTGCTTGTAATCAAAAGTCACATGTTTGCGTATTCACAGCGCATGCCCAAATATACATTTTGAAGAATTTTTGTTATGTACAGAGTGTGGCACATATATTGATGCAAATTAAAATTTATAATTCAGTTTCTTTGAATAATTTAGATATAATAAAATATAAATGGGCAATAACTCAATGTGTATTAATCACATTACCTATAATTATAATATTCAAAATCTTAGTATAATTCAACAAAATAATTATTTACTTTGTCATATAAATTTAAAGCTTCTTCTAAATTTTGAACCCTATCCCCTTTGATGAGTCTTTACATACGACTGTTTTTAAAAGTTAGTTTGGGCAATATAAATAATAATAAATAATTAATTAAAAATATAATTCAAATAAATTATTTTAAAAAACTTATTATCGTATATATATATATATATATATATATATATATATATATATATATATATATATATATATATATATATATATATATATATATATATAAGTGTGTCCGATATTATTTCAGGATTTGCTTTAAAATAAGGACAGATTTATTTAAATTTTTCATAATAAGAATGTTTTAATAAATTTAGTATAAATGTCTATTCATGTTAATTTATCACTCAAAGCTTATTCCAACTTTTTTGTATGTATCCGTTAATTTATGATGTAAAATTTAAAAAAGAATGAAACAAGGGGTGTGTTGTGGTTATTAATTCACCCCAAATATTATTTGTACTTCTAATATCAACTAGAAGATTTTGAGCCTTTTTGTCACTCGGAGATTAAATGGGCCGGGTTCTTAAAATTTTTATTTGCTTTAATTTAAAAAAAGTGTGGTTAGATATGTTCGCTTTCCAACATTGATGTAGCTTCAAACTGTAAATAAATGTTTAAAAAATCTCGGACGCCAACTTATTTTATGGAAAACAAGTAAACCTTAAATGTAATAAATTTAAAACTAAAAAAAAACAATAACAAGGTTTATTATGTATAACTTCAAATCAAGTTATAAGGTAGAAAAAAAACTAAATACTAATGTTAGTAAACTGGAATTAACTTAAAAATTACTTATGAATTAATGCTCAGAAATGAAATACCTGCAGTACTTTTACATTTTGGTTGTCACAGTTACTGATAACTAAATCTGCTGAATACACACTTTCAAATTTGGTTGTGTATTAATTTTTGAAATATAACAGAGTTTTGACATTTGTTGATCCCTAATATGTAAATTCCTTTTGAAAGCAGCCAAACTTAGTTGATATAAACGGGTTAACTTATCATCTATTTATAATTCTTCCGCAACAAACCTTTGCTGCGTCATCCTCGATCAATTGAGACCTATAGAGTACAAATAATGGTAAACTTAATAGTACAATGAAAATACGTAAAAAGTAAAAATTACCGTAATAATAAAAGTGTCTAAAAAAGGTAAACGTCTCAAACAATGTAAAATAAATTCAAATTGCACTTACTGTAAAACGTTTCAACAAAATTTTTAAAAGAGCAAAATGGATGGTTTTTTGGCTTTTAATCATCTACCAAACGATGCAAATGAAATCCTTGCGCATGACCTGTCTGAAACTCGAACGATATGCGTACGAAATTAAAATAATTCTAATGCATGTTTTCAGCCACTAAGGTATGTAATTTACATGACACGAAAATGAACGAAGTTGCCTACATTATTGCAAATTTCAATATAACATAAAAAGTTTGTTACAATGATAAGTTCCTAAGAATTTATGGCTAATCAGAAGTTATGAGGTGGGAAAATTATATTCGCACACGGGCGGGCTCAATCTTAAAGTATTCACTCACACCTCCTCTCACCCTAACACATGCCCGACTACCGTTGTATACTGCCCTTATTCCATTTATTAGACCTTTATTTACGCGATATTCATTTAATATTCCCACAGCTTCTCCCTATTCACTCTGTCATATGCTTTCTCCAGATCTACAAACGCACAGTACAACTTCCTTTTTACCTTTAAACACTTTTCGATCACCTGCTGGAGAGAAACCATCTGATCGACACATCATCTCCCTGACATGAAGCCACCTTGCACATCCCAAATCTTACTTTGTGTAGTTTCTCGTATTCTATCAATCAGTATTCATCCAAATACTGTACCAGGCACGCTGAGCAAGCTTATTCCTCTGTAGTTCTTACAATCACTCTTGTTCCCCTTACCCTTATACAATGGTACAATAATAGCGCTCTTCCAATCACTCGGCACTTTTCCATACATAATGCATACATTGAATAATTCACACAATCTTCGTATAAGCTTTGCAGCACCATACTTGAGCATTTCACCAGTGATTTCATCTACGCCTGCTCCCTTGCCGTTTTTTAACTTTCATACCGTTTTCTCTACCTCATTTATTCCAATATCCTTCTCAGTTTCATTCATCATTTCTTCTATATTATGCTTATTTAACCCTTCAGTATTACTTTCCTCACTACTGTACAGTTTTCCGAAGTATTCTTGCCAGTATTTCCTCACTTCACAATCGTCCCATACTATTTCGTTTCTAGCATTCATCACTCCTACAGCGTTCTGTTTTGGCCCACGTTTTGTATTTTTGACCCATTTCCAGAAGAGTTTTTTGTTTCCCTCAAAATCATTCTGCATTTTCTCTCCTTCCACAGCCATCACTTCCTCTTTACTTATTCTCACTGCCTCCTTCGCTTCTTTATTTCTTAATCTGTACACCTCATACAATCGCTTCTTTTCAGTCTCATTTTTTGCAGCAATCATTGCATGTACGCATTTGTTTTCTTACATACTGCCTTTTTGTACCGACTCATTCCACCAAGCACATTTTTTCTGTCTACCTACAGTCACTCTTCCACATATTCGCACGGCACAAGTGACAACAGAGTTTTTCAAGCTTATCCATGCACTTTCAACGTCAGTGTCATATTCAACTCTTTACTCACAGCATCTGCGTATTTCATTCTCGCACCATTATCCACTAGTTTGTCAACCCTAATTCTGGACGTTCGCACTACGTTTGCTTTCCTTCTCCAGACCCACTTTTGCACTGAACACACTCTCCATACAACCAAAAAGTGACCCGATCCACACTCCGCTCCGCGCATTACTTTTGTGTCTTTCACCAGGTTTCTAAGCCGTTCATCATACACTATCAAGTCTATCATACTTTTAGATTCACTTCTTTGCCATGTATACATGTGCACATTTTTATGTTTAAACCATGTATTGGATACAAACAGGCTTCTCTTCACACAGATGTTCAGCAGGTGTTCACCGTTCTCATTGACTCTTTGGTCTCCGAACTTTCCTAGAACGCGTTCACTATGTTCTCTCTGTACACCCACCCATCCGGTCATATCCCCCACTATAATCACCCTTTCGTTTGGCTTACATACGTTCAACACGTTCTCTACTTCATTCCAGAAGTTCTCACGCTCCTGGTCTCTTTCTCCATTCACCGGTGCATAACATGCAATAAGAAAAATTCTTCGAAACTCCACTTTCATTCTAACCCATATTACCCGGGGAGATACCAACTCGTACTGTTTAACACATCTTTTCGCTCTTTCACTTATGATCATCTCAACTCCTTTTGCGCCATGCACTTCCGTCTCAACTCCTGACCATAGTACCAGGTTGCCATCCTCCATCTCCACAGCATCCTTTCCTTTGCGCTTTGTCTCCGATACACACAGAATGTCAAGGTGTCTTTCGTACATTACATTCGCAATATCAAATTCTTTACCATGCATACCTCTAACATTCCACGTACCGACTCGCCATCCATTCCTTGCACAGTCGTCAGCAACGGGGCCTGTCTGTTTCGACCTTGACCGCCCTTTGTAGCCAGGTCGAGCAGACCCGTTACTGGCCAAATCGTGCCCCGGACGATGTAGCATTCCCTACTAACGGTATCGTCCTACTACCGATATTAATTAATAGCATTCTTAGCAAATGAACATATACCTCACCCCTTTCCACTGAGCTATCGACATTTACCCTGATCTATTATGCAAATCTTACTTCCCTTTTCCTGTAACAGAATGTGTAATTTACCCCACAGATTTTTCAAAGTCATGAAGTAATTTTTCATGTTGACGCTAACACATTTTTTGGTGCTTGCGTCCTGAATAATGATACGATATTGATCAAGTATGTAAATTTTCTCAAACTTACTAAGTTTCTATTGAATTCTACCAAAATTTTTGTCCCAATTTAAATAGCTTGTGTCCCACCTTTGGAAGTTTGTAATTAATTACTTTAAGTGGTCCATTCAAAATTAAAATCTGATAAAGAGAAATAACATTAAATTTGTTGTTTTGTCCTGGACATGAATCAAACCAAGTGATTAGGTAGTCAATGTTTTTCTTAATTTTTTTCAGTGACTGAGAAAATCTACTGGCTCTCTCAATACTTCCACGGTTGGCAATATTTTCGATCCAGTTGATGAAACATGGTTTTGAATCATCACGAGTTACACAATGAATACCATAATTATAGTATATTATTTGTCTAAGATAGAACGGTTTTCCAGAAATGGCTCTTCTCTGTCTCGTTTTTGTGTTCCAAATATAGTTCTGTAAGTTTTCCTGAGTCATAGACACTGCATTGGTCGATTCGTGGGTAACCAAAAGATAAATTAAGTTTCACCGAAAATATCTTACTGTATGATGGAAACTATACCTTAAAATAGTCATCAAGCGCATTATCTTCATGTTCTTGAAGATACAACTTGTATATTTAAGTAACATTAAGGAGTCCTGTTTTAAGTCATTATTAGTTTGAGATACTTTTTACTAATATTGGACAGAACCTGTTTGTGCGATTCCTCACTTGATACACTTTCAGAAAGGTACCTGCTGTCGTATGTTTCATGTATATCACTAAAGTGCATATCTGACAAGGTAATTCATAATCTCCTAAGAAATGATCTTTAATCATATGTACACGATATTCTCTAACCTACTATAATAAATGAACATTAAGGACGAAGTAAAAAACATTAAAGGAACTACTTTTGATATCTAACTCTGCTCACGCTGTGCCCAGTTGGTTTTTTCAGGAATATTATAGATATTTATGTATTAAGGGCATAATCAGAAGATTATGGCTCGAGGGAATGTTAAAAGCCCGACGCGAAGCACTTATTCTGAGCCATAATCTAATTATGCCGTGGTATCTAATGTTTTATTTTATTTTGCACCATGAAACTGGAACAAAATTTTAAAAAGATTCAGTAGTTTTTAAATGCAAATGCAGTGAAATAAAGTCGACAGTAGGCTAATTTGTTGTTACTAAGATACTGTGATATTGCTATTATATATCATGTCATGTGTTTGCTGTCAATCATGCTGCTTAGCATCAATGACATTTCCGTGCTATAAAGACCACATTACGCCCGCATTTGGAGGCGTATAAAGAACATTATGGTGGCAAAATAAAATAAACGGTATTATGTACCAGGTGGACAAATAAGCGAGGTAAGCGGCTGTATCTCAGGACCTATCAATCTGAGAACAATGAAACAAAAATTATTATGAATGTGACCATGATAAAATAATGGAAATTACTTTTTTCCGTATTTCTCTGCTAGGGGGTGCAATTAAAGATTAAATAATAAAACTCTAAATTTCTCGCAAAACTCCTTAGAAAATGTACACAATTCTATTTTAAACTTCCCCTACCATTGTTACACAATAGTTCCTAATACAAGTGCTAGAGGGCGCAATTTATTATATGTTTTTTCATTTTACTCCGAAAATTTAAACCACACGGTATATTTTTGCCATCGTATTCGAAAAGTAGATTAAATTTGCAACAAAAGCTTCAAAACTGCCAGTTGACATCTTTGCTGGTTTTAAAGTTATAGCGAAATGAATATTTTTTTCATACTTTAATTGACGAAGTTTGGTTTTGATGAACCGAATTGCATAAATGTTGATCTCATATTAGTACCAAAGCGATTTTTAATGTGTATCATCGTCGTTGGGGACTGTTGAGGACAAAAAAATAAGGGTTTTACGTTTTTTCTTTAAAACTTTAATTGCAATGATACAGGTATTTATTATATCAAAATCAAAAAGTAAATTAAATTTGCCATAAAAATGATACAAGATTTATTTTAATATTATTGTTAGTTTTAGAGTTATAGCGAAATTAAAGTTTAATTTTAACGCTGCGCACTCTGTAAAGTTCAAATAAAATCAAAAATCTGATTTTACACCCAAAAATATTAGGTATATAATGCCTCAATAAGTATTCAAACTGCCTTCGGTCACATTCCAAACAGTCTTCCAATCTTGTTCGGGTACAAAAGGCTGCTGCTTCGATTCCGCTTGTTAATTCCTTACTTAAACTTTTTGCCTTCCTTAAACTAACTATTAATTTTACACAGATATATTTAAATGTAACGCACTCAATTAATCCTGGTTTAATTACCGCCACCTAGCGCTTTGTCTTGGAATGTTTAGTAGTAGGCCGCGGGAAAAAACAAACTTTTAAGTAACATTGTATAGAAACGTCAAATTTTTGTTAGACGTAGTTTAATTTTTGTCAATTTGGTTTGTGAATATTCTTTAAAATGCCTTTTACAAGTGATGAAGCCGTTGAAATGATTCGGGTCTACTTTGAGTGCCTTCAAAATGCAGCAATAGCTGAAAGACAGTATGCGGCCCGGTATCCAGATTACTATCATTATGGAAGAAGAATCTTTCCACGCTTGGTATAGCGACTACGCGACACTGGTAGTTTTCGTCGCATCGGAAGGATGGAAGAAAATATTATTGTCTTAGCTTAACACAGAATTTAATACACACATTGGAACTAGGGCGTTATCTTCAGATTTGGGAATAGCTTAAACTACTGTTCGAAACATATTAAAATGCCATAGGTAAATAACTGCATTACTACATCCTTTTTAATAGACACACGGTTCACTATATGCGCGTTACTTTTTACTTTTGGACCACACCTCTACCATATAGCTTTGCACCAGGCCCTAAACGAAGATGATTTTGATCACAGAACAAATTTTTGTCAATGGACGTTAGGAATGATTCGTGAAAACAGGAATTTCTTATCACAAATTCTATGGACTGACGAGGCTAATCTTAATAGTGATGGTAGGGCAAATATGCATAATATCCATTATTGGTTTGCTGAAAATCCATATTCGATGCGAGAAGCGCAGCACAAAGGCCGCTGGAGGCTAAACGTGAGGTGTGGCATTATAGGCTGCAAAATTATCCGTCCTTATGTTTTTGAACGTGCGCTAACTGGTAATCTCTTAGAATTTGTAGCAAATCAGTTGCCAGTCCTATTAGAAAATGTGAGATTGGACATTAGGCGAATCATCTATCTACAATTGGACGAGTGTCCCGCACTTTTTTTCCCTTATATGCTACAGGAATGTTTTCAAGAACACTGGATCGGAAGGGGAAGCTTATTTCCTTGGCCAGTCAGGTCACCCGACTTAACGTGTCTCGACTTGTACTTAAGGGATCGCTTGAAGTGCATTGTATTCCAAACTCCAGCGACAACAAGATTTGAAATGGAAAACAGAATCCAAGGTGCAATTGGTCAACTACCAGCTGCAGAAATCGAAGCAGCCGTTTTATACACCCGAACAACATTGGAAGACTGTTTGGAATATGACGGAAAGCAGTTTGAACAATGAATATTTATCGAGGCAATAAATACTTAATATTTTTGGGTTTAAAATCGCATCTTCGATTTGATTTGAACTTTACAAAGTGAGCCATGTTAAAATTAAACTTTAATTTAACTGTAACTTTAAAACTAACAACAGTATTAAATTTAATCTACTTTTCGAATACGATGTCAAAAATATACCGTGTGGTTTAAATTTTCGGAGTAAAATGAAAAAAAACTGATATAGCAAATTGCGCCCTCTAGCACTTTTATTAGGAATTATTGTGTAATAACGGGAACGGCAATTTAAAATACCTACATTTGTTTTCCAAACATGCTTTATTTTACTAAAATTGAATAAGTGGTTTAGAATTTACAGTAATTTTAATGATTACACTTTCAATAGCTTCGCCAGCTCTAGTTATGGTCAGTACACCAATTAAACTTAAACCAAAATTATTTAGAATTCTCTTTTACGATGTTAAACAAAGGTATATCGTTATATAGTAGTTTTGGTAGAAATTTCAAATTTTACTATTTAATTTTTAATTACGCCACCTAGCGGTGAAATAAGGAACTTCAAAATAATTTTCAGCATTTTATCATGGCCGCTTTCATAATAAATATGAAATTTCCATTGTTGTCAGATCGACGGGTCCTGAGATACAGCCGCTACCTCGCTTATTTGCCCACCTGATACAACGGTCTTTGTTTGACTTCTACTAGGCAGACTAGAGATTTCTAGAGAAATATTAATACTTTTAATAAAAATTGCACAATAAAAGTTGATGAAAACGTACCTACATTTTTTAAGAACACCAATGTAAAAACTGCTAAACGTTACACTCTTCCTTCAACTTGTGCTTAGTAGATTAAATTCTAAAGTCATCAAGAAGGGATAATACAACTAATGATAGGGCACAATAAAAATGTACAGCTTTGGTAGCGTATGCCGTGTGATCCAAAGTAGAGAGACCATAGAGGGACTTCTTTATTTTACGATATATAAAAAAAAAGTTAAATTATTTTTTGTTTACGTCCATGTGTTACATTTAATAGGGCTATCAAATATTTTTTTTCATTTCTGGTTAAACCGGAAACGAACACAACTATTGTTTTTTAAATGACACCCTGTATATTTTTTTAGACTATCTGATTCCTCATTATTTTTTCTTTCTGTAAATATAAAATATTATGGGTATTATATCAGAAAATGTTGTTGTAAATCGCAAAAAACTGTTTGAAGGAGTACAAGATCACTATTTAAAAAACAAAATAGTTATTGCCATAGAAAACGGAAACAACTGCTTTGTGAAGTTGTTTCAGATTGTTTCACATTTTTCAAAATTAGTTATTATATATAATTACTTAAGCTGTGGCGGCATTTATAATTACAATGTTATTGTATGTAATTATTAGGCAAATGCATAATGAATAATAGTAGATTTAATGTTAATATTTGGCGAGTCTAATCGCAACGCACGAAGATCAGTCGCACTCGACGCAGAAAGATTTCCTGACAGGTATCACCCTTCACATACTTACTTACACAAAATTGAAAATTCATTAACGCAACATGGAGCATTTCCTGGAGAAAAAATCCAAAATAGAGAACCCCAGAGAAATAACCCGATAAACGAAGAACGAGAATTGCAGAGTTTAGCGTATGTTCGACTACATCTACGTTCGTCTATTAGTGGAACAACTGGAAGATGACCGAGGCATTTTAGACAGAATTTTGTGGACCGACGAAGCAAAATTCACCAATAATGGTGTTATCAACAAACAAAATAATCGTTGCTGGTCGGACGAAAACCCACATTGGACATTAAATACAAACCATTAAACCCTTTGGGGCACTAAGGAGACAGATTATTGGGACCTTTTTTTTATGACGCAACTCTCACTGCAAGAAGATTTCTTCATGTTTTAAATACTGAGCTTTTGACCATGTTAGAAGATTTTCCACTAGCATTGCGACGAAGTATGTACTTTCAGTTGGACGGAGCGCCAGCTCATACTAGTAACATTGTTAGTGAATATCTAAACGAAACCTTTAATGGGCATTTAATTGCCACCCATGGACAGTGGAAATGCCGCCAAGATCGCCTGATATTACACCTCTGGACTAGCTCTTATGGGGCTATCTTAAGATACTAGTCTATGCAGATCCGCCACAAAATGTAGAGGATTTAAAAAACAAAATCCGGTTGGCTTGTGTACAGTTAACACCAGATGTGATACATAGAACAACACATCATGAACTTCTAAAGCGGCTAGAGGCATGTGTTGCACAAAATGGTGGTAATTTTGAACAATTTATAAAATAATTTTCCTGCATACCATCTTTGTAGTTAAAAAATACGTGCTTATTACTTGTTGAATTTTGTATTTTGTTTATGTATCCGTTTCCAGATTTCTTACTATTCTAATAAATACTAATAATAAAAGCAGTTGTTTCCGTTTTCCATGGCAATAGCTATTTTGTTTTTTAAATAGTGGTCTTGTACGCCTTCAAACAGTTTTTTTTGCTATTTACAACAAAATTTTCTGATATAATACCCATAAAATTTTATATTTACAGAAAGAAAAAATAATGAGAAATCAGTCTAAAAAAATATACAGAGTGTCATTTAAAAAACGATAGTTGTGTTCGTTTCCGGTTTAACCGGAAATGAAAAAAAATATTTGATAGCCCTATTAAACGTAGCCGTAAACAAAAAATAATTTAACTTTTTTTTATATATCGTAAAATAAAGAAGTTATTGAATGGTCCCTCTACTTTCGATCACATGTATGTGAAATATATTTTCCTAAGGACATTATATAAAACTGTAAACCTATTTATAATAAATCTCAGGTAAAGGCAGCACCTTTTCACCAAACTACTGACACAATCTATTTAAGTGTTAAGATGGAAGCAAAAACGTATGCTTGCAATGGATACACGTATTACTTATCGTATCAATATAATCGTAAGGAAATCCAAAGATAATATACATAGCTGCAAATCAGATATGCATGGATCAGGCACCACTCATTTTCTTTTCGTTGAATAATTAAAATTTAAAAAAAAACTAGAAAATAGAATGATCTCTAAATGAAAGTTGAGATTGAAACTGAATTAGTTCAATGCAATAACTAAAATGTATAACCTATGACAACAAAATCTGACAAGGTCGTGCAATCCTGTTTTATCTAGTATAAAACACTAACGCAAATCAGCTGTTTTCATTGCCATTGTATTAAGCTTTCCTGGCTTTACTGTAATGTTTGTAAATCAATTCATCTAAACGAAGGGTATGTACTTATGGTTTTTGCACATGAAACATTCCAGATGATATGTAATTTTACAATACTTCATTTATTTACGGTAGAATAAGGGATACGATCAATATAAACGTATGGTAACATCAATGATTTTCAATAACGTAAAAGTAAACGTAATGTATCCTCGACTCCAAGCAACAAACACAGGTTTGGTGTCGCTACAAAGCCAGGCATCCAAACCGTGAGAGGCCCCGTACCTGTATTCCAGGTTATTGGCACAAAAACAAAAGGTATCCTCCAAATAACATAAACGCTATGTTGAACACATGGCGTAATTTACCTACATTTGCTTCAACACGAAATCAAATCATAAATATTCAGAAATTCTCTTAACACACGGGAGGAATTTCCCCATTAGATATAATAAATTAATATAAAAAATGTAATGGAAGATAATTGCAACCTTTTCCAGGGAAGTATACTCAACTCTCAAAGCTTTGGGCATAAAACGAAAAATGGATGTGGTTAAATTACCAATAGTGATGATAAAACGTATACACTGATATTCATATTATGTGTAATCCGAACAAGAAGGTATCAACATATCGATAAGAATGTAATTATTTAAAAAAATTCTACATTATTCCTGAAAATGTACGGGGTGGCCAACTAAGAATGCGAGGTACTGTATCTGGGAAACTATACATCATAGAGGCTTGCAGAAAAAAAAGTTATTACTAAAACGGCTAATACAAAAACCTGGAAAATATTTTCATGTTTCTGTAATGGCCGCTAGGGGGCGTAACTGCAATCTTGAATCTAAAAAAGTGATGTTTCTGTGAATTCTGCTATATTAACCTAATAAAAAAATAACTGATCTTTGAAGTCGAGGGTAATCTAAACTTTTTTTATTTGGCACGTATCTATAAAAATAAAGTGGTGGGGGTATTCAAATGTTTCCTTAAATCACACCCCGTATCTTCGAAACGGCTAATCCGATTTTAACAAACTTGAGCGCGTTGAAAAGAGCTTTTTTCTGGGCTACAAATGTTATAATATTTGAAGTTTGGTTAGTTTGATATGTCGTCGCTAGAGGGCTTTGCTCGACATTCCGACAGAAACGGTTAATTTTCGCAAAAAAATTAAATGCATTGGTATGACTTTTTTTCATGAACAAGTAGCTAAATGATGCCTAAACAAGCTCGCGAAAACATCTAGATATCTTGTTCCTAACCTAAAATATCGGCCAAAGAAATTTCCTTAAATTTCTATTTTTTTAACTATATTTTTCTGGAATTGTTTCTATTATGTAAGTTGTGGCCCTAAAAAGGACCGATTTAAAGGAGTAAGTTATTTAATGCCCCCGTAAATGCTCGAAATGCTGATCATCACTCTGTGCATTGCTGAGGCCTCTTATGGGTAGACAAAACTGCAGCTTCAATTTCGGCTCTGAATAGGTTACCTAGAAATTGCGATTTTAAATGTTTGTAAATTTATACACCAGAATAAAGTCACCCTTTTTGAAACTACTACGGACAAGTAAGCAATGCTAAAAGTTATACGAAAGGCCTATTGTTTGTTTGTTTAAATGCATATTCACTATGGATATATACGAAAAATACAATTAATAGAAGCAGGCAATGGAAACAGATACCTAAACAAAACATACATAATCCTCAAATTGTCAATAGTTGTCTATACTTTCGCGTTACTTTGAGCAATTTTTGTGCTTTCAAAATGCGTTTTACGAATAATGAAGCTGTTGATATGCTTGCAGTTTATTTTGAATGTCTTCAGAATGCCACAGTAGCTAAAAGAGTTTACGCGGCTCGATATCCAAATCGGCGTCCTTGCGATGTAAGAGTTTTTCCCCGATTAGTGGCGAGCTTACGAGCCAATGGTAGTTTTCGGCCTACGTTTCAACGGCAAAGAATTGGAAGAACACAAGAAAATATTAACCGTGTACTGGGCTATATTGAAGGAAATCCTCATGTTAGCACAAGAGCATTATCCACTGAGTTGGGCATATCACGGGCAACGGCAGAATTATTGGGCCATACTTTTTCGAGCAACCCATAAATGGCAATGTATTTCTTGACTTTTTGGCCAATCAATTACCGTTGTTGTTGGAAGATGTGCCTCTGGAAACAAGGCAAAAATTGTTTTTGCAGTTGAATGGTTGCCCAGCACATTTTGCTATTAATGTGCGAGAGCATATTAATGCAGTATTTCAACAGCGGTGGATTTGAAGAGGAAGTCTGTTTCCATGGCCTCCGCGATCGCCAGATTTAACTTGCCTCGATTTTTATTTATGGGGGCGCTTAAAGGACATCGTGTTTCGGACTCAAGCTACTACTAGAGAAGATATGAAAAACCGGATTTGTAACGCAATACGTAACATACCGAGAGCCGAAATTGAAGCTGCAGTTTTGTTTAGTCATGAGAGGC
The DNA here is from genome assembly GCA_036346205.1 of Vesta saturnalis. NCBI lineage: Eukaryota > Metazoa > Arthropoda > Insecta > Coleoptera > Lampyridae > Vesta > Vesta saturnalis. Next base: position 909,601 of record JARFJB010001237.1, on the reverse strand, counting down.
TTCAGCAATGTATAGAGCGTGATGGTCAGCATTTCGAGCATTTACGGGGGCATTAAAAACCTTCCTCCTTTAAATCGGCCCTTTTTAGGGTCACAACTTACATAATAGAAACAATTCCAGAAAAATATAGTTAAAAAAATATATAAATTTAAGGGATTTTTGTATAAAGTTTTCTTTGGCCGATATTTTAGGTTAGGAACAAGATATCGAGATGCGGTTTCCGCGAGCTTGTTTAGGCATTATTTAGCTACTTGTTCATGAAAAAAAGTCATACCAATGCATTTAATTTTTTGCGAAAATTCACGGTTTCTGTCGTAATGTCGAACAAATCCCTCTAGCGACGACATGTGAAACTAACAAAACTTCAAATATTATAACATTTGTAGCCCAAGAATAGCTCATTTCAACGCGCCTAAGTTTGTTAAAATCGGTTTAGCCGTTTCGAAGATACAGGTAGTTATTTAAGGAAACCTTTGAATAGCCCCCACCACTTTATTTTTAGATATACGTCAAAAAGTGCTAAACAAAAAAAGTTCAGATTATCCTCGACTTTAAAGATCAGTTATTTTTTTATTAGGTTCATACAGCAGAAACATCACTTTTTTAGATTCAAGGTTGCAGTTACGTCTCCTAGCGGTCATTTCAGAAACTTGAAAATATTTTCCAGGTTTTTGTATTGGCCGTTTTAGTATAACTTTTTTTTTGCGCAAGCCTCTACGATGGATAGTTTGCCAGATACAGTACCTCGCATTCTTAGTTGGCCACCCTGTACAAATATTGCAAATAAATTTATAAAACTTTAATACCGGTATGAGCACAATAAACAACGTCAACTAGTTGTTTACTACTATTATAAAACATAGTGATGCCAAAATGAAAATAGTGGCAAATTTAATACACATTTATCTACTTTATGTCTTCAATTCTTGATAAATATGTGGAAAATGTGCATTAAAGTACTTTTTAGCTTAATCACTATGATAATTTGACAATAACAAATTACTCAATTTGAAATACGATGACACCAATCTCCTCTTTGAAGTTGTTCAAAATGATACTATGCAAGTATTAATCCTATTTTAGAGACTGTTTCAGGGTTGAAAATTTAAAGTGTACGTGGCATCTATAAAATGAATTTTTAGCAAAAAGGAAATGATTAATAGGCGTATTATTTTGTAAACGTGTTACACGCAAAAAACGTATTTGGCATCTAGGGTATGTCACTGTTAGCAAAATTGAAATCTACGTAACATAATACTTTTCTAGATTTACCCAACGGGGTGAATTGCATATGTAAGGACTGTAAAGGGGAGCATTTTATCATTATAAATATTATTGTGTAGTGAGTAAATGAACTAATTAAGAGAGCATTTGGGCATGAAATTGTGAATTTTTTATTACCTTTGTTTAGTTTTCTACAAATTTAAACTTTTCGATAACGATTACACCTATCTTCTTCAGTAAATCATAATAGTTTTTGAAAATCATTTGAGATGGCAAATAAATATATAAACTTTGAATACATAAGTGTAAGCCCACCACAATAGTTACGAAACGTGTATGAAAACTACGGTATATAATTTTATTTTAGTAAAAATTAGCTAGACCTTTAACACTAGCACCGCCGGCGATTGAAATACTTAAAACTGTCATAGCCGGTCATTTTGACTTCTGGACAAGAAAGGTAATTTTGAGATGTATTCTTTATATATTTTACACTTAATTGAAAAAGAAATATAAAAAAAACACACATTTTAGGTAAATATTCATTTTAATTAAATAAAAAACCAAATTGATTCTAATACATTTAGAATTCGGTACAGATTTACATGCTGTATTACGCTCTACAGTTCAAACAAATAACGGTCTTTGTTACACTTCCACATTTTCCACAAACATATTTATTACACATTGAACAAACGTCAGCAGTTTTATTCTTATCACATTTTTTGATTTGGCACTGATGACGTTTTTTAGGTCTCGTTGTATCGGATGTGCTGGTACTTGCACATCTGCACTGCACATCTTGTTTCGAATCGAAATACTCTTTTCTTAGTTGCTCAGCTAGAGTGAAAATAAAGTGTCTCCTTTTTATTTTACTGCCTACGACTTCCTTATAAACTATCTAGGCGTTGATTGTGGCGAGGTCTCAGATTTCTTCTTTTTGCCATCATCTATGGCCACAGTTGGATGTACCGTACTGAGCAATATCACATTTTTATTAACTTTTCGCTGATAAATTGACAAGGTGCTTTTACCATTTTTCATTACTGTGGTAGAATATAACTCTGCCCTTTTATTGTTGATGCAAATTGGTAATTCCCTTCTTGCTCGGTTCATTGTTCCTACTATTGTTGTGTTCTTTTTTGCCAGCATTGCTACTAACTTTTGCCTGGTAAGAACGTTGTCGGTAGTAACATTTCTACGCATGTTTAGGAAAGGTTCCATTAACTTTAAAACAACATATTCTAGAATGTGTTGATTAGGACGTATATCATCTTTTCCTAAATAAGGAAAACCATTCAGGAGATATTTAGAATTCGTATCAACAGCTAACCAAAATTTTACACCAACTTTATCAGGCTTATTCGCCATATATGTATTGTGCAAATATGCATCTAATTTTAGGAGGAAACAGTTGTTCGTTTACTGTTATGTTTGCTCCTGGAATATAGCAAGCTTTACAGTTACTAATAAATTTATCCCATATTTCGGACACCGAAGCAAACTTATCACTAACTAGTTGACCGAATATCAAAGCTTAAAAATCTCATGATTTCACGAAATCGATTCCGTGACATGGTCTCACGAAAAAATTTCGATCCCCAAGTAACAGACCATAAACTGTCAAGTTGTAATATTCCACCACGAGCTGGCAATGTTACAAGAAAAACGTCAAGTTCTTGAAGAGGCAATGACCAGTTTGTAGCATCTCCTAGTTGTCGTTTAGCTTCAATTTCACTAAATTTCTGAATGCGTTTTAGCGTTGTGTTGTCTATAAACAATCTAAATACACGTAGCACAGAGTAAGCAAACACATTTATTTTTGCATAAGGTCCAGAAGTATTTCGCATAAAATTTCTTTGAAATATACGGCCAACATAAGGTCCACTTGATTCCACAACTTCCCATATGTCATTAGATTTGTATGATTGTTTACTCCCCACATGTAAATGCATGTAATTTTTTTTTTTTTGATGGTGTTCTATGTCATCACTAACTTCATTAGATGTACAAGGATCAGAAGTGACATTATTTACGCTGACAGCATATTCTTCACTACTTTTGTCATTAGCAGGAACAGCTACATCACTACCATCTTCAGGGTGGTTATTTGGTTTTTCGGATTCGCATTCAGATAAGTTTTCCAACTCCGCAAGATAAGCTAAAGCATTTTCTTGTGTAAAACCGACCACATTTTTTTACTACGAAATTAACCCAGTAATAAGTACAGGGTGTTCCATGTAAGATGTCCCTATGTCTTATCTTAGAATCTATAACATATACAAAAAAAAGTTTTATATAAAAGTTGTTTGGATTTATTGAAATTTTTAAATTATTGTCTTTTTATATATACAGGGTGACCCAGTAAGTCGGACTCGATGTCAACTCGAAAAATTTAAATGGAACACTGTGTATTTTATTACATATTTGGATTATCCTCAATAAACTGAGATGCTTTTATCTAAAACTTTTTTTATAATTTTGCATAGTTTCGTAGTAAAATGAGGTTATGTTGTTTTTATCACAAAATTACACTATTAAAAAACTTATTGCTATATACAAAAAAAATGAAAAATTAGGTAAATCATGTATATTTCACATGACAAAGGTTGTAATAAGTGATCCAAATCATTAGAAACTTCTATTTTAATACAGGGTGTTTTAATACGAAAACATTTTGAATAAAGAAATTGGATTTTTTAAATGGAACACCCTATATTTTATTGCATATTTAGATTCTATATTAAAAAATGAAAAACTTTTAGTAATTACACGTTTTTAGAAATTTTTATTAGTTTTGGAGTAAATTTAGGTTTTGTAATTTTTATCACAATTTGTGCTCATTAATATGCTATTTAAAAATAACAATTGTCATAAATGTTAACCGTTAAATAATACTGTTAAGTTTACGAGATTACTTTCAAAAACTTGTAAAAGAAAAATAGAATCCTTACTATAACCAGTTTGTTAAAAATTAATATTTAAAATATTCTATACGTTCCGATAACACTTACAGTTATCTTCATCAGTAGTAAACTCTCTTTCAAAATTGTTAAAGATGTTGAAATAATTTTGAAAGAAAGTGTTATGTTTTATACATAAAGTGCTTGAATTCAAGCCCGTTATAACCTAAAACTATTTTCACATATACAGAATGTTCCGTAACAGCGGTACATAACCTATCTTCCTTATTTTAAATGAAATGGTATAGTTTTATTGTGGATTTCGTTTCTGCTCTGAAAAGCAACCACTTTCTATTACACATGTCATATATCTAAACCCAACCGTTTTTTAAATATTTGTAGTTTTAGATAAAAAAATTATCAATTTTTGTCATAATTCAAAAATTTATTCTGAGGCTACTACCAAATCTGGGAATTTGTAGCTCCGCGTGTAATGAGTGCAGACAGTGATCTTTTAAGAAATATTATGACTTATTTAATTTTTATACAGGGTGTACCAGAAATATGAATTTATAGTTTGGTTTTTATTTTAACTCTCTATGGTGCCGTGTATATCTCGTTAATTTAAATAATTTTTATATTGCCGTTTATGAGAATTCGAACGTAAAAGACCAATGTATTTTCCATATATGCGCTATTAGCAATGTACCTGAACACAAAACTGCAGGCAAAGCGGTGCTCCACTCACCGCTTTGCCCGCAGTTTCTTCTGTAAAAGACCAATGTATTTTCTATATATACGCTATTAGCAATGTACCTGAACACAGAACTGCGGGCAAAGCGGTGAGTGGAGGTGCCTGAGATGCATACAAGTCAGTTGGATTTTAATTCTGGTATGCTGCACATCGTGTGATAATAAAAGTTTTTGTGTTTCAGTCTATTATTGCTAGATAAACGTAATAACTTGAAGAACTATTACTTCAAACGTATAGATTGAATTGATATAAGGACTTTCGTGAAAAAAAATTTTTCTTGTGAAAGAGTTCGTGGATTTGTTTGCATATCCAAATATACATTATACAAGTTTGACATGGATACTAAGATATTTTATGGAAAACCGAGAAGGAAGGAAAATACAGATATTGTGATACCGTGAGTAAATTCTGAGGACGAATTTGAGGAAGATAATGATGATAGCTTGGCGGACGAAACTTATTATCCAGGTAGGTTTATTACATTCATATTGTTCCATGAAATAGCATGTACATTTTTTCCAGGTGAAAATGACGACCAAATGGATGCTTCTGAAAATGATAACGTGTCTGAATATGAAGGTGGTAATTTTCCTGCGATTGAGCAAGAATTAGAACAACCCACTACATCTAAGTCCGGACCGAAGATAGGAAAACAAACAAAGACTGACAAAAAAAGTACGAATTAGTATGTCGGGTTTCTGATAAAACTCATAGTAGCACTCCTGAATGGAAGGGAGAAATACCTCCTGAAACAACCATCCAAACTCCGGTAGAATATTTTTACAAGCTTGTTGATAAACAGCTTCTTCAATATATAGTGAACCAAACAAACCTTTATGCAATTGAAACAAATGCCAATTCAAATTTTCGTGCTGATATATAGAACAGTTTATAGGAATTTGTCCCTAATTGGAGTATACTGGCAGGTATTGCAGAAATAATTGCGGAATATCGCAAGTGAAAGAAGTAGTGCCCTTAAAAAAATGGGAACTCTTAAAAAACACTTACACTTTGTTGACAACTCCACAATACGAGACCAAAACGATAAATTAGCGAAAATAAGAAAATTAAGTGAAAGTATTAGGAGTAGTTCCAATAGACGGTCATCTAACTGTTGATGAACAAATTGTACCATTCAAGGGTCTCAGCGAGTCAATAAACCTACACAATGGGGCTATAATATTTTCTGTTTAGCTGGTGCCAATGGAATCATTTACGATTTTCAAGTGTACTGCGGAGCTGTAACACAATCACAAGATCTTCCGGATATCAGTACAAGTTCAAATGTTGTCTTGAGGTTAACCAAACGCATACCAGAAAATAAAAATTTTCTACTTGTTTGTGATAATTGGTTTTGTTATCCCGCTCTTCAAATTGAGTTGACTCTCCAAGAAATTTTGAGCTTAGACACCGTGCAGGCAATAATAGTCCCAAATAATAATTGTGATAAAAATGTGAAATGACAAAATAACACTTTACTAAATAGTTTTGTAGGAGTTTATCCAGAAGCAACGGTCAAAAGGTTTCATCGCAGAACTAAAAAAGAGGTCTCTATCTGGTGTCCAAATATCGTATCGATTTAAAATAAATGTATGGGTGATGTCTATTTTATAGACTCCCTTTTAGCATTGCCTAGAACCAAGATTAAAACAAAAAAGTATTATATGGTGATATTCTTCCATATGATAGATATGTCATTGGGGGTGGCATGGATAGTATATCGTAGGGCAAATGATGATTGCGTAATTCCCAAAGCAAATCAACCTTCTCTTTACAATTTCAAATCAGAAGTCTCTATGTTGGGCCGGAACACCTCGAAAAAGAGGCCGGATGTAAACCTCAAGTATCCCTGAGAAGAGACATTGTCCCTCAAATACTCGAAATAGCGACTGTGTGTTAGACAAACTGGATCACTGGCCTCAGTATGTAAACAAAACAGGTTGCCAGAAAAGTACTAAAATAAAATGCGTCAAATATGATTGTTTTTGTGTTTCGTATCCGACAGAATATATTTTAATAATTTTCACAATTTTTAATTACATTAAATTATAAGTTTTTGTTATGAACGGATAAGTTCAAAGTTAATATGTAATTAAAAATTATTATTAATTTTATAAATACATAAATAAAAACTTTACCTCGAGTAGGATTTGAACCTACGACCTGTACTTTGCTAGAGTACCGCGCTAACCAACTGCGCCTTCAAGGTTCAAGCCCCAA
>JARFJB010001237.1:897500-900000 GCA_036346205.1 Vesta saturnalis | reverse complement strand
GATTGAGATTGATTTGATTGAGATTGGTTTGATTGAGATTTATTTGATTGAGATTGATTTGATTGAGATTGATTTGATTGAGATTGATTTGAATGAGATTGATTTGATTGAGATTGATTTGGTTGAGATTGATTTGATTGAGATTGATTTTATTGAGATTGATTTGATTGAGATTGATTTGATTGAGATTGATTTTATTGAGATTGATTTGGTTGAGATTGATTTGGTTGAGATTGATTTGATTGAGATTGATTTGACTAAGATTGAGTTTCGAATTATCGACTGTTTTCCCACGCCGGTGCCCCCACATTTAGGGAGAGTATCAACATTTAGTATGGGTTATCCTTATCTACAAAGTATTGATTGGGATTGATCTGATTGATTGAGATTGATTTGTTTAACTGATTTGATAAGTTGAGTTGATTAATTAGTTTGACTGATTTGATCGAATTAAGATGAGTTAAGACGAATTAAGATGAACTAAGATGAATTAAGATTAATTAAGATGAATTAAGATGAATTAAGATGAATTAAGATGAATTAAGATAAATTGAGGTGAATTAACATGAATTAAGATGAATTAGATGAACTAAGATGAATTAATACGAATCAAGAAGAACTAAGATGAATTAAGATTAATTAAGATGAATTAAGATGAATTGAGATGAATTAAGATGAACTAAGATGAATTAAGATGAATTAAGATGAATTAGGACGAATTAAGATGAATTAAGATGAACTAAGATGAATTAAGATGAATTAAGGTGAATTAAGATGAATTAAGGTTAATTAAGACGAATTATGACGAATTAAAACGAATTAAGACGAATTAAGACGATTTAAGATGAATTAAGATGAATTAAGATGAATTGAGATGAATTAAGATGAACTAAGATGAATTAAGATGAATTAAGATGAATTAAGATGAATTAGGACGAATTAAGATGAATTAAGATGAATTAAGGTTAATTAAGACGGGTTATGACGAATTAAAACGAATTAAGACGAATTAAGACGATTTAAGATGAATTAAGGTGAATTAAGATGGATTGTTATGAATTATGATGAATTAAGATTAATTAATATGAATTAAGATGAATCGAGATGAATCGAGATGAATTAAGATGGATTAAGATGGATTAAGATGAATAAAGATGAATTAAGATTAATTAAGTTGAATTAAGATGAATTAAGATGAATTAAGATGAATTAAGATGAATTAAGCTGAATTAAGATGAATTAAGATGAATTAAGATGAATTAAGATGAATTAAGATGAATTAAGATGAATTAAGATGAATTAAGATGAATTAAGATGAATTAGGATGAATTAAGATGAATTAAGATGAATTAACATGAATTAAGATGAATTAAGGTGAATTAAGATGAATTAAGATTAATTAATGATGCTACGATGAATTAAGATGATTTTGGTCCTTATGCATGCTGCTGGGCTACTTCTAGTAGCATTTAAGCTTACGATATTAGTATATACTGTAATATTTTCTGTTAACATTTATCATATTTACTGTCTGTACGGCAACGTCAAGATTCACAATATGGTGTGTTAGACTATGTTAACTCACTGGGTATATATGTATTATTATATTGTACGTGTAACGTATTTCTGATGTATGAACCTGTGTTTGTACGGAGTAATTTTTTTTAAGTGTATTGGTGTAATTGTTTCGCCACTGAAATCATCCATATCGCCTTTATTAAATATTGGAATAATTTACTAAATCAAAATGATTAAATATGAGCAATCAATATATGAAAATGTAAACTTTCACTATTATTACACATATTAAAATATTTATCTTTTTTTTTGTTTTTAAGGGTGTATTTGTATAGTTATACAATCTAAACGTTTCGATAACATTTACAGTTATCTTCGTCAGTAGTAATTTTAGTAACCCGTATATTGTTTGTATATTGCTAGAATGTATGCGATGTGAGGAACTACGAAGAAATGTATCTCGAATTGATTTGTTTCGATTCTTCAGGAAGACTATAATAGTATTAATCAATTATCGAGAGGAGTGGATTATTTAAAAATATTTGGAACTTAGTAAGCTTACGTAGGCAATGGGCATTGTAGCCGATATTACAATACAAAAAAAAAATATAAAAAGCATCATTTATTGGTAGGTATCTAAAGAAAGTTTGAGTTTTTCATTATTCGATTTATATGAGTTTTTAGATTGTACTATAGGTAACTGTTTATTATATACATGATCACGATTTTAATTTAATTATAAAATTACGTTCTCTAACAGGCTTATCAAAATTAATCACGAATGTATTAACAAACAACACCACCCTACATTCATTTCTGGAAAACGTTAAGCAAATGGGAATACGGGCTCAACTCAGGACCTAAATAAACGAAACTACAAAAGTGAGAGGTCTAGTATTTTCATAGGTAAATGTTCAAACTTAAACCTGAAGGTAAGATATTTTTGTGTTCAAATACTTCTTTACGAGAAATGCAAAACTTG
>JARFJB010001237.1:890000-892500 GCA_036346205.1 Vesta saturnalis | reverse complement strand
TTACACTTATTTCTTTATTATAGTATTATTAAATTTTATACGATTACCATTACCACTTTAGTGATACCATTGTAATGAGATATGATCAAATATTATTTGTAAAATATTTCATTCTAAACCCCAAAGTTATCTTTCACATGATTAGCGTCCTCCCTAATGAAATTGCAATTAGACATTCTTTTGATAACTTCAACAATGTTGAGATAAAGCTGACTTAATTCAACTTATGAGAATTATTTACCTATATTTTGGCACACCTTATAAGTGGATTTTTATCTTGATCTCTATGATCAGTTAGAACATCTCCTACGGACACTTTACCGACATGATTCTGGGGCGTTTCGTCCCTGGACGGTTCGCCCAGCGGACTGTTCATCCAGCGGACGGTTCGTCCAGTCAAAAGTATTTTTTAGTAAAAGCATTTTATTTAAATACTGAACTAGTACTTATACACATTTTGAAATATACCTAACCTAACCTACTGACAAGTAGTAGCCGGCTATGGCAATGTCGAAGTATTACTTTATCTAAGGGCAATATATCTAACCTAACCTAACCTACCGGCGAGTAGCTGCCGAATATGGCAATGCCGAAGTATTACTTTATCCAAGGGCAATATACTTAACCTAACCTAATCTAACGGTGAGTAGTAGCCAGCTATGGCAATGCAGAAGTATTAGTTTTTCTAAGGGAAATTGCACATTTATCACATAGATAATAAAGTTGAATTATTTTTATGGATTTGTTTTTTATTCAAACAGTTTGTTAGAAATGACCATAAACATTTTTTTAGTTGGATGAACCGTCCTCAGGACCAACCGTCCTAAGGACGAACAGTTCGTTGTCCTGGACGAATCGTCCGTGGACGGAAAGTCCAGATACCATCTCTACCACCGACATATTTTGATCACAGTATTACTTTTACTTCCTATTTTGAGTTTTGTTATATGGGAAGTGTAAGGTGTTTGAAAAATTATTTTAGTAACTTTACGTCTTATAAATAACCCCGCTCAATCTTCAGCAAGTTTAGTTGATTTGACGCTTATTTAATATTTTGTTTACGTGGAGCTGAACATTAAGTTTGAAATTGAAATGCATTAAAAGTGTATGGAAGCTGGTTCAAATGAGTACAATTAAGCTATTGGCAATTTATAAAATTCTGCAAACTTTAATTAACTATTAAAATACCTTTCTTTGAGTTTTGTGGGGTAGTTTTATATTTAAGTTATACAATTAGACGTTTAGATAGCACTTACAGTTATCTTCGTCGGTTGTAATCCAATCCTTCAAAATCTTTAAAGATGTTGCAAGAATTTTTCAATTTTTTTAAATTTCACAAGTTGTTTCAACATTTTTAACAATTTTGAAAGATAGTATTGCTACTGACGAAGACAACTGTATGTGTTATCGAAACACTAAACAATAAAAAAAATACATCATAAAAAATCCAATAAATGCAAGTATTTTAATATATGTAATAATGGTGAAAGTTTACATTTTTGCCTTCCAACCTACATGTGCAGGGTGATTCATTTATCATGGGAAATGCGATTTTCTCGAAAACGGTTAGAGGAAAATTTGTTGTGTAAAAAGCTTGTTATTTCGGCACCACTCCTCTCGAAGTTAAGACAGAAATTTACTAAAATACGAAACCGACGCTGGGCGTAGCGACGCTTCGAAATTTTTTTTCCCAGAACCATGCCTTTTTTATTCGATATTTTAAAAGGCCGATCAATTCGAAGAATTTTTTCTTATACACATTTTTTTCTATTCCTGACCGTTAGAAAGTTATAAGCGAGTTTGTATAAATACTTTTTTCTTGACTTTTTACCCAATTTTATAAAATAAGCGTTTTTTGTTGATTCTTTTAAATAAAGTAACTATTGGAAAACAATCTGCAATAAATAACACTCAATCTGGATCATAAATTTATTAATTTTCACTTTTAAAAACACACAAAATCGAACAAAGTACCTAACTTAAAACCGCGGCGAGGTTAAAACAAAAATCAAAATTAATTAAACCGCTGTGTTTTATTATTCTTACTCGTTATTGTTTTCAAAACTTAAAGTAAAATGCCTTTTTAACTTCAATTTTTGTCATCCTTTTTACAATCTTACCCAAGCACTACGTATTATTCTATCACATTTTTCAATATTTACCTAAATAAAAAATAGTAGGCCATGGAATATAAATAGGTATTGTTTTCTTCTTCTCTTTGAACTGTCAGTCTGTCAGTTTACTTGTTGTTACTACGTTAATAAAATCTTTAAATACTTAACTTAAAAATATTTGCACCTAATGAAAAAGTTGATACGTTGTTGATATATGGAGAGACAGGGAAAAATTCTTTGGCGGCAAGAAGATTATATTCCGAGAGATAGCCAGAACGCATTCTTCCAGAGTGCAAAATATTTTCAAGGCTAGAAACTAATTTAATAAAAAATCCTGAAGCATTTTCTTGTATTCTATATAAAACAATTTATTTTTTCGTTTTATT
>JARFJB010001237.1:700000-887500 GCA_036346205.1 Vesta saturnalis | reverse complement strand
TTGCCGTTTTTGTCATAGTTAATACACATTTAAACAGTAGTTAACCGTTGTAACCTAGAGGTGCCATAATTTATTTTTCTGATAATCTAATAATTTTGAATAAGAATTCCTAACTTACTTCGTTTTCGAGATACAGGGTTTCAAAGTTTTTATAAAAAACCGTATTTTATTAATTACTGTAAAAAAACATTGTCGCTGATTTTGATTAAACTTTCGGTTTGTTTGCAATTGATGTAACTAGATTAAAATTGTTAAAGTTAATAATATAAAATAAAAAATAAAATGAAGCAAAATAAAATAATAATTAAAAATTATTAATATTAATAATTTTAATCTAGATACATAAAAATGAGCATTTTATTACTGCAAAATACGTGGAAAGTTTCATTAAAATCAGCGAAAATATTTTACAAACCAATATTTTTATTAAATTATTAAAACAACGGTAAATTAATAATACTACTATATGAAGATGTAAATTTTCACCCTTATTAAAAATATTGAAACACCTATCTTTCGGGTTTTATTGGTGTATTTTTGTATTTGTTATGCAAATCTAAACGTTTCAATAACACTTACAGTTATCTTCGTCAGTAGTAATCTATTAAAACTGTTAAAGATGTTGAAAACAATTTTGTTAAATTATTTTTTTCACAAAACTGTTTTCATCTTTAACTATTTTAATACATATTACTACTGACGAAGGTAACTTTAAGTGTTACCGAAACGTTTATATTTGTATAACAAATACAAAAATATACAATTAAAACCCAAAAACCCAAAGTACCTTAATAATAATACTACTACTTGAAAATTATCGAAATCCCAAGTATATATTCGATGTAAACCTTTATTTAAAGGCATCGCGTAATAGATAATTACTAATTACATAAGTGGTCTTCAAGAGGGTGTTTGATGTGTTTGTAAATTGTACTCATATGTTGTGTATGGAAATGCAGTTTTGTTTACCCTTATTCATTGTCTATTGCCTGTAGTACTGAAGTAACATCTGGTGTCACATTTTCATCTTCAACTTTGCAAGAACATTCCTTTCCCCTCACCTTAACATTCTTTCTGCATTTGTAATTGGCGCTATTTATTACGGGGTTGTTATTTGCAGTTCGTTCACGCAGAAAGGTTTAATGTATTATACTGCAACTGTTAAAAAGTAATGTAAATTTTATTACAATATAACCTAAAATTGTATGATAATTAATAGGTACAATATTATAAATTATTATATCGCCTTTATTTGTTTGTAATCTTGTACATCAAATTAAAGAAGGTTACAATTTAATAATAAACATTAAAAACAATTTTAAATTATTGGTAACTATTATGGAATAAAGTTTTGTAAATATTAGATTACTTCTCATGGATCAGCTAAAAAAACTGCTGCTGAACACCTAAAAGCTAAAGCTTTTCATTCTATTACAGAGTTTTTGATGTTAACAACATTTGTGGTAACTGTAATCCGATGTGTGTGATATGTTGCATTTTATTTCTAGACTTTTTGTACTTTGTAATTGATAGTATTGCATTGTGATTTACTGTGTTATAGTTTTACACTTTCATTAAGTATTTTGGTTCATGTTGTAATTTTTATTATTTATTACTACTGTACTGTGCTTTATATGTTACATTAGTAATGCGACTTCACACCAGAAAGAAATAATCTGCGATTTTTATTATTTATTTCATTTGATCATGATTTTTATATGTTTATATGCTTTAGCGAAAGTTTCGAATATATTAACTAAACTAAACAGGATGTGGTAACAATACAAGTAACATAACAAAAGAAAAACAGCATTTATTTAAATACCTAAAATATTTGTATTTTACCTTCATCTGTTACATGAGATCTCCCTCCTTAGAAAAACATGAGTAAATGAAAAGTTTACTTATCTAACAATGTAAATCTTACTAGTAAATAAATATCTTAATATCTTTTTTCATATTTGGCCATTTGTAGGTTTGTTTTATTTTACGGTAAGTTTTATAGGACTCGGTGTGACCAGAAGTCGGATTTCAATGGTTCTCTAATAAAGTTTGACTAATTTGGTTTTGGTCTGGATTTGTGAGGTTGTTATGGAACACGTTGACGTTTATTCCTGTTTTGTGAAAAATATACAGAATCATACATCTAACTTGGTGTCATTTTAATAAATCTCTTCCGCAATCTAACTTAGGTATACAATGTTATTTTGAGCATTTGCGATAAGATGGTTTTTAAGTTTAACTAGCGTAACAGACATATCTTCATAAGTAGGTTTACCCCAATAATCTGTTTTAATTATTAAATAATAAATGAAGATTCCGTTTTCTTGTACTACTTCTAAATCGCCAGATATACATGAAGCTAGATTACCTTTTTTAGTAGAAATATTGTTTTCTGATTCCGTAAGGTACGAATACAGAATAATACTTGAATAAAATTTTTGTGTGAGTTCGGCGAAAGATAGAGATTGTTGAGATTCGTTATTATAAGCAATGAACTAGATTTTTTACTGTGATTTTCACGAGGGAGCCTACTTAGAAAGTCTGCGTTAGCGTTGAGATTACCTGGCTTATAAACAATGTCATATCCATACTCTCCATAGTCTCCACCTAAATAACCGAGACCCTGGATCTTTTATATTGAATAACCATGTGAGTGGTCGGTGACCTATAAAGTTCTTAAATTTCATACAATATAAATACGGGGAAAAGGTTTCACTGACCAAACCATAGCCAAGAGTTCGCGTTCAGTGGTACTGTAATTGGACTCTGCTCGATTTAGAGTGGGACTGGCGATAGCGATGGAAAGGCTCTTGAGGAACATTTCCCTGCGAAAGGACCGCTGTGATTGGCAAATTACTTGCGTCACAAGTTAGATTAAATTAGTTCTTGTTTTAACTCTTCAAATGAATTTTGTTGAAGACCAGTCCATTCGAAAGGAGTATTATTTTTTAAACGTTTAGTAAAGGATTGAGTTTTCTTTCTGAGATTTAATAAATCGCCTGTAGTATCCTGTAAATCCTAAAAAGGACTTGATGTCTTTAGGTGATTTAGGGACTGGGAAATCTTTTATCGCCTTAATTTTATTGGGATCTGGTTCTATACCGGATTCTGTGATAAGGTGACCTAGGTACATGACTTTGTGTCTCATAAATACAAATTCGCATTTGTCAAGTTGTAATTTGAGGTTGTGATAATGTCTGAAAAACTTCTTTTAATTTAGAATTGTGATTTTCTAGAGTATCAGCATAAACAACGATATCGTCTAAGTAAACGAAACAACGTGACCCTTGTAATCCGATGAGGACCTTATCTATCATGCGCTGAGACGTAGATGGTGCGTTTTTGAGACCGAATGGCATACACAAGAACTTGTAATGTCCTGAGGGAGCTGGAAAATGCAGTTTTACTAGCGTGTTTCTCGCTCATTTTTATCTGGTGAAATCAAGAAGCAAGATCTAAAGTTGAAAAATATTTCGCGTAACCTTATTGATCGAGTATTTCGGCTATGTTCGGAAGGGGATAGTTGTCACCTATCATTATCTCATTTAATTTACGATAATCGATGACGGTCCTTCATTTTACTTTACCGGAACGATAAGGTTTTTTCGGAACTACCAAGACGGGACTATTCCAAGGAAAATCAGACTGTTTAATTACATTTTGATCGATCATTTCTGATATTTGTCTATTTACTTCGTTTTTATGTACTTCCGGATACCTATAAGATTTTACATTTATGGGTTTATTAGTTGTAGTGGAAATGCAATGAGTTACTGCGTTGGTGTGCGTTAATTCGTTGTTATCTAATAAAAATAGTTTATTGAATTCGTAACAAATTTCATTAAGTGATTTATATTCCTCTTCGTTCAAATACGAGGTTCATAATGATTTAGAAAGTTAATATAGCCTTTTTGAATTAGGATTTGGTATTCGATTAGAGTTTAAGGAGCAAATAGGATGGTTGTCTTGGAAGGGTTCTAGAAACACTTTAATTTAATTAATTTTGACTTGTTTTACAGTGGTGTTTAGAATTGACATTAATACCTTTGAATTTGAGTTTACTCGTGCAGTGCCTGAACACATCGAGCACTTGAATTTTATTAAGTAGCCCTTGTCCTATATCTGGGTTAATAACATAAATTTGAACAATTGCTTCAGATCTTGGCTTAATAATAACAGAGTTCTGCGGCGTTTGGGAATCTACAGAGTTATTTATGTTAGTAATCTTTGATTTTACATGATACAAGGATATGTTATCTTTATCTACTATTAATTTGTCTAACTCACAATCAACTTTTGATTTGGTAATTCTTAGAAAATTATTAGCGATAATTCCACCGTAATATAAAGGGAAATTCGATTTTACACATTGAAAGGTATGTTTACATGTTTTGTCTCTAAATATATCTAAATAGCAATACCTAACCCTTGTAATGGATTTAATTGATTATACCCGTTAAAATATTTTCTTGTCTACAAAACATTCTGTATTATTTGCTAATTTATCGACTTTTATTAAACACCTGTATCTAAAAGTGAAGAAGTTTAGGGTTGTTTTGATTTTGATAAGTTTAGATTGACATAAGTGGTTATGGCACGGCGGTTTATTGTAAAAATTCAGCCTTAACTTGAGTTGCAGTCCCAGACATAGCCCCTGTCGCAGGATCATTTGTTTCCGGATGAAATGTAGCTATGGGTTGGTTATCCAAAGTGTTAAAATGTGAATTTTCTGGGAATTGCTGTAATTGCTCGGGTTTTGTGATTGGCGTTTTATGCGATTACTGTACACTCGTTTCCGCCATTCCTCTATCCATTACCATTACATTTACAATATCTACAGGATTTAAAGGTTTTAAACATTTGTGTTGGTGGATTTTCATTTGAATTTGGTGGATTTCGCGCGGAACTAGTAGATGATGTATCATTGGATTGATTTAAGGCTTGATCAGTAATACATCAGATGTTATTTCCTTGTTTAAGTGAAATATCCTGATTTGGTGGTGATTTAGGATTAAAATTTCTATTAAAACGACAATCTAAGGGGGTATGATTTTGCCTATTACAGATAGAGCAACGCTTTATATTTTGATTTCATACAGACTGATATTTCGAGACTTCTATTGTAGATTTAATTCCCTGTTATTCTACAATCGCGTAATTTATAACATCTTCTAAAGATTCTGGTGTTGCGGAGTTTAGTAAATCTAAACATGCCTGTTTTGCGTCGGTGGAATATGTGGGGCTAATTGAATTTATTAGCTTAACATAGCATTTGTCTACACTATTAGAATACGATAACATGCTTTAATGTAAATTCTGTTTGCACGAACTAAGTTCTAGTTGCCATTGGTCCATGGTTCTTTTTCACCAAAAAAGTCCACTGAATGTTTTTTAAATCATCCCAACTATTAAATTTACGCTTTTTATCAAATCCCGAGCGTTTCTTATAATTTTAGTTTCTATAATTGTCAATATTATTTTCCTATGTGACTCGAGTGAGTTTACATTGTCGAAGTTATCAATAAATTCATTTAAACGCGCTTTGTTTTCATCAAATTAAATCAGCATTTTTTCAGCTGACTCTATACTCATACTATCCATGTTGTTAGTTTGATTTGGATCGAAAATAATTTAATCATTCCTAATATTTTAAAATATTGCTCACCGAGATCGTTGTTTTCGGATTTGTGTTGAACGTACAAGTTTGGCCTATATATATATATATATATATATATATATATATATATATATATATATATATATATATATATATATATATATATATATATTATACATATAATTTCTTGTGTAATGCCATTTTTTGTCTGAGTTCGATTTCTTGATGATACCACGTAGGGGTAGATTTAGAATTATTTTATTCGGAATTACTGACGTAGTTGTGTAACGAATATTGATTGATTTTGATGTAGATTTGTAAATGGGTATAGCTTGAAGTAGTTGGTTTATCTCTAGTGGTTGAATTCCCATTATTTAATTTGACCCTTGATCCGTGAACCGATCACTTCTGAGCTGATCAAACAAGGAACACTGCATTTTCACGATCGCGGAATCTCACTTCTGACAAAATTTGTATTGGGACTTCACACCAGAAAGAAATAAACTGCGATTTTCATTATTGATTTTACGTGATCATGATTTTTACGTGTTGCTTTAACGAAGGTTTCTAATATACTAACTAAACTAAGCAGGATGTGGTAATACAAGTAATATAAGAAAACAAAAACAGCTTTTACTTAAATACCAAAATATGTGTACCTGCTCTAATGAACTTAAATTCATAAAAGTACAGTCGGGTATATTACATGTTTATCAGGGCGAGTCTACAAAGAATGCTTTAAGAAATAAGAATAAATATTAGTCTTAATGTTGATCTGGTGACCTTAAAGTTTTATTTTTCTTCGATCCGATCGAACAAAGACATATGCACTTCTTCGTAAAACCTATGACGCTTTAATATAAGCATTATTACTTAATATAAGTAGCAGTGAATATATGTACAGACCTACCAACAGATCGTTTTAAAACCGTTTTTGAAGCACACTTTATCAAAATAGAAGGACCACAGCACATGATAATACTGTAACATAAACTGTGGCATCTTGCGAGTAAATCACGTGCGTAAAATCACAAACATGTACAATAGCGGCATTTCTTGATACACCGTTCCAATTACCATAATTATGACACAGATGCCATAACCGATATTTAAATATAGATTCCTTTTCATGGAGTGTATTGTAAAGCCGAGTATATTAGTAAAATGCTAAGATGTAGCGCTAGCAATGTGCAACATTTTCACGAGATTGCCATAATTGGGTATATAGTTTGAAATGCCTAATATTGCTGAACGTGTGTCTTTATGCGTGTGTCTGTGTGTGTGTGTGTGTGTGTGTGTGTGTGTGTGTGTGTGTGTGTGTGTGTGTGTGTGTGTGTGTGTGTGTGTGTGTGTGTGTGTGTGTGTGTGTGTGTGTGTGTGTGTGTGTGTGTGTGTGTGTGTGTGTGTGTGTGTGTGTGTGTGTGTGTGTGTGTGTGTGTGTGTGTGTGTGTGTGTGTGTGTGTGTGTGTGTGTGTGTGTGTGTGTGTGTGTGTGTGTGTGTGTGTGTGTGTGTGTGTGTGTGTGTGTGTGTGTGTGTGTGTGTGTGTGTGTGTGGTGTGTGTGTGTGTGTGTGTGTGGGTGTGGGTGTGTGCGTAGTGTGGTGTGTGTGTGGTGTGTGTGGTGTGTGTGTGTGTGTTGTGGGTGTGTGTGTGTGTGGTGTGTGTGTGGTGTGTGTGTGTGTGTGTGTGTGTGTGTGCTGTGTGTGTGTGCTGTGTGTGTGTGTGTGTGTGTGGTGTGTGTGTGTGTGTATGTATGTATGTGTGTGTGTGGGTGTGTGGGTGTGTGGGTGTGTGGGTGTGTGGGTGTGTGGGTGTGTGGGTGTTTGGGTGTGTGTGTGTATGTATGTGAGTGTGTGTGTCTGTGTCTGTGTCTTTGTGTATGTCTGTGTAGATGTATGTTAGTATCCACGATAATTCCTGAAGGGAAATACCTACGTCTTAAAATTTTGTATTTAAGCTTGCTTTCATTTGGCTCAAGCTGATTAGACTTTGAGATAAATCCAGCGGCGGAAAGGTGTGGTTATTAGGCTAGGTTTTTGGTTTTTATCAAATATTTCTAAAACAGCTGCTTATTTCAAAGATAGAAACATACGTAGATCTAGAACTTAAACTTATCGATTAATTATGTTCTATGCAATTTTTTGAGACAATATAAAAAATTAAGTTTGTAACTTATTAATTTAGCATCGAAATTTTAGTACTAGTTGAGATTTCTGTACCTGTTAAGCAACACGCCTTACGGCGATTTCAATTTTAAGACATTTAGCAATAATGTGCGTATCTATATTCCATTTTTCTAGTAAATTTAAAAATGCGATAATGTCGAATTTTCTCATTTGTTAGAAAGGATCATGTGACTATTTTTTTCTGATTTCTTCGCTGACTGAACAACGCCACTTTGGGGAACGAAAAATGCATTGTTAGAAAATTTATATGGGAGAGATATTGTCTTGTAACTGATATGAAATCTTTACTTAATAGAAGTTATAAACGGTGATTACTGGTTTCACATTTTCTACCTACTATAGAATTATACTAAGTACAGTTAGTATCGTTTTTACGGATTTAAAGTCTTCTTGTCGTCAGATCAAGAGGTAATCGAAACCACTTTCTTTCTTTTACTCTGATCACCTCTGTTTAAACATTTAAATCAATAAAATACTTGTTTCCCAATTTAAAATAAATTAAAATACACTTTTGCAATTTCGTATGCGACTCGTATCTAAAACAAGGGTTTCTCAAGGTTTGTTGTGTTGCCATTGGTTATTATCGTGCTACTTTGTTCTTCAAGATATTGCTGTGACCGATTCTATCACTATATTTGGTCAACGATCTTCTGAGTGGTGATATAACGTGCAAATGATCTCCGATAGCTAGGCCGAAGATACTTCATGGTTACGATGTTATATCGGACCCTCATCTTACTACAAGCAAATTGGTTTATGTATAGTAGAACACTCAGTTAAGTAATTATACACAAACAACATACTGGTGAGTATGCACCCACGCATCCAAGTACCTAACCGACCGACTGAGTTTCCGGCTAAATTCCTATTTATTGTTCAGCACACCTTTTTCTACTACATAAAATATTAATATATAATTTATATCAAAACTTTTTACTGGCTAATTGCTTACGGTTTATTCCTTAATTTGAAACCTTCAACAAACCGTTTAAATTTTAAATTATTATAATTTTTACAAATTTACAATTATTATTTTCAGTTATTTCTGTAACTTTTAACTATAATTGTACATAAAAAAAATTCTAAAAGTTTTTATTACCCTACAAATTTAATTGGTTTTTAATTGTTCAGCTACTTTTACGAAATTGAAAGTTTGTGAAGTAAAGTTCATCTTTCTTTGTGTAAAAAGAAATTTATTTATGCCTATATTAAATAAATGAGAATTTAGTTAAATTTGTAACATTTCAAAAACTATATATGTAAAAAAATTTTGAAGTACCGATGTATAAATGATTTTAGGTTGATATCTTCCATTCATGTAAAGCACATTTGCATCTTCTTGTAACGTATGTACTTCAAAAGTTTTAACGTATAGTGTAGGGTTTAATTCACCACGCAGAAATCTTTATTATCCACAAATACAAAAGTTTAACTTTGGTAACAATGATATTTTTTTAATTTCCGGAAAAACGTTCTTCAGTTTTGATTTTTGTGGTTGACGTTTTAGCTGAGAGTGAATGTATTTCTTGTTGCCATCGGTAGTTCTATAACATAAAATTTAATTTGAGTAATTTCTTATTGTATTCTTACTTGTTTGAACAAGAATTGCGACTCGCCGTATATGGCGGATTTATGCAAGAACATTGCTTTCACTAATCGGTAAGATCGTTTCTTTCTTTAAATTTTTGGTAATCATTCAATTTCTTTAGCACTCGAAACATGTTAATTAAAACCAATCGCTATTCCCAAGTCGAATAGTTAAAAATATTCGTCATTATACCATTAAAAGCTAGCCTAAGAGATATGACTCTACTGTAGCTTTTATTTTCTTGTTGGTTTTTTATTGTCTTCGTTTGTCGATAACTATCAGCTGCTACGTCTGTTGTGTTTTCGTCTGTCAGTAATTATCCTTATGCTGTGGGAATGATATATCTCTTCTCCTGGGTCGCCGTGGTAATGGTCGTTATTGCGATGACTGCCTGAACCCGTACGTTTGCAAGTGGAAAGCTTACCGGACCTCGCACACTCGGTGTTAGTTCAGACGTACCATACAGGGTATCAATTGTAACTCCTCGATGAACCAGGTTAGAACATTCCATTGTAGCATGTGATAATATTATGTAAACGCTAAATCGTATTATGAACTTTTTTGTGTTTGGCAATGCCTTCTGCAGGGTCGATACAACTTCTAGAAACTAAAAGATGGTGTCAATTAGTGAGAGCAATACAGTGTTAATGTAATATTTACCCTTATTTTGTTGAAAGCTGTCGTTTGCAGTTTTCGTTGGTTTGGTTAACGATCATATTCTATAAATCACTTTTAGGCCACTCAATATATTGAAATATAAATTAAGGTTAATAGTTGTGTGGAGGTGTAATTATATAACCTGAATTTGCTGGTCAATTTACTCCACTAAACAAACAAGCTGTTACGTTAACGTTAAGTTGCCATTATCTTGGCTTGGTTAATTACTTACTGCGTGCACTGACGTTTTTCCGCGCAGTAGCATTGTCTGATATACTGTGTTTTGTATAATTGAATATATGTGGTACTTCGAAATATTTCAGCGGGATATTGTATTTTTTTTAGTACGTACTTTAGATTTAAGAACTGTTTAATACGATACGTGGGAGCATTCAGTAAATAAATGACATCAGGTTACTTGTGTGGGTTACTGTTGTTTAAATGATTACTAAGGCCAATTTGCGCATTGAATAACGCCTTACCGAATATACTTTTTTGTAGGTATGATTGTTGTGGTTAATATTGTAAAGCAACGGCAAGTTCCAAATTTTGAATAGATCTTTAACTTGTTTGGCTGTGAAAAATGTTCCTTTTCAGGTAATCTTGGAAGATCTTTCAACGACCCGATAGGTTAAATTAAATATTCAGTAAAGTTAACTTTGTCTGTCGTGAACATTATTTAGGTGTGTAACTTACCTTCGTCCGATGTTATTTACAATTCCAGTGAGAATTTATATTTGTTTGAAATTAAGTATTCATATTAATATTAAGTCTATGGAATAATTAAAGGAGACCAATCGCTCTAATTGATAATTATGCGTATTCTGTGTAATTATTTTGAGGAAATTTAATGCATGTTAATACAATAATGATTCGTCTGTGATAGGTGTGTGGGACTGATATATCCCACAAATATATCAAAGTGATTGATTTCTCATTGCTACTTGGGGAAATTAAATAAATCGAGATTGTTCTGAGAACTGGTGTTTATTATTAATAATTCCTTTTTTTGTGCTTATCCCTGGTTCCAGCTTTACATGGCCTTTCTCTGAACGAAATAATAATTTCCCTCTTTCTTTGCTTTTTCCTTCAAAGTTGGTGGCGCTCAAACCTTACTTACTCTCCTCATCGCTTTTACTACCAACATTTCTTAGATTTTCGCTAGCTAACCTAATCATATATCTACGTTTAATCAGCACTCCAAAACTACCCACGTCAGCAAAGTGCTCTGTGTTATTTAACCGTTACGCTGAGCCCTTAGCCGCTCTCACCAACCTCCTCCTTCTTTTTTTTTGTGTTCCGTGGTAGGTTAGATAGGTGGCAAATTCTATACTAATTTCAACTATATGTAAATATTGCAATACGTTGCATTTCTATTCTTAGACAAAAATTAGAAAATAAGTTAAACCTGTTTATTCTATTTGAACATTTTTTAAACCTCTGCGGATTTTAATTTCAAATAAAAGTTGTTTTACTTATGATTAAACAGTCAGACCTCTATTGAAACGTTTCAAACTAGCAAAAATTGCTTTTAAATGCACCTTTTGTAAAAAAGGTAAGTACTTTATTTTAATTAACAAAATCATTTGCAGAAACAAGTATTGTCAATAATAGTCTCTTTAACTATATGGCAAATCTGAGAATACTGTTTTTCAATTAATTAAAATAAATTAGTAACGTTATTCTTTAGTAAAATTTAATTCCATAGTTGAGTTTATATGTTTCTCAAACTGTTATGTTAATAGGAGGCTGATGTTTATGTTTTAATTTTTCAACTTTTACTAAATTGTTTCAACATCTCTAACAATTTTAATAGATAATATTACTACTGGCGAAGATAACTGTAAGCGTTATCGAAACGTTTAGATTGTATAATTTAACATACACTATTAAAAAACCCAAAAAAGGTAAGTATTTTATTAACGTTTAGTTACTGAAAAAGACAGCGCAATTGCCGTGAAAGGAATAGTTTTGTATGTATTTACCCAGAGAAGTTAAGTAGGTTTGATTGCAGTTTAGAAAAAAATGTAGAAATAATTCAACTTCCTTTATTTTCAAAATATACAGGAGTGGAATGAATGTATAGCTGTGTACCAATTAATCTGTCTGAAAACAGACAATCTGTACATTTAGAACAGTATGGCAATCACCATGTGAGAGAAATTATTATTGCATTACAAATGCAGTTTTTGTTCAGACACTCGCAATTGCAACCACTTTAAGAAAATTGAAACAATCAAACCTAATTTATCTTTATGTGCACCTAACTTAAGTATATAGCACCAAAAGTGTTTTCAATTTAATTTTATTAACTTGTTTAAGCTGCACACCAACTTAATAAGCTGCTCAAGAAATCTGCTGTTAGAAAAAATACGGTAAACATATATTGTCAATTTCATTCAAATTTAATTTATTTAATTCGATATATGTATGATGGTAAAACTTGGTTGTGGTGGGGTTATGCATTTCTCTGTTGTTAATGGGAAATTAAAATGAATCCAACTGATCCGCCTGTAGAACACAGAACCTATATTAAAATACGATCGAATAGTAGTACACTATACATTATCATTGCATATTTCATACATAATGATCCACCACAATAGCACTTGCCTACGTAACTGGAAAATTAACTTACAAGATAATATTCAAAATGGTTCACTCAGTCATGCGTGAATAAATTCTGTAAGCATTGACTGACATGCATGATAGCTAATAACGAGATATCCATTTTTTAAACAACGATAGTAGAGGTACTTTAAATATATACTAATTTTCTTTTATAGGGATTTAATTGAGTTCCCCAGAAGAATCTAATAAAGCTAAAATGTGCTCAACTAGCATAAAACAATCCTCTTTGGTTTAAGAGCCGTAAAATACAATGTCGGATTAACAGCAACAACGTTCATATGCCAAGATGGGTGTAAAATGTTTCCTGCATCCTCTCGTACCTATTTTACAACAGTATTGATGTTTTGACCTAAACGGCTATTGGCCATTACCTTTCGTAGATCGAAAACATAAATTTTAAAAAGCACAGTAAACATTAACTGTTCCTTTTTTTAACCTATAATGTTTTGATTTATATTGAACTGTAAAAAAGCTATCAAAATTTATTATTTGTTTGTAACATGTTTTATATCAATTGATAATGGCGCTTTCTAGAATATAAAAAATATCTTTAGTCAGGTTATGGCGATACAACATTTTACGGATCAACAAGCTAAGTATTCTAGAAGCATTCGGATTATAGCATTTTTTTATCGATTTCAGTAACAAGTATAAAAAGATAAGAAAGCGTTCTTATTTTTTTCTCTGAAATTGCCAGTCAATAATTATAAGATGGTGAATTAATAAACGTGTGGCATTTATAAAAATTTAAGTTTAAATAGTTACATGCATTGCTCTACAATTAGTACCTTCCGTACATACTTCTATTTCTTTTTTTTTTCATTTTTTCGCATACTTTCAACGCACACTACGGTATGCCACTACTGGACATAAAACAATGTAACATTTATGCGTTTATTCCTGTAACACAACATAAACCATATACAGTGGGATCGTTAGAGTTGCAACGCTTCAAATAAAAAAATGTCTAAACATTCATGAAACCGCATCTTGTCCAGTATTTTTTGAAAAAAATTACCCCCACCTCTTTACACAATGACGTCATCCATGTTTTTTTAAATGGCAACCTACATTTGTTTCCGGAATTCTTAATCTTCTTTAAATTCTCTGTACGAAAATGTGCAGTTTGTGGTATTTGTACAATAACATACTGAAATTGTGACATGTCAAAGTGAGAATATCCGTAGAATAGGGACATCCTCGCCCCCCGACCCCACTATTTTTAATTGTGACCCCTAAAAAATACTCCGCTACTGGTTGGAATTTGCACATTAACGAACTTGACCTTGATTTTATCGCAAAGAATTTTTGTATAGACTCAGACTGTGATCGGAGGGTAGTGGCGTGCCCTTGGTTTCAGGCGGAAATTTTGTGGGCGTGGCTTGTCGGTCATGTTATTGGCCATTTTTGCTTTGGCGGCAAATTTGAAATAGTATTCTAATAAGGGGTCTCATACTATCTCATGAGAAAACTATAGGCCTACTGAACTTGTTCTCGAGGCTTCGCCCCTTGTCGGAATCCATCGACACCGCCCAAAAATTAAAACCCCTAAAAATGCACTGCCACTGGTTGGCTTTTCCCCATTAACGAACTTGACCTAGATTTTATGGCAAAGAGTTTTTGTACAGACTCACGCTGGAGCTGTGATTGGAGGACTGTGGCACGCCCCTGACTTCTGATTGGTCCGTTTCACTTTTTTAATTACGACCCCCTAAAAAATGTCCCACCACTAGTTGGATTTTGTTCATTAACGAACCTGTCCTAGATTTTATGGGAAATAATTTTTGTACAGCCTCAAGTTGTGATTGGGCCCCTGGTTTCTAATTGAACCTTTTTGGTGTTAGATCAATCTCAATCAAATACATAAACATATTTTTAATTACAACCCAACTTTAATTCATAAAGTAGGTAATATAAAAATAAATTCAAGATAAAATTGGTGGTCGAATATAGGCTTGTTTTAAATAAAAAGTCCTCGAAAATATTGTTTTTGAATTTCTTTCCTTCGTCACAAACTGTATTTCAGATACAATTATGATGTGAAAAATAGTGTGTAAGTTTGTTTAAAACGGTTACTACTTTAATACTCTTTAATAAAATTAGATGGGGTGGGAAAACAGGTCAATTAGTGTTACGAATTTGCGGTTGTCGAAAGTGAAAGTATCGAAGGGTCGCTTGGCCAATAAAGATACAAAAAAGGGTGTTCTATGTGGGTTTCTCCCGTATTTACTTAACAGAAAGATTAATAGTCATTACTTATTTTGTTAATCGTCGTAAAAGTAGGCTGTAGCAAACAGGAGCGGTCTTGCTTTAGAATTCTTTGTCTTAAAGGTAAATGCCATACAAGGTACTTGGGTTAATTACTGCTTTTAGGTGTTCTTTGAGGTTCTCCCTTTCGCTTCATCTACGCAAAATTATTTCTTTATTATTTTTATTCAATAAATCGTTGTTTTTTTTATTTTATTTTTGTTATATAAGATTTTATAATCATACTCTAGTATTAACCAGCATTTTACCAATGTAGAGTTTGAAAAGTAGTAGAAAAGTCAGGATAGGTTAAGATAGTAATGCTTTGCACTTGTTGAAAGCTTCTATATAGCGAGGAGCTTCTGTTGCTTTTTGATTCCTATTTTAAGATATTTTGTGATGGGTCCTACAATTTTCGTGAAGTTCTAGATAAACCGTGTGTAATACACGATCAAACCCAAAAAGGTTTTATTTTATTTAGTTCTGATTGGTGGTGTGTAATCTTACATTCATTCTATTTGAACTGTGTTCGGTTTAATACCGTCAGGGGTAAGCACGTGCCCAAGGAACCCTTTAAAAATTCCGATTTGTACATTTTTGTTTATAAATATGTTCCTTCAAAATGTTGTTCATTACACGCTGAAATGTACTTTTTCCGCTATCATTAATATAAGATAATTATTTTCTGGATTTCCCCAGTTATGTAACCGCAATTACATCTTTGTCGACCATTTTGTTATGTAGGCCATTTTGTCGGTCATGGCGGGTAATTTAAAATAGTATACCAATAAGTAGCCCCTCATAATGTCTCATAAGACAGGTATAGGACGCCCCCTAGCTTTCTGATTGGTAACAAACCAACGTAATGTACTACTTTTATATCTATCCGTCATGGTCTTTTCAACTTACAGCTTGCGAAAACCAAATTACCATCCTCCAGCTATTAAATAAACTAAAGGTAAGGGTTAAAATAAAAAACGATCACTTACCAGAGTTGTTGTCGATAATCGTATTGAAAGAGCGCCTTGCCAGTGTAAACCCTGCTTACAGTCACAACACATTAATATAAAGTGATTATTTGTTGGATTTCTCCAGTTATGTAACCACAATAACATCCTTCCACTATTCAATCGCCTCTTACGTACTTGGAAAAAAGCTGCAATTAGCTAATTACTTGAAGGGCAATCAGACCTTGAAATTACATAAAAGATAGACAAGTCGACTTTCGTTTCCAATTTTGATAATTGCTTCTGCCAACCTTATTCAATTTAACACAATAAACTACAACTCTAGGATGTTGACTTGAAATCAGTTTCTGCCAACCTTATTAGAATTAATACAAAAAAAGACAATGTGCACGTCTATGGTGTTTACTTGAGTTCATTTTCTGCCAACCTTACTCAATTTAACAGAAAAACATTGTGCAAGACTAGGATCTTGATTTTTTTAATCCGTTTCTGCCAACGTTCTTCGATTTCATACAAAACCACGAATAGATGTAAGAGTTTAGGATGTTATTTTGAAAGCAGCTTCTGTCAACCTTATTCGATTTAATACAAAAACAAAAACAAGTTGCAAGTCCAGGATATTGAGTTGCAATCAGCTTCCACCAACCATATTCTTATTAAAACAAAAACAAAAACACGACGCGAGTCTAGGTTGATTTGAAACCAGTTTCTGACAGCATTATTGTCATGTATCTGCTTCTTAATCCTCCATTTGAATATAGCCTAATATACAGGATGTTATATTAAAAAAAAATTTTACAATTAGCCGCAGTTGACAATACTGTAACGCTTTTGATGCATTCTAAATTGGCTCTAAAGAAAATTGGTTTTACAAAACAAAAACACAAACAGAACTAAAAACACAATCACAAGCACAATAACAAGCACAAGCACAAATACAAGCATATTCTTATTATTTTTATTAAATAAATCGTTGTTTTTTTTTATGTTTGTTATATAAGATTTTATAATCATCCTCTAGTATTAACCAGCATTTTACCAATGTAGAGTTTGAAAAGTAGTAGAAAAGTCCGGATAGGTTAAGATAGTAATGCTTTGCACTTGTTGAAAGCGTCTATACAGTGTGTCCGAGATTCAGCATGCATGTATTGCTATATTCGTTAATATTGAAGATAGAATGTCGGTTAAATGGGGAAAGTTTTAGATAATTTTATGGCTATCATCATGGTAAAGTCAGATTTGAAGTAACTTTTTTTGTTTTTGAAATAATTGAAGAAAACAAAAATTGTGCATTTTCTACTACCCCCTGTAGCTCTTTTATTTGAAGTCTGACAACATTTTGATTTGTACATTATTATGACACTTTTAAAAGACAATTTTAAAAAAAGTTCCAAAATTTATCTACAGTCATTTGTTTTTGAAATACATACACTAACTATTGTTTTTCATATGGACGCCATCTTGGATTTTTACATTATCGAATAGTATCTTTTATCGCCTTTTCAGCGATGTATCACATGATACGAAAATTTACTTCCAACTATCAAAATTATCTGCTGCATGTATTTTTAAAGCATAATTACCTTCAAATGAGTATTACTATGAAGCAGTACCAGGGGTATTAGCTGTTCTACTCGTTAATAAACTATTACAATATAACCGTTTGAGATGAAAACGGTGAAGTTGATGCTGGTAGTGATGTTCTCTATGAAGATCCAGATAAGTTAAATTACGCTGCCCTTAATTTTTAACGTAATTGGAAATGCACTCATCCCAAAAGTCTTGTCTCCCGAAAATGTCTTCACACTAATATTTAACATACGAGATTATGCATTACCGAGATTTGACAATGTTTTAGATAATTTACTGTAGCACCTTTTTGCGTCCGTGTATATAAACTAAGAATAGTTAATCTGTATTATAAAATTTATGGCTATCAATAATATAATATATAATAATAAATATCAATAATCAATTTTACGTAATTTAATCTGGGCAATAAAAATAATGCAATTGATTTTTCAAGTCATCCCTAAACTGAAAGACACAATGAATCGTAAAACAGTCTGTAATACATATGTGTAACCATTTAATGCGTCTATTTTCTACTTAAAACTTGTACACATAATTTTAACTGTCAACCTTCAATATTTACTTTTAATTAATATATGTATTAACTAACTTATTAATGTAATTTTATTTTCCACTTAAACCTTGAGCATATAATTTAGCAGTCGACCTTCAATATTTTACTTTCAATTGATAGCACTATTAAAGAGAGTACATGATGAAGCGTAAAACTATAACGCGTATGTGTAACCATTTATCGTATTAATGCATTTTATTTCTGCTTAGACCTTGTACACATAATTTAACGTTCTCAAGGCAGAAATCTCTTAAAGCATAGCAACTTTGTTATTCATTTTTAATTATGTATAGTGTTGAAGGTGACTTTCTCAAAGTAAAAACAAGTATGCAGTTGTAATAAAATTCATATATAGGTAAAGGCCACAACCCTCAAATGGAACTCAAAAGAAATGTAACAAAAATTTTAGTAGCAATTGTGCAGTCTTTTTTATAATAAACCCTATTACGAAAACACATTATAAAAAACAGTTATCTAGATCAGGCATAAATTAATATTGAAAAAATTTGAGCTAGCGCATAAATTTCAACATTAAAGACTGCATAGAACATAATCGTTTAAGGACTAGTTTTCTATATTCTTGATAAAAATCAAAACAGCCCTAATAAATATTAATAATAATAATAAGCACAGATTAGATAACATCTTTTTATTATAAAAACACTTGTCATCTTTACAGGTCTTATCTATTAATTATTCCCCATTACTAGAATACAATTATTATGACAGGGGCGAAGCTCGCGAACAGATTCCCGCCTTACAAGACTAGGACCCCTTATTAGAATACGTAGAATAAGTAAATTAGGTCACAATCTGTAGGTGGGATTAAAAGAAATGTAATAATAATAATTATAATAACAATTATGCAATCTCCTTTGATAAAAACGAGCCCTAATAAATATTAATAATAATAAACACAGATTAAATAAAATCTTTTTATGCTCAGGTGAAAAAAATAGGATCCCCACGTGGACACAAAAAAAATGTGGCGACTGAAGCTGTCCGAAGTGTGACGTCACAAAAAACAAATTGCCGGAAGGTGTCCGTATTCTACACACGATTATGCACTTAAGATACGTTCTGCAGCTGATGGTAAATGGCGTATTTTTTTAGTGTTTCATATGTATCATTAATTTCACGTTTTATTTCGGATTCATTAATGTCAAATGAGAAAATTGTAGTCGGAAGTGAAGAGGGTATGTTTTTGATTTTTCTGTATTTCTGCATTTGGGGAATTTCTAGATTTACGGCCACAGAATAAAGAAAGTGACAAACCTACTGTAATCAAACACCCAAAGAAAACACACAACACAAAAGTTAAAAATTTCAACACACGCAATCATCTTGTAATCAATTGTGGTATGTTTACATAATTTTCTACGCCGAAATCTGTTGTCAAATGAACATCTTGTACCAGCACCTATTCAGATTCTGCAGTCCGCCTGTTCAGTGTCTGCAGATGCACAAAAAACGGCACTGCAAACTGAAGATACTAAGTCTGAAACAATCGGCGAAGTGACTCGTTCAATCTGTCACTTTTCGAGTGCATATGAGGAGCGCACCAAGGTAGAACACGCAAAATCAAAATTAGACTGCTTTAAAACTTTTGGTGACACAGATGGTTTAGATGATTTTTGTAAATTATATAAATGTAATAGTTCATTTGTTCTGATATACAATTGCGCTCAGGGAAAAGTTACCACTATCATTTTTCTATTGTGATTTAATAGAAAATCATTGGCGTACGAACTTGATTGGAATGAAAGTGCTGTCACCATAGGCTGACACTCTGACATTAATTTCAATAATTTATTCAAAATTGCCTCAAATTCATTTAAGTGAAGCTCAAAAATGTTGGGATATCGCATTAGAAGAATGGTGGTCCTTAGGAGTAGTTACGGCAGTTCTGAATGTAAACCATGTATGCATTTTGAAAATAAATCGAAGATGGAGCCAACTTCATTCCGAACAAGATGAGAATTTACTTAATTATCTCAGAGAAACTCCTTTTGCTACTGCTATAAAAGCTTTTGAAGAGACAGGATTTCCCGGAAGTATTCGAACTACACTAGAAGAATTAAAGGAAGCGAAATTAATAATTATGCGGCTGCTAGAAAACCATTCTTAATGGAGGAACACAAGCGAAGAAGAATCATATTTGATTTCATCAACCGTAATGATGATTTTTGTAGTAGAATTGTATTTTCCAAGAAAAGGCATTTCAGTCTTTCAACAATAGCCGAATAGGAGATTATCGACCTAGAAATTGTACGTTTGAAGAAAGATACATTCATCATTTAAGAGGAAATGGAAGGTTTTCGGTTAATGTATGGGCGTGGATTTATGCTAGCGGGCCAGGAGTTTGCTTTAAAATATAAGAACGTTTAACGGGAGCGTACTATACACATATACTGTAAAATATAATGTTTTCTTCAGTCACACAATCGTTTCCAAACAAATTCATATTTAAGCAAAACAATTGCCAGTGCATACCAGCAGAATTGTAAGAGTGGATACAAAAAAATTTAGTTAATGTACTGACTTGGCCCGCAATGAGCCCAGATGTTAATCCAATCGAAAATAGCTGGGCCGTTATGGTAAAAAAAGTTAGTCGAAGATACTTTCTACCGCCTAATGCCAATGAGCTCTGGGAAGCAATAAGGGAAGCTTGGGAATGTTTGATAGAAAATTATGATATAAAAAACTTGGCCTTATCAATTTATATATATATATATATATATATATATATATATATATATATATATATTATTGAATGAATATTGATCTTGCAAAATGATATTTTATTTTCTTTTTTGGTTTTATTAGATCAGCTGGATGTTTAATGAATGCTCTTTATTATGGCCTAAATTTTCGCAAATTTATTCTTTGCTTTTCAAAGGCTACAACTGAAAACGTTGAACAACAAATATTATAACATACGGGTCTTACTTACTGTGAGGTTTACAAATTGTTGCGTTTTTATTTATAATAATAAAATATTAGCTTCAAAATACAAAACACGTTTCTTATGTTAAAAACTTTATTTTTGTTTTGTTTATTAATTCTATATATACAATGGCTAGATTTTTTTTTAATTATTATTATTAAATTATCAAGATGGGTTATAATATTGTAATATTGGACTTTTATATATATATATATATATATAATATATATATATATATATATATATATATATATATATATATATATATATATTTTTATTATACTATCAAGAAAATGTTATATAATTTATTAATTATCTTTTTATATTTAATAAATATGAGTATATAACACTTAGGTTCTCAATATCACTTTTTGTTTAAGCATAAAAATTTTGATAAATATAACACATTTCTATAAAAGTTCTTTTGTTTTATTTGTTTCTAAATGTAAAATTTTCCGTTTTCAAAGTTAAAATTATGCCCTTTATTTAGTATATGTTGTGTTAAAGCACATGCTAGAGGTTTAACTCTCACATCGCTTTTGTGTTGGGCAATTCTTTGTTTAAGGTACTGTGATGTTTGTCCTATGTAGTATTATCAGTCTATTCATTTAAGTTGATAAACTAAATTCCTTTGTAATAGTTGGTGTTTGATCTTTAATTGATGAAATTGTTTATCTTAACTAGACTCTTTTTGCTATGTTTACATTAATATTTTTAAATAGTTTTTAATTTTAGGTTAAAGGTTAAGAAGTAACAGAAAAAAATTTTGATTGTCTAAGTTTCTTTTTATTAAAATCATTTTGTATTTAAAATTTAAAATTTTGTTATAATTTTTTCTAATATTTTTATTTATAAATTTTTTTTAATTTAAAAATAAAATTATTTTTTTTAATAAATATAAAATTTAATAAAAAATTATAAGAAAAAATTTAAAATTGTTTAATATTTATACAATTAAATTTTAAAAAAGAAATTTAGACAACTCAAAATTTTATATTCGTCGTTACCTTACATTCAACCTTTAACCTCAAAATTAATAAAACTATTTAAAAATATTAATGTAAACATAGCAAAAAGAGTCTAGTTAAGATAAACAATTTACATTCCAAAGTTAAAGATCAAACACCAACCTTATTACAAAGGAATTTAGTTTATCAACTTAAATGCATAGACTGTGATAATACGTACATAGGACAAACATCACAGTACCTTAAACAAAGAATTGCCCAACACAAAAGCGATGTGAGAGTTAAACCTCTAGCATGGCTTTAACACAACATATATTAAATAAAGGGCATAATTTTAACTTTGAAAACGGAAAAATTTTACATTTAGAAACAAATAAAACAAAAGAACTTTTATAGAAATGTGTTATATTTATCAAAATTTTATGTTAAACAAAAAAGTGATATTGAGAACCAAGTGTTCATATTAATCATTTATTAAATATGACGTTAATCAAAATTATAAAACTTTTACTATCATGTATAGAAGCAAAAAGGAAGTTGAATTTTATAAAAATATATTAAAAATTGGCATCAATTAATTATTAAAAATATTATAACTTATTGATAATTTATAATATATAAAAATATAGTATTGAAATGAATTTATATTCTAATTTATAATCATGAAGAGTTATAATCTATCATTAGCTAAATTCAACATTATTTTTTTTTAAAGTAAACTAAATTTTATATATTAAAATACGGATACATGAGTTTACAATTTGTTATAATAATAAAAATATTACTTCAAAATAAAACATTTTTATGTTAAAAACTTTATTTTGTTTTTTTTTAATTATATAAAATGGCTAGATTTTTTTTTTTAATTAATTTTAAATTATCAATGGGTTATAATATTGTAATATTGGACTTTTATATATATATATTATATATATATATAATATATATATATATATATATATAATATATATATATATATATATATTTTATTATACTATCAAAAAATGTTATATAATTTATTAATTATCTTTTATATTTAAAAATATTAAATAGGTTCTCAATATCACTTTTTGTTTAAGCATAAAAATTTTGATAAATATAATTTCTATAAAAGTTCTTTTTGTTTTATTTTTTCTAAATGTAAAATTTTCTTTTCAAAGTTAAAATTATCCCTTTATTATATATGTTGTGTTAAACACATGCTAGAGGTTTAACTCTCACATCGCTTTTGTGTTGGGCAATTCTTTGTTTAAGGTACTGTGATGTTTGTCCTATGTAGTATTATCACAGTCTATTCATTTAAGTTGATAAACTAAATTCCTTTTAATAAGGTTGGTGTTTGATCTTTAACTTTGGAATGTAAATTGTTTATCTTAACTAGACTCTTTTTGCTATGTTTACATTAATATTTTTAAATAGTTTTTAATTTTGAGGTTAAAGGTTGAATGTAAGGTAACACGAATATAAAATTTTGATTGTAATTCTTTTCTTTAAAACATTGTTGTTATTATAAAAGTTTTTAACAATTTTGTTGATAATTGTTGTTCTAATATTTGATTAGTTTCTTTAAATTTTATTGTAAATGAATATGTGAAAGTAATTTTATTCGTTTTAAAGCTAAAATAAAATTTATTTTTGTTAAAGAGTGTAAGATAAATAGTTTAAATATGTCCAAATTTATAGGTTTAAAATTGGTAAAATTTTGTTTTTTATTAATTTCGATTTTAATTTAGACATTAAATTTAACATCTGTTATTAATATTGAAAATAATTAAAAACAATTAAATATTTTTATAGTAATAACAACAATGATTTTAAAGAAAATAGAAATTTAGACAACTTCTAAAATTTTATATTCGTCGTTACCTTACATTCAACCTTTAACCTCAAAATTAATAAAACATTAAATATTATTTATAAAAAATATTAATGTAAACATTACGTCAAATAAGATGATTTTCAATAATGATTATAGATAGAACATTATTTACATTAAAATCCAAAAATGTATTAAAGTATCAAACATTTTCACATACCTTTAAAAAGATTTAACTTTGAAAGGAAATTTAGTTTAATCAACTTAAATGACTTATATGATGTGATTAAATTACGTAATATGTGACTTAAACATCTACAAGTTTACCATTAATAACTATATTAGAATGCCAAACAAAAGTATTTAAATAGTAATGTTAAACTTAGCAAATTAGTTTATTAATCAAAACATATATTAAATTAAAGGTCTTATAAATTTTAATTTGAAAAACAAGAATATAAATTTTACATTTTATTGATAGAATTATAAACAAAATATAGAAATTTTAATAGAAATGTAAGTTATTATTTATCAAAATTTTATTATGTTAAACAAAAAGTATATTTGAAAGAACCTAATGTTATATACTTTCAATTTATTAAATATTAAAACAAGATAATTTCAAAATTATATAAAACATTTTTTTGATAGTATTAATAACAAAAAAAATATAATATATATATATATATATATATATATATAAATAGTAATATATAAATATTATTAAATTTCTCTTTTCTTTGTACTAATTTAATAATAATAATTAAAAATAAAAAATTAGTATTGTATATATAGAATTAATAAACAAAAAAAATAAAATTTTTAACAATTATTAAAAAATATTGTATTAATTATAAATATTTTATTATTGTAAAAAGAAAGATAAATTTTAAATTTTCACATAATAAAATTATTATAATATTATGTATAAATTCAAATTTTTTACTGTTAAAGAATTTTATTAATAATTTATATATAAATTTCTAAAATTAAACGTATTAATTAAATTTGATTCATTAAAATTTAGTTGATTATAACATATTGAAAATATTCAAAAATTTTAATTTTTAAAAGTATTTTATATTAATCATAACTTAATTTATTTTTAATCTATTTTTAAATTTAAAGATTTTATGATAAACTTTATAAAGAATACAAGGAATTTGGTAAATAGTGTTAGTTATGTTATTTTTCGAAATTTTTGATTTTAATTTAGACATTAAATTTATACATCTGTTATTAATATTGAAAATAATTAAACAACAAATTCATATTTTTTATAATAATTATTCTACGAATAAGGAACCTAAGGAAAATGACAAAATTACTTTTATGTCCCTTCCTTATAACAATAAAAAATGCTTAATATATAAATCACTTAAAAAATTTAAATTAAATCCGGTATTTTCAATTAATAACAGATGTATAAATTTAATGTCTAAATTAAAATCAAAAATTTCGAAAAATAACATAACTAACACTATTTACCAAATTCCTTGTGATTCTTGTGATAAAGTTTACATAGGAACATCTTTACAACCTTTAAAAAATAGATTAACACAACATAAATCTGATGTTCGTGTTAAACCTAAAAGTACTGCTTTGGCTAAACATTCAAACGATTTAGGACACATCTTTCAATATGATAACACAAAAATTTTAGATGTAGAATCAAATTTAAAAAAACGTTTAATTTTAGAAATGTTACATATAAAAATTAATAACAAAATTTCTTGTAACAGTAAAAAAGATTTAGAAAGCTTACCCATAAATTATAATAATATGTTGGAAAATTTAAAATAGTAACCTTGTACATTATTTGTCATAATTTCAATTTTAATATTAATTTTAGTTCTTTTATTGTTAAATTCCACTGACGATGAATACAACCGTATTCGAAATATATGGAAAATGTTGAAGTTTGTAGTTCGTTTTTATTGACACACGTACCATAGTGAAGAAAGAGAAAGAGAGAAAAAAATTTTATTAAATATTCGTCAAATAACTTTATATTAATAACTTATATATATATATATATATATATATATATATATATATATATATACAGGTATGGAAAAATATTATCGCGGGTCTGACCTATAATAAGTAAAACAATAACAGTACAATCAGTTCACGTGCTAAGTGAGATAGAATACACAACAAAACTAAAAGCGCTGATGCCATACGTGCGTCTTTTGAGTAGGCTAGTATCAATGACACATTTAATTGCTATTGTCAACGAAAATTGAAAATCAGTGTTTTTGCAAGTTCAACACAATACTCATGTATTCCACTGAAGAAAAAATACAGATTAGTAAGTGGTATTATTCAGGAAGCACCGCACAAGAAATAATGGGCAGGTTTGCTTTTTCCTTTGAAAACAGCCCAATTCCATCAGAAAGTACTGTTTCTAAATGTGAAATATGTGGGTGTTTAAATAATTGTAGAAAATGCAGTAGCATTGATGGTAATGATGTTGAGCATCCTGGTCGTAACTTAAACAAAGAGCGCGAACTCCAAGAAATTGCAGTGTGTAGTTTAGCAGAAACTAATTTCCCGTGCAATAGTACAAAAATTCCTGAAGAAATGAATATTGAACCAAGAACAGTTCGCAATATCTTGAAAAGGAATAAGTATCGTTACTATAAGTTGTAAACTACACAATAAATTTTTCCAGAAGATCATCAAAAGCGTATGGAATTTTATGAAGATACAATGAATTGGCCTAATGAAAACGAAAGATTTGTTAAAAATATTTTGTTTACCGACGAGTGTTCTTTTAACTTACATTTTTAAAAATGTTAGTTTTTCAATAAGAATTATGCTGCTAAAGTTAAACCTTAAACTTAAGTAATGCAACAATGTAAATGTTAATGTTCTTATTTGTAGCTCTCGTAAGTTTCTTCTTGTCTTCTTACGAGTAGTAATCGAACCATGTCATAAATTCGCAATTACAATACCTAGCGGTAGGGGCACGAACTTCACAACAATTTCCAGTAGTTTCTCTTAGGACCTTTTATCACAATTTTTTTCCGAACGCTCTGCGATGAAAAGGAACTGAGATACCTCCGGGAACCAACCTTAGCGGGACACCCTGTATTTATTTATCTTTGAAGAACACAGATGAAAGAATTAACTACTAACTAATTTAATATGTAATTAATCGATATTATCTGAATGTATCCGGCACTTATGTTACAGTCAACACCATAATACAACTTCTCTACAACACTTGATTAACTTTCAGTTTAGTGTACAAATAGTGGCTCATTATTTAAGGTACTTTATCTAATTTCAGACAGGTATTCCGTGCATTGATGATTTTAATATTTTGTTACAAGACCAACCTGATCTATATGTCAATCTGTCACATGTATATGTGACCTTTTTTCGTAGACTCCAGCACGACGATACCAAAAAGTGGAACACTTATAAAGCTTTCCAATATAACATACAACCTATTTTTAAAAGAATTAATTATTTTTATCAACTTGAGTATGTTACCGTACTGAAGTTTATCATTTGCATTTTATAAAGTAGCTAAATATTATTTACATCATTTTTAATGTAAAAAACTTAATTATGTAAAATACAATAGTGCAGTTTATTAAAAATGTAACATTTAATTGCCTGGAAATGTTTTCTCGTTACAGTGCGCTTATTAAAAGAAATTAATTCACTAGAGAAAAAGAATTATATGAATATTTTTTATAAGCTTTTCTGCAACGTCTTTCACGAGATGACATCAATGAAAATTATATTATCTTGTCAAATACTTCATAATTTCAATAAAAAACCGATTCTAGATATGAAAATATTTCATAATATATGAGTTTTATAAATTACAATTCTAACAGTTATAACCTTGTGACAGGAAAATTTCCATCTTCTTTGCATTTCAAACTAATATCATTACAAAGAAAGCCTTGAGCGTAGAATAAATGTCAAAAAAGGCATTTCAAGATGCATTTCTATTCCAGTTATATTTTATTTAAATCAGATATTCATATGTAACATCGAATCGGCTTACCTTTCGTCCTGTACGTGATAAACTAGAAAAGCTGAACGAAAAATACGATCCGGGAAGCTCTATACTTTCTATTTCAAAATTTATAGATGCAGGATGACAATATTGGAATGAAATTGATTATTTCTTCCATTTTGAATTGTAATTATCTAATTTAATCAACAATGAAAACAACAAACGTTTCTTTTTTGCAAATTCGTAGCATTAAAATTCCAATCCCAGACTAACTCAATAAAGTGACATACTGAGCATTCGACATGAGACAAATCTGATTTCTTTCAGTATCACTATCTGAGAGTGAAGACGTGCGTTTTTCGTTCGATATTATACCATCTACACGTTTTGTATAACCAAAAAGGCCAAATTATCAATGTAAATTCAGGCTGCACCTCTCTTTATAGTGAACAACTCCAAAAAATCCCTTTTCGTTTACTTTTAACAATTTCCCTTATCCTTTATATTGACTAGTGTTTCTTTGATCGTTATTTAATTAGTCAAAGTGCCTTGTATATTTTAAATTGCAAAATTGAAGCGTACGCCAACAAAACAAGATGTACAATTTTAGGGGAGATTGTTGTTAAAATTCTAGGAAGAAATTTTTTTTCGAGTCTCAAACGAATTTCACTGAAGGATTTTATAATCAAAACGTGGGTTTGACGTACAACACTTGGCACTTTAGATTGAATTGAAATAAAATTGAAATTGGATATGGTAACATATTGGAATAAATAGTTTCGTAATTCCGCCAAGGAACTGTTTACCTCTTATTTACTATTGTAAAGACTAAAGACGCAATAGTAAACCTTAAATTAAAAGTTGAAGGTTATGAAAGGCAATATTACACATCATCCAGTTGTTTACACTAGATACATTCCTGGCACATTCCCTATTCATAAATTCTAAGGCCATTTATTTTAATGTCTTCCAACTTCACTCCTTAAATATTTATATAGCACCGATATTACACAATGTCACTAAAATTTAAATTAAAAACGATCTTTTGTACGGATAGTTTGAGGAAATGTGAATTTTCGTCAATTTAGTATACACGGTGTTCCGGCAAACTTTTAGGGGTGGAAAGGGACATCAAAACACACAGTTTTTGTTTTATAAACAAAGTCCGAAAGCGCTTGGTTTTTGAGATACAGAGTGTTTGTTAAAAAAATAGTTGTTTTTTGCAATTTTGAAACTTTTTTTAAATGAAGTAACTAAAACCGCAACTTTCAGGGTGTGCTTGTTTATACAAGCATGTAGCTTCTCTATCATGACAATTTTCTGCACCATAATCAAAGTGCGTATCGGCATGTTCGTCAAATCAGTAATCCATTTTAAACAAAAATTTTGAATTAAAAATCAACACAAGTTTTATCACAATAAACTCAACAGGACACACACACACACACACCAACCACACACACAGCACCACACACACCACCACACACGCACGCACGCATCGCACGTACACGCACGCAGCAGCACGCACACGCACGCACACACACCACCAACTCACACACCGCCACACACACACTCACACACACGACACGCACGCACAGCACACGCAGCACGCACGCCAGCGCCACCACACCACTCACCATGCACACGCACACGCACACCACACAGCACACGACACGCACACGCACACGCCACAGCCACGCACACGCACACGCACACGCCCACGCCACACGCACACGCACACGCACACGCACACGCAGCACGCACACGCCACGCACACGCACACGCACACGCACACGCACACGCACACGCACACCACACGCACACGCACACGACACGCACACGCACCACACGCACACACACACACACCACCACACACACACCACACCCACCACCACACACACACACCCACACACCACCGCACACGCACACGACACGCACACGCACACGCACACGCACACGACACGCACACGACACCACACGACACACGCACACGCACACGCACACGCACACGCACACGCACACGCACACGCACACTTATACTGGATTTTAAGTAATTGTCGGGTTTCGGTCATACACACCTACTATCGGGGTCTTGTAATGTTACTAGACAAAAATGTAAACAAGAACATGTACTTTTCTGTGCTTCAACCCCGTTTCCTATACACACCGTATATTAGGGGATATTTCATATTTTTTGGTGTCCCGATATTTAATGTGAGACCCGACAATCTTGTTAGACGCAGAATTTGTGTATAATTTACGCTGTTGCCAGATGTTATGGAGTGTTACAACGTAATTGTCGGGCATCTTTGTTGCGTTATCTTATCGGACGGGTTAATGTGCTACATTTATGTATGGAAACTTTTCAATTTGTAAAGTAATGTCTCTACTTTCTTTTGATACGCTCGTTTAACTGGATTATTTACGCAATTCAACTGCTAGATGTTTATTGATTAGAATAACATTTCAAATCTGAAAATTTGTAATTAATTGTAATTGACACTGAAGTCTTAAAAAAATTGTGATATTTCTTAGTCAATTCCGATTATGCTGAAAGAGCCTGTTGATTGTGTTGTTTGGATTGTTGTCAAATAAGATTTAACTATTAAAGTTTTTTACATAATTATATGCAACTAAGTGGAATAAATCCATTAATAATTTTAGGTTACATAAAAAACAAATAACGTGTTGGGAAGAGAGGAATGTTTACACCTATTTAAATAACACTTGGAAATAAGCTTAATAAAGTAAAATACCGCATCTTCCAAATATGCTAACAAAATATAGTAAATACGTCAAGATAGTTAGGAAGACAACAGGTACAGGGTGATCTGTTATATTTTAAAACCCCCACTATCTCTCTTATTCAAAGAGATGTCGAAAAACTTTATATACCAAAGTTATGTAGTTTTTAATGAATTTTTATGTCGCGATATCAGAAGAAACAAAAGAACTTCATAAATGACAAATATTTATCGAACTTTTGTTTTTTCCAATGGAGCACTCTGTATATTTTACGCTATTCCGGTAGAAAATTTTCTTCTGTTTACAAATATACAGTGCCCGTCTAAGTCTTCCCCCCCCCAATCTATTATGTGATTCTTAAAACTGAAATTAATAAAATGTTGGGAAACCGAACTATATTAAGATATTACTACTGATTCATGAGTTTCAACCCAAAAACGCCAATTAATGTTTTTAGGTTTTTGGGTTGAAACTCATAAATCACTATTAATATTTTAATCTTGTTTTGATGTAGTTGAAAAGGACTTGAAACGAGCTTTCAAATGAGGTATAACTTGCCATGTGATCCAATTTAAAATTATGTTACAAAATGGCGGCTGTCCGCAATTTTTAATAATTGCGTCACTGAATACCATCAACAACGTTGTATATGTGCCTTAGTTCGGTTTTTCAAAATTCTATTTATGTCAGTTTTATGGTTCACATAGCAGGTTGGGGGGGGGGGGGGCTTTAGACGAGCACTGTATATAGTTTATGTGGTTTATTACAAACTAATATCGTAAATAATTACAATTATTGAATATTATTATTAATTATTACCTAAGTAACTAGCCATCACTGAATTTACTAAAGATGTTCGAAATGACCGCTGTTTTCTTGTATACATTGTTGATGTACCATTTTTAATTTGTCAACCACCTTGCTTATCCAGTCTAGATATTATTAATAATATTATTTATTTCATTGGCGACGTGGGCTTGAATTTCTAATATATTCTGACTTTGATTAAAATATATATTGTTTTTTAATGTCCCCCAAGATGTGTCAAATCAGAACCATTTGGCGGCCATGATATTTATTCCATGTTTACCAATCCAAACATCGAAATTGGCATTGAAACGTCAAGTTACCTCAAGAATGTTGTGCGGGGGTACACCATCTTGTTGCTAAATTACGGTGTTAAATACCAAAAAAACTGTACATATCTGTAATTAAAGGAACATTTTCTACCAGAACAGCACTTAAATTAGATATAATTTACACAGGATGTTTGCCATTGATTGAATTGAATTCTACATGGATTCTTATTAACATTCCAATACCTAAGTTCTTTACTACTACTACTACCACTACTACTGTACTCTTCCCCAATACTTGTTTGCAAACTTTTTATTACCGTATCTGAACTTCGCCATTAATCTTTTCTTTCCTTTCTTCCCTTCTCCTTTCAGGTACTCTGGTATCCCTTCTCCTTTAATCTTTCTATACTTATACGTTGTGTTTTGCTTCTTTTATTTTTTTACATCTTTCTTGCTTTTGTACATCCATGTCTCTTCTTATTATGTCTTCTCTTACCCCCACTCCCTCTCCCTTAATCTCTCCACTTCTGCCCCCGCATACCCATTTCTTTTATAATATTCTTCTCTGCTATCTTGAGCGTATTTCACTGTCCCTTCGTTTATCTCTTTCCAGCATGCCTGTAATATTTTACATTCCCTTCTTTCTCTCATTTCTTCCTCATGCTTTATTGCCCTTCTTCCTGCCTCTACTCT
Organism: Vesta saturnalis; assembly: GCA_036346205.1. Lineage (NCBI taxonomy): Eukaryota > Metazoa > Arthropoda > Insecta > Coleoptera > Lampyridae > Vesta > Vesta saturnalis. The sequence continues at coordinate 855,228 of JARFJB010001237.1, read as the reverse complement.
TATTTCTTCTTCCTGCACTTTTTCTCTTATAATGTACCCCGGAGTCTCCGTATTCAGGCCCAATACCCAATCCTAATATTTATCTTGTAGCCCTTCCACCTCTTTTTACTCCTTCCATCCTCACGCTTCTGCCTCATATAGCACCACACTTTTTATTAATTTATCAAATAGCAGCTTCCTTTCCCTAAGTCCATTCCAATCAACCTCTCCCTCATGCTCCACACTTGTCCTATTAATTTATTTCCTTTTCTCACTCTTTCCTTTATATGTTTCCCATACTTATTATCCTGTCTCAACATATATACCAGATATGTGAATTCCTTCACCTGTCCTCTTAATATTTCCTCAAAATCCCCCGCATATAGAGGGAACAGGTTTGGACTCGATGGACATTCCTGTGTCAGGCCCTTCCCTGTGACGAATTCCTTACTCACCTCCCCATTCAGTCTCACCCTACTTCTCGTTTTCTCATATCTCCTACATCCTTTCAATCAGTGTTTCGTTTTCCTTCGCAGGTATTTCCATAGTTTTCTCCCTCTTCACTGTGTCAAACGCCCCTTTTAAGTCCACAAATAACGCCACCATTTTCCCACTTTTCTTGTCTAATTCTTTATCTACCACACTTATTCCCTTCCTGAACCAAGTGTGTCTGTCTGGTAGCAGTTTCTTTCCTTCTATCTGTTTCTGTAGCCTTTTTCCTAGTACTACCGTATATGTTTTGTTTACTACTGTCACCCCCCCCCCTATAATTTTCCACTTCTTTCCTGCCCCCTTTTTTGTTTACCGGGCATATTACTTCATCTCCCCGGGAAGCCTTTCCCTCTCCATATTTTGTTAATTATTTCCATCTTCCTTGTTGCTACCTTTTCCCTTCTACATACCCACCTTTCACCTTGTATCCCGTCGCTTTACTTTCTTTTACCTTCAATATTGCCTCTCTTACGTCCTCTTCTTTTATTTCTTCCCCTTCTTGGTCTACTTGGTAAAGTTCTCTCCCTTGTCTTGACAATAAAACTAAAATTGCTTTTCTAAATAACTTAACTGTTTATAAGTTAAACCCTAATTGCTTTATTATTTGCTTAAACCCACAGTCAGATAAAACAACTATAGCCTGTCCGGTAGAACTGAACGGGTATCGGATTAACAAGGAGGATTGTCAATATATGGTTCTATTGTGCTTGAAACCGCCTTAATGCTTTGCTGTCTCGTACTTATTGTACGTGACAAAGAAAGATGGATATATTATGAATAATGCCTCTATTTCTGCCGAACAAAAGCGTTTGCAACTTTCACACATAATGACAAGGCAATAAGAATCAGATGCAGGTAGAATAGAAATTCAATAGGTATAATAAAATGCCAGTGGTTCTCAACACTGCTTTAACATTATATAATTTGTGAAGAAATGCAACTTTTGTATAATAAAAATAATAATCGATTACTAATTACCTATAAGTAATTTTTTAAAGCACAGATTTTCCCCACCGTCGAAACCGAAAGTTTTAACGCGTTTGCTGTTCTTTGTTGTACAGAAAATGTAGATAATAGTGGACCACCATTTTCTTTTCTTCTTTAAAATAATCGACTGTATTTAAAACTAATTCGCGAATTTCTTTACTCAACTTTTCGGCATTATATTAATGGTTAGTTTATATAAACGCTTACTCAAAGAATAATGATAATATAGATATTTCATTTGTTTTATTTATACCTATATGTACCTACTAAATGGTATAATAATCTATTATTAATTAATTATTGTTAAAGTATTGCATATTTATTTGGATTATTTTGTAATTGGAGTACACTAAAACGTCATTACCATACTTAGGTATACAATGAACTTTCTAAATGTAAATTGAAATACCTATACTTAATCGAATATTCATTATTATGAATGGCTTTTATAAATGTTTATTATAAAACTTGCATTCTTCCATAAATTTTAAATGTAATGTTAAAGCAGTGTTGAGAACCACTGGCATTTTATTATACCTATTGAATTTCTATTCTACCTGCATCTGATTCTTATTGCCTTGTCATTATGTGTGAAAGTTGCAAACGCTTTTGTTCGGCAGAAATAGAGGCATTATTCATAATATATCCATCTTTCTTTGTCACGTACAATAAGTACGAGACAGCAAAGCATTAAGGCGGTTTCAAGCACAATAGAACCATATATTGACAATCCTCCTTGTTAATCCGATACCCGTTCAGTTCTACCGGACAGGCTTTAACACCTGGGTGCGATCGAAAACCTAAGTTCTTTATTTTTTTACTTATTCTATTTCATGCCTTTTTGTTAAGATCTATTAAAAGAAAAATTAAAATCGATCCATTGGTAAACATAGTTCAATCGTTACAGTACAAGTGACATTTCGAAAATTGTTAAACTAGATATGGGAAAATTTCTACAAGTCACTTGCTATGCTTTAATAGTAGAGATATACTTTAATTTTTTCCTAGAAATCACAGATATCGCAAGATACATAGTTGTTTTATGTTATTCTGCATGTAGTTACACCCCTATCCAGAAAAATCTCGATTCATTACACTTCAGATTGATTAGAATCTACAATTTGCAGAAATGCAGCAAATTTCTTCAGAGAGGACAAATTTTTGAACATTTATGTTATTCGGTTTAAGTGTGCGTGTTGTTTAGCTGGTTGTAGCGTGCTGTGTGCGGTTAATCTATTTTCGTTTGCCGCTATTTTGTGAGGTCGTCATCGAATATATTGGTGGATGTGAAGGGTATATGGAGTATTATCTAGGGTTTCTTCTCTTCTCTCCTCGAGGTCATCAAGGAGTTGTGGTAGGATCACGGGGTTGTTTGAATTTCAGTTTGGGAGTGGTAACGACCTCTCTGGTTGGGATTGTGCGCAAAGTTTCTTAGTAATTTTTTATTCTGTGTGATGGGTGGTATGCTTGTGTGTTGTATTGTGAGGTCGTTAGGGTACCTGAAAGGTATCCTGTGTATGCGTCTGAATATTTGGCGTTCACGGGAGGCGATAGAGAAGAGGTGATTAGGGTGGGTGTTTGTGTATATCGGTGCTTGGAAATCCACAACATGGCGTATGTTATGTATGTTTTGTGGGTGTGTTGTAGTGTTTTGGGGTGGCAACCTCTGGAGGGCGCCCAATAGGTTTGCTCGGTTTGTTATCCTGTTAAGTGTTCTTTGTACATCGGGGAGCCAACTAAGGGTTTTAGTGGAGAGGATTTCTAAGTTAGTCGCTTCTTGTTAGAGTGGCAGTCTTTCGTGGTTTAAGTAAGCGAAACATTGCGGTTGAAATTTATCTTCGTGGTAGTTAGGATGCTGGAAGAGGATTGCTTGAGTTTGGTGGTATTGACGGATACTCTCTACTGGTTGGCCCAGTTGGAAAGGTTCCGGAGGGTTTTGGATATGAGACGGGAGGCCGAGCCACTGTTCCGATGCACCGCCCAGAAGGTAGTGTCACCCGCAAACCGCGCAACAACTACTCCGGGTTGTGGTACTTCAGGAATGTCGGAAGTAAGATAGTGTATGAAGGATAGGAGGAATAGCAGAACCTTGCGGTACATCTGCTGTGGGTTGAAGTGGATTTCAGTGTTGCCTATTTTTACGCGGACTGACCGATTAGCCAGGTATGAGAGTAAAAGTTTGGGGAAGGGATCGGATGTGTTAAGTGTGCGGATCTTGTGGAGGAGACCGGCGTGCCAGACCCTGTCAAATGCTTGCTTAATGTCCAAAAATACAGCCAGGTTTCACTGCTTGAGTGACTGCTGTGATGGTAATCATCTTCAACAAGGGATAATGACACCTTCGGTTGGGACGGAATCCGAATTGGCTGTTAGGAAGTAGTTCGTTGAATTCAAGGTTGTCTCTAGGTCGCCCGACTAGATTCTGCTAAAAGCATTTTCCGAGTCAACTCGGGAGGCAAATGGGTCTATAGACAGAGCGCGAGGTGGCGTCGGAATGCCGTTTTGGTATCATGACGGTGGAGACCGATTTCTAGTTCAGCGACAGATTGGGAATTTGTTATAAATGTCGGAAAATAGTCGGAGGGCTGGATCGGGCAGGTGTCGGAGAATTTTGCGATTTAGGCCGTCATGACCTGGGGCTGAATTGCGTCCTTTTTTAAAATACACTTTCACCTGGTCTGGAGTGTTGGGGTCATAAAAGGGATTCTATTGACTCTCTAGGATTTCCTTGAACTGGGTGTCGAATTGAGGATCCTCTGGGGAGCGTAAAATAGATTGAAGGTAAAGACTAGCGAAGTCGGCATTTCCTTGCTCGAACGAGATTAGGTTATCCTGTGGGCCAGTTAAGTGAGATTTAGAAGTGACCTTCCTTCTGGTCAGTCTATCAAACTGTTCCCAGAAGAGTTTTCCGTTTCTGTAGTATAACTGAGAGGTGGCTTTGGTCCAGGAGCCTTCGGCGTGTTTGTTTGCTTCTCGCCTGATTAAGGTGTTAAGGCGACTGCGTTTTGAGAGCCGGATCCCTAGATCGCAAAGATTGACGGTAAATTCATCTTTCTCTTTTCGTGTTGGAAATGTCGATGTTTTTCAATGGGGCTGAGATTTCCACCGCTTCCGTAATTACGGAAGTTAGGTCTCTAATGGCTCTCTCGAGATCTTGAGTTGCTAAAAGATTTGGTGTTAGAAGATTACTGGAGATGTGTTCCAAGAACACATTCCAGTCTGTATTCGAAAAATCTTTAGTTACTGTGGATTGAGGAAGTGCTGGACAGAATGGACACACAAACACACACACCACACACACGCACGCACGCACGCACGCACGCACGCACACGCACGCACGCACGCAAGCACACGCGCACGCACGCACCCACACACACACGCATGCACGCACCGCACGCACTCACCCACACACACACACACGCACACACATACACACACAGCATCTCGAATGGGTTGCTGCGACGGTGCACTTTCTCACTACTATAGTATTTATTTCATACTACAACCCGTCTGGCCACAACACCCTATCCGATGACCTTTTAATCTACGCCTCTAGCCTCCCTAATGCAGTTATCCTAGGTGATTTCAATGCCTGCCACATCCAGTTCGGTGATACCTCAAGTAATGGTAATGGTAACAAGCTACCATCCGCTCTGTTGCAGTTGCCGCTCTTGCAAATCACCAACACACAGCCAACATACTTCGAACATTTAGGTGCCTCAATAGTAGATCATATCATAGTTTCCGAATCCATAGTTCACTATTTCGATCGTGAGTGCTTTCTAGGCACCACGATCAAATCACATCACACACCACTACTGGTCAAAACTTCATTTTGTCCAGCAGACTGGAATGTGTTCTCCGAACACATCTCCAACAACCTTCCTACACCCAATCTTCAAACGACCCAAGATCTTGAGAGAACCTAACTTCCGTAATTACGGAAGCGGTCGATATCTCTGTACCATTAAAAAACATCGACATTTCCCGTAAACCGCTCCCACAGCACATTGTTAACTGGATCAAAAAGAAAAGGCGAATCTATCGTCAATTCTTGCCATCCAGGGATCCGGCTCTGAAGACCGAATACAATCACCTTAACTCCTTAATTAGGCGAGAAGCAAACAAACACACCGAAGACTCCCGGACCAAAGCCACCTCCCAGTTAGATCAGAGAAGTTGTAAACTCTTCTGGAAACAGTTCGATAGACTGACCAGAAGAAAAGTTCAGGGCAACCTAATCTCCTCCGACCAAGGAAAGGCCGATTTCTTTGGTCGCCACATCCAATCCATTTTCCGATCTCGAGATGATCCCCAATTCGATAATCGGTTCAAGGCACTCCTTTAGGGTCGCCTGTAAGAATTCCGCAACCTTAACCTTCCTGAACTCCAACTCGATAACCCTTTTATGCCCCCATCAGACCCGATCCGGTCCACACTTGTTTCAAAAAAGGGAAAAATTCTGCCGCAGGTCATGACGGCCTAAACCGCAAAATCCTCCGTCGCTTACTCGACCCAGTCCTCCTATTACTCTCCAACATATACAACCAATTCCTAATCCTATCCTGCTTCTCGATGGACTGGAAATCAGTTTCCAGTGTCCTGATACCTAAACCCCATGCCGACCTAACCTCACCCTCCTCCTATAGACCAATTTCCCTCCAAAGTTACCTCTCGGAAAATGCTTTGAGCAGATTCTAGCCAGCCGACCACCTAGAATTCAACGACCTCCTTTCTAATAGCCAATTTGGCTTCCGTCCCAACCGAACGTGTCACGATCCCTTGTTGAAGCTGCTTACATAGACCACCAGAGCATTCAATCACAAGCAATGCAATCTGGCTGTGTTTTTGGACATTAAGCAAGCATTCCATAAGGTCTGGTACGCCGGTCTCCTGCACAAGATCCGAAACTTCAACACTCCCAACCCCTTCTCCACACTCCTACTCTCGTACCTGACCAATCGGTCAGTTCAGGTAAAAGTAGGGAAAACCTTCTTCGATCCTATTCATCCTACAGCAGGCGTGCGTAACTTTCAGTCTTAGCCCCTACCCTTTACACTATCTTTGCATCAGATATTCCGAAGTTACACAACCCGGAGTAGTTGTTGCTCAGTTTGCGGATGACACCGCCTTTTGGACGGTTAATCGGAACAGCGAAACGGCCTCCCGCCTCATATCCGAAACCCTACGGAACTTTTCCAACTAGACCAAACGGTGGAGAGTCTCCGACAATACCTCCAAAACTCAAACAATACTCTTCCGACATCCTAACTACACCGAAGATAATGTTAAACATATTTCAATGCAATCAATGCAGGTGAAACAATCAGTTTCAATATTCGTTTAGAAAACAATATTATAATAACTGTTATGTAATTAATTAACTTAATAAAAAAATTTTGTTCCATTAGCGAATAATCTGAATGTCAATAATTTTTTTTTATAACTCACCGAGGCTTTTTTAATTATGATATTTACAATAAAAATAAGTGTTCTATAATAAAATTTTACTATCATTCAAATTCCCCAAGCAAGATCAAACCCTAACACAAGTTCATACACCTTTTTTTTATGATTGTGGACCTGAACAGGCTAAATTTGGCCTATCGTGCTAAAGCACTCAGGAACACTTAGGAGGATGGATAGAGGGATAATGAATTTCCAATAGATGCCTATGAACAGCTACCTTAAATTTTCTCATATCATAAATGAGAGGAACGCAGGAACTAGGAGATCATTCCAGAGTTTAGAAGCCGTGAGAAGAATGTGGATTGCGCCCGTTTGTACGACAAGTGGAGATTTGTATTGCATACTGATGATGTGAATGAGCGAACCGATTGTTTCTCGCAAAGATAGCCCGAGATGGTATCAAAGAATATAATTCAGCAGCACAATAGCCGTTGTAATAAGGATAATACAAAGAAAGAACTGAAACCATCCTACTATGCTCAAGGGACTGTATGTGAGAAGTTAAGGACGGGTCATTTATAAGCCTAATCGCTCTCTTTTGAATACGATCTACGATATCGAGAGCGTTTTGGGGAGCACTAACCCAGAGGTGAGAATTATATTCCAGATGAGGCCGAATTTGGACTACAACAGAAGGAGTTGTCGAGAGGTAAAGTGCTGCCTAGAACTGTGCAAAAATCCTATTTTACTAGCAGCTGTTTTGGTAGCTGGCAGAAGATGGTGAACCCATGAGAGATTTGTCATACCCTACAGAGTCTGAAAACTTAAGAACTGAGCCATTCATACATACAACAGGAAATGATCGATCTTTTTTGGCGGACACAAGGCAACACTGAGTTTTGTTAGCATTAAATTTAACTAGATTATTGCTTTCCCATTCGAGAATACGTTGAATGTCTTTGTTGATTGAATTTGGCATTTCAGCTTTGATTTCTTGATTTGACATAAAAGGTGGATTACCACTATGAGTAGACTGAGATGAACTACAGTGAAGAGTGCTATAGTCAGCAAAGCAATGGATGGGGTTAGTCGTTGAAGAAATAAGGTCATTTATGTACAGCAGAAAAAGTGTAGGCGCTATAACGGATCCCTGTGGTACGCCCGTGTTAATGCTAACTTCTTTTGAAAAAAAGCCATCAACTACGACACGTATTCGTCTTTTATCAAGGAAACTAGAAACCCAGTTGATGAGCGTATCATTTAACTCAAATGAGTTGAGTTTGGCAAGTAAACACTTATGCCAAACTTGGTCAAACGCCTTCGAGATATCTAAAGCGACTGCAACTGTTTCACCGGACTGCTCTACTTTATTGTTCCAAACTTGGGTCACATATGAAAGAAGATCACTTGTTGAACGACTTTTCCTAAACCCATATTAGTGGCCACTAAGGAGTTTGTTAGTTTCAAGGAACGTGAGCAGTTGCTGATTGATGGATTTTCCATGATTTTAGACAAAATGGAAGTGTTGGCAATTGGTCGGTAGTTTGACGAATCGGTCTTATCGCCTTTTTTGAGAATAGGTTGAACATTTGCCAACTTCCATGATGAAGGGAATTCCCCAGAAGACATAGAGATCGTATAGAGCTTAGGTAGGACTGTTACTAGTTCGGGGGAACATTTCCTTAAGACAATAGCTGTGATACCGTCTGGGCCAGTCTCCTTATTAACATCAAGCCTACTGATGATCGATTCCAAGAGCTTGTACCGAAAATGAATTGGTTTCATAGCGTATGAAGAAGAGTTGACTAGGGGCACATCTTTTCCAGAATCATTGAGACACGAGTTTGATGCAAACAAATCCACAAAAACATTGGCTTTGTCTACAGAATCAGCAATTACCGATCCGTCAATAGATCTCAGGGGGGAAAATGAAGATGTTCCAAAAGAGGGCGATGTCCAAAAAAGAGGACGACCTAAAACAATATTCACGCCATGTAAAGGTTGCAAAGAAATCCCGTAAATTACTCCATCGAGCTGACTTAAAACACCACAAAGTTCTATTCGTTTTGCGAACAACAGTGGAATTAGGTACAGTAGAAATGATTTCTATTAGACAATGGTCGGAAAGAGCTAAAGGCGAAAGAACGGAAGTTTTATAAGAAGAATTTGATGTAAGAAAGAGATCTAGAAGAAGTGGAGTATGGTTAGGGTTATCAGAGATTCTTGTGGGTTCAGAAATCATTTATGTGAGATCACCTGTCTTACAAGATAGCAATACGGCCCCCTTATTAGAATACAAATTCTAATTATACTTCAAGGGTCACGGGGCTAAGTCCCAGCAGTAAGTTACGAAGCCCTATATGAGCCTTACAAGATAGCATTAGGCCTCCTTATTAGAATACAACCCCGATGTATAAATAAAATTTCGTAAGGTTACAATCTGTACATAGGAATTAAAAGAATACGCACAATTGCCTAACCTCCAGGTGCTCCCCACCAAAAGGGCTCTTAATACGAACAAAAATAATCAGGGTTGAAATTCCCATCATGGGTTGAAAAAGGCCACCGAAAAGAAACCATAAAATAAGGGTGAAAAGTACGCCCCCTCAATTAAGCGAGTAAAAACAAAAAAGGCCTTAATTAGAGATGAAAATTCCATCAAGGGGTTGACAAAGGCCTCCGAAAAGAAACCATAGGGGTGAAAATCATGGGGTTGAAAAGGCCTCCGAAAAGAAACCATAGAGGTGAAAATCAAGGGGTTGAAAAAGGCCTCCGAAAAGAAACCATAAAAAATAAGGGTGGAAAATACGGGCTCCACGTGGGTGAGTATAAACAAAGAGGCCGTAATTAGGGATGAAAATTACATCAAGGGTTAAAAAAGGCCTCCGAAAAGAAACCTTAAAAAGAAGGGTGGAAAATCGCGTCCCACACGTGGATATATAATAAAATGGTGGATTTTCCCCAAAAAATCCAAGATGGCGCATGGTGTCCCCTTTCTACTATTGTATAAATTGTAAATCCGTAGTGGTTGTCTTTAAAGGCTTGACGGACCAAATCTTGTTCAAGATTAAAAAGATATTAATTTCTATCTATACGGCCGAATGATCGACATCTGACTATATTCTTTATTTATTTTTTTTATTGTCAGTGTCAATTCTAATAATAATTTTTTTACAACAACAATAACACTCTTTGATTATACCTAATAAAGTAATACAGAATAATTAAAACTAAATTATACAGAGGGAAACAAATTAAATATATTAACAAATATCAAACTATTCTAGAACAATGACATGTAATAATAAATCTGTATAACAATGAAACAGGTAGGTAGTTTAAAAAGCATTTTAATATATATTTCCTTTTGCTTTAATTAACTACAACATTTGTGTTTTGAGTTATAAACATAATTAAATTAGGTGAATGTTACATAAGTTGAACGAGTAAACCTTTTCCCCAAGTTTATTTTGGAATATTTTAGAAGAATGAATTTTGGAATTGCTTAACTGTAATTACAAATAATGCAGGAAATTTGATGAGATCGGCATATAGCACCTTTAAAGAAAATAATCTGCAAGTATTAAATGTTCAGAAAATGTTAATGTTTTTAAACGTAACAAATTTATTATTATTACTATTATAAGAATTGCAAAAAACATTTTGTTTTCATTACGTTGAAAGTAGTTCAGCTAACTGTTCATAGATAGTTAAATTTTACAAAACTTTTTATTCTACCTTTACTGCTTTTAACAGCAATAACGATGTAAAAGTTTCAATTTTCTAATGCATGAACAGAAAAAAATTGCTTTTATTTCGAGAGCGGTTAGTGGTCCTGGCTGTGATGAATTTACCAAAAACATAAGCTGCAGTTTGTGACAGTCCTAATATTTTAAATTACACAATTTCAACAAACATATAATTTTTAGCAAGCACTTTTAATATTTTTTTTACTAAACTCTAGAATAATCCACAATAATTAAAGCGTAACGATTAAAGTAAACAACCATATTTCATTTTCTGTAACTAAAGGTTAAACTTTAATGTGAACAGTTCACAATCAAATAATAAATAATAATCATAATAATAAAGTTAGGAAAGTTATAAATATTAAATTTAACCCTTATGGTAATATAAATCATTGTGAAATGTGGAACTTGGCAACGGTTAATTAGTAAGTAACTATATCGATTTTACAACATTTGCTTTTATAATAGTTTATGAGATTTTACGTTGTAAATTAGGGTTATCCTGTATTCTGAAATATTTACGAAACATTACTGATACTACTAGCAGGAAATTTAAAGCACTTGCCTTGAAAATTACCTTATATGTAATAAATGTTGAAAATCATCTCATATACAAACTTCATGCGCGAAATCGGATTAATTCTGAGTGATTTGGACGATTTTACTATTTAATTATTTAACCAGCAACTCCTATATCTTGTTTACACTAGATATACCTACCTTGACAGGGAATTAACTAATAGTTTCTTCTTTAGTATTATCAGTCAAAGTAAATTTGATGGGGTGCATTACCGTTAAGTCAAGAAAAACACCAGGGTATTAAATATTTCGTTTTTATGTTTTAGACCAATTACTACTCTACACACTTTTTATGATTTTTAGAAAATATTTTGTAGCATGAATTATTCAAATAGTTGATGTTACCATAATATTTGCGTAAAGTTTCATAATCAACACAGAACTATATTTTATTATTGTAACTAGTCTTATTTCACCATCATACATATTTCAAGTATTTCAGTAACTATAACGATATTAACTTTTTAGAGACATTTAACTTGATAGTGTGTATGGTGCAGAGTAAAATTTGACATGTGTTTTTGAAGCTCCGGTATTTTCAGTACAAAGCACCATATCGAGCATTACCGAAAACGCGAAAGGTGGTGCATGGAAAAGTGAAAAGGTTAAACAAGTCCTGAGTAAGAAAAAAGGGACAGTAAGTCCCTAATTAGTAAATAATTTACCATAAATAAATCGGGTAGAGGTTATAAAGATAAGTACTAAGGCTTAAAGAAATTGCATGTAACAAACAACTGATAAGAAATTGCAAAATACTATTAGGGGCCTCCCGTAATTGTAGATGATAGGCAACACAACGTACATTGCAGTGTGCAGGTTTACAACCAAAACCGCTGGAAATGAAAGATATTCAAGAGTTATTAAATCAAATGAGCATCAGACTGAATACGAAGCTAGAACAGACAGCCAAGGACGCGAACGCAATATTATGAAGCTACCGACTACAATAAGCAGACTACTAAGAAAAAATATCCGAATTTAATGGTTACTTATAAATATTACGCGCTAGTATTTAAGCAGGACTTTCCAAATCTTAGATTTGGGCGACCTATATCAGATACATGTTCGATATGTGATCGTTATCAAAATAAGATCAAATCTATTCCGACTAATGACTCGCGAAGAAAAGTAGAGACAGAAAAACTGGAATTACACCATCGCAAAGGTGAAAAAGCGAGAGTCACAATAAATGGTGACATTAAAAATCACAACGTATAGATAATGAAGATAGTACTATTTCGATCGATTTGGAACAAGTACTTTGTACTCATTCGGATATGTTTTAACAGTCGACAGTTGTCCTGTTTTAAATTCGGGGTTCATTCGTCCGATACAGGCGATACGTTTATGTCTATATGGAATGAGTCTATTTCTGGGAGGGGTGGCAACGCAATAGCCTCTTGTCTACTGCTAGTCATTTCGCATCCAAATTTTGATTATTTTGATGTTGCTCATTTATCTGGTCCCTAAGGATATCTACAAGAAAGTCTGAGATTTTGGTCTTATCGGAAAAAGAAAACACGTCGTAAAAATTTACTCCCTCGAAAACATAGGGAAGATGATAGCAGAAGTCCGTCATCCGCGTTGTACTCTAGCAAAGTACAGGTCGTAGGTTCAAACCCTACTCGAGGTAAACTTTTTATTTATGTATTTAATAAAATGAATTGTAATTTTTGATTTTAAAGGTGTTCAGAGTATGGCAGAGGAGTATGTAAAAACGTCTAAACTAAAAATTTCTCAAGTAGTCTGGACTAAAATTGAACAGGGTCAAGAAACCTTGGTAAAAACTAAGAAAACCTTTTCTGATATCGAACTGTGGGCCACTTGCAACGTCCTGAAGAAAGGAAAAAGATTGACTGGTATTTCAGATATGATGGAATACATTCCTTTACAATACTGTTCTTTTTATGAAGATGTCATAGAACGAACACAAGCAGAGTAAAAGGTCGCTTAGGACATAAATCCTTTTTAAGCTTTCTCTTATTAGGCACTTAAGACCTTTTAATGATTGTTAACTTTAAGTTCGTTTTTTTTATAGTTTTTTGTTGTGATGTATAACAATGTACTGAATATACTTAAATGTGTTTCCTTTATTTAATAAAAATATTTCTAAAACAAATTTACGTTTATTGGAGACTTTAAACATATTTTGTGTAATTTCTCGGTTTTAATTTTTCGAAACTTAGACCCTTTTGTATTTTCACTCTTCAATTATATTAGAAAATAAACAATTGAAGGACACAATAGGAAAACAGGAAATAAGAATTGAACACTTAGAGAAATATGGGAAAAATATCTCTAGTGATGTTTAGTATAGACATTATTATAACTGAAAATGAGTTAGACTATTACACTAGATTAGGGAAGTACACGGAAGAAAAAGACCCATACTCATTAAATTAAATAAATATTTTAAGAAAATTGAAATACTAAAGAAAGTAAAATTATTGAAGAATACTGAGATATGGATAAACGAAGATTTTTCGAAAGAAGTACAGGAAGTGCGCAAGAAATTGATACCAATCATGAAGGAAGCGAGACAAAAAGGTCAAAAAGCGGTGCTGAAATACAATAAAATTATAATAAATAACAAAGTACAGGGACTCGAAGAAATGAAAACGGAAATACAACAACAAAAGGAAAAGGAGAGAAAGGAAGACGCAAGTTTCAGAAATAAAAGAGCGCGAGAAATGAGAAATGAATGGGGGCACCAAAAGTAAAAATTTACTAGCAGAAATAAGATAAATAAACAACCAGGAAAGGGACGGGATAGGGGTATAGATAATACGGTAAAATGTGAGGTAATAGGGTGTCATGGTGTACATAAATGGAATAACAACGGTAAAAGGTTGATAGATTTTTGCATAATAAACAATTTGATAATAACGAACAGATTCTACAAACATAAAGAAAAAAGAACAAAAAACGGAAGATTGTTGGGGGATGAAGAGGAAATCATAGAAGGATGGAAGGAGTATTTTGAAGACATACTATCAACACAACGAAAACGAGAACCATTAATTCAAATAGTAAATGAAAAAAATAGTATAGGTAAAAATAGGGTGGAAGAGGTAAGCCAAGTACGAATAGAGTTAGAGAAAGTGAAAGAAGCGGTGAAAAAATTTAAGAGAGGAAAAACAGCGCGGAGCGATGGAATAGCACCAGAAATGGTGATGAATTTAGGAATGGAAGGACTGGTATGGCCACTAAATTTTTAATAAAGCGTGGCAGAAGGGTATCACGACAAATGGACGCGGAAATTTGGACGCGCGACAAAAGGACCCGGACATTTGGACGCAGCGATATTGGTCGCAACGTCATTTGGTCGCAACGTCATCTGGTCGCAACGTCATTTGGTCGCAACGTCATTTGGACGCAGCGACATTTAGACGCAGACCATTACGTACGCCGAATAGATACGTAAACTTTCCTTCGCACTTTCTCCAGGCTTAGGACTGGCAGTACTGGTACTGGCGTGTTTAAAAGTTTTTTTTGTGTATTTTGTTTCATTCAAATTATTTCCATGTTGCAAAACATCCGGTCATTTTACTTCTAATTTTTTATATTAAAGTATAATAAACATAAAATTAAATGCGAAAGAAGTGAAACAAGTGCAGGTTTTTATATACTTGGGAGTGACAATTCAGGATAACGAGAACATCCATGCCGAAGTAAATGGAAGAATTAAAAGTACGAATAAAGTATTTCACGCCTTAAGAAAATCGGTCATAAGGAAGAAAAAAATAACAAGAAAACGAAAATTGCAGTCTACAAATCCATTTTTAAATCCATACTACCTTATGAAAGTAAAAGATGGGTGCTGACGAGAAAACGAAAGGTCGTTGTGCTGATACGTTCACTTTCACTTCTACTAAGTAGAAGTGAAAGTGAAAGTATCATCACAACGACCAATATCCAAGGCATCAATCAAAAAGGTCAGCCTACAAATACCACCGACCATCAGCGAGGACCTTAGTTCAGTTCGAGTTACCAGGACCAGAATACGGACACTTGGAAATGGCAGATTAGATACTGCCGAAACATCGGTACTTTTAAGAACCGTAGTGGAGAACCTACGCAGTACCGAGCTCGGAGGAACTGTGTGTGTGTGTACGTGTACGTGTGCGTGTGCGTGTGCGTGTGTGCGTGTGCGTGTGCGTGTGCGTGTGCGTGTGTGCGTGTGCGTGTGCGTGTCCGTGTGCGTGTGCGTGTGTGTGTGCGTGTGCGTGTGAGTTTGTGTGTGTGTGTGTGTGTGTGTGTGTGTGTCATATGTTGTTTCACACCAGATATTGTTTACTTACTACAGCTACTTGCTCTTCTAGATGTAGCAACGTTGTTTGGCACTTCTGCTACACCACCAGCAACAGATTTTACTGCAGTGAGTTGATTATGCTTCAACTACAGCGTTTTGTTAGCGTTTAACAATGCCCTACCCGCTTAAGGCACTGCTGTACAGTTTACCACACTTGTGTGCAACTCAGGATAGTTTTTTGCGATGTTTGCCTTTTCGTTTAACTGCACATGTTAAATTATTATAGTGCTGTGGTAACTTAACACATAATTGGTAAAATATTTACTTCAAGGTTACCAAAAACGAACCAAAAGCTAACATTAAAATTAGGTTGCACCATTCTACCTTTTTCACTTGCCAAAAGCTTATTTACAACGTGAAGGAATTCCGCATAAATGCCACGTCGGGTAAATGGTAAAGATTAGGTGTAGTGAAATTAACATTATCAAGAAAATGAAAATTCTCCAAATTTCTATAACTGTAGAAACTTGAGTCACACACAAAATATTTTAGGTCCAATTGAAAACTGAAATTTAAATTTGCCTGAGGTACATAAAGCTACAGATTAAATAATTTGTTAAAAAGGTACCTGAAGTGTAGCGTAGATCACGTTAAAATCGTTAAAAGATATTTCAAGCTTAATTAAAATTTTTGTGTGCACAACATAAACGGAAGAACGGATGGACGGAAGAACGGAAGAACGGAAAACGGAAGAACGGAAGAACGGAAGAACGGAAGAACGGAAGAACGGAAGAACGGAAGAACGGAAGAACGGAAGAACGGAAGAACGGAAGAACGGAAGAACGGAAGAGCGGAAGAGCGGAAGAACGGAGGAACGGAAGAACGGAAGAACGGAAGAACGGAAGAACGGAAGAACGGAAGAACGGAATATCGGAAGAGCGGAAGAACGGAAGAAGAGAAGAACGGAACAAGCTAAAATTAAGATTAGATATGTTTGTAGCCTTAATTGTATAACATTCTTTTTACGTCTTTGGGTTTAAGGTGAGCTTTAAGTGGCAATTGTTAAACGATAATTAACTTTCAGTCGTGTGAACAATGATGTAGTAATTTTGTTTAGGTATATCGACACTAGAAGAAATTTAAAATTATATATGAATTGAAGAAATGCAGGTGGTTTACCTCTTGTGAAATAAGATTTCAATATATCCACCACTCATAATATGTAAAAATACGTAGTATAGGAAAATTTCTCTAGTAGAGTCTACGATGACATCGCTTTAACCAGCAAAAGAGAATTTCTTAAGAATACTTCAGCTTCAACTAAAATGGCGAACTACGCACTTTTCATAAAATGTTTCGTTATCCGACTCATTGTTGCCTAATAAAGTGTTATATATTTAAATAAAAAAGCTTTAGTACGATGTAATTATTTAATAGTACCACCATCTAGCGGTAATTCATCAAAGTAACAGATACCTTTAAGTAAAGGATTTTGCACCTAACAAGCAAACCGTAGAAATTACATAGATGTCGCTAGTATGTTTATTTGAGCTTTTGCCAAGTAAAAGCTAAATACCGTAGGTACTGAAAAATTTAGACAATTAGTGTAGTGAAATAAGTAACGAGTAAAACATTAAGTAACAAATCCACAGATGTTTATGCTAATTGTTGGTAACTTATTTACTGTAAACTTGTTGTTAATACGTAGTGGGCTGCTCAGGAGTATTAGTCCTCTTCAATTGTGGTGATTCTTCTATTGTTGGAGTTACGACGCGTTGTGGTTTAGTTTAAGCTACAACCGCAAGTTTCGCGTTTTCTTTGTAATAAAAAAGGAAGAAATCGGCTTTTAATTGTGAGTAGCACAGTTTAGCGTATGTGGATGTATTCGTATTGTTTTAATTAATTGTTTTGTGTACTAAAGAGTAGTATAGTGCGCATTGTTATTCTATACTCGTTTTCTGAATATTTGCATTGGACGTCATCAGATGGACGGGGTGCAGGGGGAGTGGTGCCTCCTCAAAGAAGTGATCAAGAAGTTGTGTACCAATTTGAGTGGGAGACGCGTGAACTTGTGTTTGGGTTTTTCTGCGTGTGTTAAGTTATCTGTGATGGTATTTGTATGTCATGATAACGATATCTCAGGCAGGGATGATGTCGTCGAAGATCATTTGATGTACAATGTTTGTTTGTAGCATTTGTATTTTGTCGGTTATATGGGTGGTATGTCTACGTGATGTGTGGTAAGGTTATTAGGGTATCTGAAAAAAAGACTAAGTGTTGGTCTTAAGATTCGGCAATGTAGAAAAGATTACTAATTTTCATGGTTGTATATAAACTGCTCGGAAATGTATAACAGGGCTCATACATGTTTTGTGGGTGCGCTGTAATTCTTGGTGGTGGGAACTTCTGATTCCACGCCGTAGGACACTCAGCAGGTTTTCTCGGTTACGTATCCTGTCTAGTGTATGTGGATTGCCTCTGTTGTTGTGGGCTTGATGTAGACCTTCCACCGTGAGACGGGAGACTGTTTTGCAATTTCGGCGCATTGTCCCGAAAGCAGTGGCATCAGAAAACTGCGTACCGTAAATGTCGGGTTGCGTAGCTGTTGGGATATTATAAGCAAAAGGATACATAAGTTTGGGACTAATAAAAAACTTTACCGTACGCCTGCTGCATGTCGAAAGCAATCGGAAAAGGTGTTTCCTAGTTTGACTCGTACTGTCTAATTAGTCAAGCATGAGGCCAGGAGTTTGGAGAAGTGGTCTGGGATACCGATAACCGTTAAGTTCGGTTCTGTATACTCTCGTGGTGGGCAGATTTACTTTTGTGTTTGACGTTGATTACCTGTGATGGGTTTACCATGGGTGAGGACAAAAATTTGCTAAGAATTTTACTAATGAAATATTGGTTATTTCTTAACATTTCAGGTACCTTTATAATTGCACATAAGCCAAAAATTCCTAATTAGACATAATACTACATAATAACTGCAATTCAATCAATTTAATATAATTTGATTTAAGTATACATTTGAAATAATTATAACATATAACGTTTATAGAATAATTACTTAAAAAAAAATGTTTATTTCGAAGTTACAAATTTTCCTTGATAACTGGTTTTCTTCACCACGGAGTGAATAAATTCAATAACTCGCTGCTATGGGTGAAAATGGCAGTACGATTTGCGGAACAAATAAGTAAAAGATGATGGTAGCTCAGTGAAAAGATGTGGGGGTGGATGTTGATTTGCGTGTAGAGTGAATAGAATGTAATAAATCAAAACAGGAAAAGTCATAAATCAATGGACACTAGTTTTTTTTTATAATTGTGGACCGGAACAGGCTAAATTTGGCGTATCGTGCGAAAGCACTCAGGAACACTGAGGAGGATGGATAGAGGGAAGGCAGAAATATTGGTTTATTTTACACACGAATTAACGCTAGTACTCCGCAATGATGTTCAAAAACAAACAAAAACTTAACTTACGTAGTTCTAACCAGATCAAGCGTTCGTCAAAACTACAAACAATAAATAAACGTCATCACTGCAAGGCTGTACAATTTCGAAATTGACAAAAAAAAATCATAGTTATTGCTGACTACTGATTTCAGTGAAACGCAAATAATGGTTTTGCTGTGAGATGGGCGGAAATTACCTGTAATGAGAATATCCAACAATGAAATAATACGACTAAATTTCTTTAACACTATGTATTACAATCAGAAGATAAATAAGCATTATGCACAAAAATTTAAAAAAAGTCAATCCACTTTCGATAGGAAGTGATACGTAATCTCTCTTAAATTTTCAATATTAAATTAATCCGTTGAAGCATGTTCAAAACCCCAAATGAAAATAATCTTAGGCCTTAATTGTTAATTATTACAAGCAACACAGGAGCAGACAGGCGAAAACAGAGCTCAATCATTTTTAAAACGTAAATATAGGTGCACAATAGAAGAAAAAAGTAATAAAGTGGAAATTACAAAACACCGGGTGAGTGCGCTTCGGTATTTGTAACAAGTCTAAAAGAGGTACATACGGAAACAAACTAAGACAGATGATTGATTCTTATGTTCGTATAGATTTTCAGTCTACCTTTTCTTTCCCAAATCACAGCGACTGAATGCAGAATGGAACTGCTCACGTTGAACTGAATTCTTAAACGACCTGGATCATCCAGTTTTAAATCTCTTCTTCCGTACAGCTCCCCGAACATATAGTGTTAATCACGACAGTTAAATGCCATTATATGTCCGGAATTATTTTAGTCACATTTATCGGTGCACAAAGTAAATTAACGTTATCTCACAGCCTAGTCCACAGGACCTTGCATATGATCCACTTAAGTCGCTTAAATCTCTTATATACACGGAAATATTTACATAAAAATTTTACACACGTAAATTGTTTATCTCTTGAACATAACTACACAACATAAATCCGGTTAAGATTTGCAACTGCAGGTTACCCGCATAAACTAAGGCCCAACAGGGCGCAATTGCTCCAAAAGGTGAGGAAGCACTTCCAAAAAAACGCTATCCCTTCTCGATCGAAACACAAAGCGTTATAACCAAAATGTAATACAACGCACTAAAAAATATATTTCCCCATGCTAATTAACGAATCACTTATATCCACATTTAATTACTAGGATAAATTTACCGTACGGTAACTTCATGAGCCGACGGGTTAGTTTTCAATCTGGGCGACCGCCCTTTAGCTCATTCTTTCGCTCTCAAATCTGACACGCAACTGACCACCAACTATCCCCTCTTACACCCACTTCATCAGGAGAAAGATATACTTCAGGCCAAACGTGTGGCAAAAACAGAACAGCTATGACCGAGAATAGCGATAGCACTTGCTGTATCCCTTGCATAAATTACAGTTTGTATGACTGCATGAACTTTAAAACTCTACGTTATTTTGTAAACCCTAACAAAAAAGGGGAGTTTGTTGAAAAGGTGACTTAATCGAGAGTGTTCCCAGGTATGATACCTTCTAAACCCCTACGAAAAAGACAGGAGGGCTATAAGTATAACATGCGTGTCAGTGGATCCTTGTGTCTGTCTGTCGCATAGTAACTCCCAAACGAATGAACTAATCTTGGTTTTTTGTTTGAAAGGTGACTTGATTGAGAGTGTCCCTAGCTATAATTCAAGAAAACTTTTGAACCCGCAACGAGGCGCAATTACCCCAAGTGATTAGGAAACACTGCCCTTTCTCGATAGAAACTCATTACGTAACTGTGTATCTGCGTACTTGTATATGTGTGTATCCATGTATCTGTATATCTGTGTATCTGTGTACCTGTGTATCTTTGTATCTGTGTATCTGTGTACCTGTGTATCTGTGTATCTGTGTATCTGTGTATCTGTGTATCTGTGTATCTGTGTACCTGTGTATCTGTGTATCTGTGTATCTGTGTATCTGTGTATCTGTGTATCTGTGTATCTGTGTATCTGTGTATCTGTGTATCTGTGTATCTGTGTATCTGTGTATCTGTGTATCTGTGTATCTGTGTATCTGTGATCTGTGTATCTGTGTACCTGTGTACCTGTGTATCTGTGTATCTGTGTATCTGTGTATCTGTGTATCTGTGTATCTGTGTATCTGTGTATCTATGTAACTGTGTATCTGTGTATCTGTGTATCTGTGTATCTGTGTATCTGTGTATCTGTGAATCTGTGTATCTGTGTATCTGTGTATCTGTGTATCTGTGTATCTGTGAATCTGTGTATCTGTGTATCTGTGTATCTGTGTATCTGTGTATCTGTGTATCTGTGTATCTGTGTACCTGTGTATCCGTGTGTCCGTGTGTCCGTGTATCCGTGTATCCGTGTATCCGTGTATCCGTGTATCCGTGTATCCGTGTATCCGTGTATCCGTGTATCCGTGTATCCGTGTATCCGTGTATCCGTGTATCCGTGTATCCGTGTATCCGTGTATCCGTGTATCCTTGTATCCGTGTATCCGTGTATCCGTGTATCCGTGTATCCGTGTATCCGTGTATCCGTGTATCCGTGTATCCGTGTATCCGTGTATCCGTGTATCCGTGTATCCGTGTATCCGTGTATCCGTGTATCCGTGTATCCGTGTATCCGTGTATCCGTGAATCCGTGTATCCGTGTATCCGTGTATCCGTGTATCCGTGTATCCGTGTATCCGTGTATCCGTGTATCCGTGTATCCGTGTATCCGTGTATCCGTGTATCCGTGTATCCGTGTATCCGTGTATCCGTGTATCCGTGTATCCGTGTATCCGTGTATCCGTGTATCCGTGTATCCGTGTATCCGTGTATCCGTGTATCCGTGTATCCGTGTATCCGTGTATCCGTGTATCCGTGTATCCGTGTATCCGTGTATCCGTGTATCCGTGTATCTGTGTATCTATATATATATATATGTGTATCTATGTATCTGTGTATCTGTGTATCTGTGTATTTGTGTATCTCTGTTTCTGTGTATCTATGTATGTGTGTTAGTTATGAGATGACGCTATTACAATTTTATTCAAAGGAAATTTCAGATTTATGTAATTCTGAAGGTAATGTTGTCTTGTGTGTTGTAGAATGAATCGCTACACCTCGTACCGATATTTTTCCTGGAAATTGGCATTAGTAAATTACCGAATTTACGGTTCTACTTAGATTAGAGACGTAATGCGGCCTGTATTATTAGAATATTATACTGCAGTGGAAAATGTTTAAAACTCATAATAATAAATTAAACTTTAAGGAATTCCAGGAATTCCATTTTAATAATGTGTTCTATTACATACCTATTAGCTTAATGAGAGCTGAAACATGATTCAAGCGAAAAAGTTAGAAATAAACTATAAATCTCTCTAAAAAGTTCTTTTTACCCTGTTATATTAAATAAATTGATTGTAAAAGTTCATTGAATCGTTTTATGAATTTTGTAGCATTTACAATTCATCTAAATTTTATATTATAATATTAAACTGGGAAGACAGGTACATTAATATTTATTATACTTATTTTTCTTTGCGCAGTGCAATAAAAAATATGGAAACCTTTTATTTCTGATTATCAGACTTTTTTTTGTATTAACAGAACTATTCATACTCTCTGTCTTAAATGTTTACATTGGTACATGGCAGAATAAATCAACGTAGATTATGTTTCATTTCGCCTAATAAATATACTTACAATTAAGTCGAGAGAAGAATAAGGTAAGAATGTGTAACAAAATTATGTTAGCGTTTTTAATAAGTTCGATAATTTATTCAGCATCTCAGCACATATTTCAATTTAATTTGGTTTATTTACCAAAAAAGTAACAAACGTGCTGCTTTAAATGGACATGGTAACAAAGTAGGAAACGTTATTTATTACTAAATAGCAATCTACATTATGGAAAAAGGAAAAGACTGTAATCATTTAATTTAATTATATGTTATAAACTTAATAAATGTTCTGTGTAATAAAAGTTGAACTGAAGGCTAATCATTTTGTCAAAGTAACAAGTTATAAACCTACAGTAGTGTTTTTGCTGTTCTTGTTTGCTTTTCAAATATAAGAAAATGGAAAAGAATTATTTCATTCAGTAATAACAATTAAGCACCTATTGATTCCGTTTCTATTGGTGTAGCAGCTTGTGACTTCTAGGGAAGTTAAGCAGCTTTGGCGTTATACGCCCCCCTCCTCCCTCAGTTCTCCCAAATCACCATTTAACGACTAAAAAATTATACACGCATATGCAGAAAAAATAAGACAAAATTAATCTACGATCTTTCAAACACGCAAACATATCAAAAAAATATTCTGGTTTTATAAAATAATTAATAATTTCCCCTTGTCCCGTAGTTAAGAAGTCGTTATAGATTTCGGCGCAAGATCCCACCAACGCGGACTATATAAGCGGAAGCACTATGCGCTATAAATTTGTCGATCGTATTCACCAGACCAGTTTTCCGTCATAACATTTATTTTATGCCTTGGCAGATTATAAATCGATCCCGTCAGTAAAACACCACCATACGTGTACACTAAACCTTTACTCGGGTGTATGTCCAGCGTAGACAAACGTATCCTAATTACTCAAAATCCTACTCTTTGCTTTTAGGTTGTTGCCCGAAAAGTACTGACAACTCCTTGGGGAATGCTCGCAAAGTGTACACATGTGTTCATCCCAAAGTTGGGATCCAATGAAGTAAGATCGATAATTTAGCATAAGCTAATTTAAATTCTACAAAAAAGAATAATCTGTCCGCATAGTTATCACGATACCAGGCAGATTGTATGTATAGTGCGACGACACGGTCTGGCACGACCACGGAGACATCGTAGGGATACCGACTGCCGACGAACCGATATGGCACCGTTTCCAGCCAAGCAACATACCAGGACCACCACGACAGCAGCAACAGCAGAGGAAAAGACCCAAGAAAACGCCGTCGCCAAACATCGCCCCGTTAGTGGTGGTTCCACTAACGGCTCCGTCAAGATGCAGAAGAAAGAGCCGAAGAATACACCGAAGATTCGCCGCCTACACCGCCCTCCATCGACAACGGGTTACAAACCCTAGAAGAATTCACGGACAGCGCTGCTGCAGCCATAGAGCAGACAAAGACACTAGAGGACCCCAGGGAGAAAGTGCCACCAGTAATCCTTCGTCAGAAGGTGAACTAGGTCGCGTTTTCCGAAGAACTACACCGACAACGGATCGCTTTCATGAGAGCTAATGCCTTCAGCGAGGGAGTCCGGATCCAGTCTGCCTTACTCCAGAACAGAGGTATATGGGAAGGTGTGGTACTGAGCAAGCGATTGGCTAAGGTAGATACGTGGTGTGCCGGTAGAACTATCCGTGGTAGACGTTAGCTCAGAGGCAAAAATATAAGAGTACTTCCTGTTTTCAGAATGAAGCAACGAGGACGCCCGGTCCCCCTCGTCATGGTAGAGCTGCCGACCGAAGAAGACAGCAACAAAATCCGGTAGCTGGTGTACGTCGCCCGCCTACGTGTGACTGTAGATCTGAGGCGGAAATCCAGCATCGGGCGATGTCACCGGTGCCAGGGTTTCCGTCATGCACAATGTTGCTGCAGCCCGACAGCACGCTGTGTAAAGTGCGCAGGAGATCGCCACTCCAGTGAATTCGCGAAACTCTGAACAGACCGGGCTAAATTGCGTTGGGGACCATCGCGCTAGTTGCAGGGGTTGGCCGAAGTTCCCTCGACCACCACAACGAAACAAGACGGAATAGGCTACACCGGCGTCAGTTAAGACGGCAGGCAAAATTGAAAAAACGAAAGTACCGAGAGCTGCTTCCGCTGCTGTCATCATCCCGCCGTCTCAATTTGGAGAAGGCCCTACCTGTCATCCCCAAGGTGGCAGAGGCGTTCGCTCAACGAAATACTGCGATGGACTTGTAAGGAGTGATCATCACGCACAGTTCAGAGGTAATCATACAATGGTCCGGAGTGAATATTGGTGCCCTAGGTTAAGTATACAGTATCGACTACTTCATATAATTTTGTTCTGTCAACACCGACAATGTATTCACACATCTAACACATATTTCCATTTAGTCCAGATACGCGGGGTATCAGCAGCATCAACCACAGCCGAGCGACAACAGGACAGTCCCCACAACATCTTCACCAACAACAATCTCGCCACTACAATGCTTCCTTTTTGGATAACCACAAGTCTCAACTCACAATGTCAACAGGCATAACACACAACCACGCAACCCAACAACCACACAATCCACGCGCTGAAGAGGACGAAGGGTCTTGAGCAGCGCGCCACCAACACTACACAATACATCATTACTTATTTTATTACAAAATATTTTTGTGACACGTATTGTGTCTACATATCTATATATCGCTAAAATATAGTATAAAATGTTAATAAACTTTGTTGACTTGAGTGAATTAAACTGACGAAATTAATTACTTCTTTGTCGAAGTCCACTTACTTCCTCCAGAAGTGCTCGCCGACTTCTTGACACCGATACATGTCTTTACTTCCTTTCTGAAGTAACTGCCTTAGACACTTCTCCACCCAAGTCCTCCTGCCTTCGTTCCTGATAGCTATTCCGACCTAGTCAGAATCAGAAGTCGTTATTTCTACTTGCTGACCCATTCGGTTTTCTAATCATATTTACCAGAATAGTTTTCCGTTATAAAGATTCCTTTTCTTCCCTGGGTTGATTATTAATCAATCCCATCTACCACACCTATGCGTTAAACACTGACTCGGGCGTATGTCCGGAAAACAAACATACCCTAATACACAAAATCCTCCTCTCTGCTTTTAGGCGTATGCGTTAAACGTATTGAAAATTGCTCGGAAAATACCCCCTAGGCGTACGCCTGTGTCGGTGTTTTCCTACCTCTGCTTCTCTGAAAGACGTTCAGAAATCTGTTCAGTCTAGCGTTCTTCTAATTAACCAAAGGCGCGTATGTCCGTTTGGTTAATTAATCATATCCGAAATGGGAGACCATTAAAATCTGCAGATAGATAATTGCCTAACCACCTCCAGCACATTCCGTTTTTGTCAAATTATGCGGTTAAAACACTATACCTGCGACCATAAATACATCCTGTATTCCAGTAGTCAAATTAATACGGAACACCCTGTGTTCGTATCCAGAATACTTAATAAAGTACAAATACCTGCTTCCGGGAGGGACGAATAAATTCCCTTAATTTAAACCAATCTTTATAAAGTACAAATTCCAATATAATTCTCAAAGAGAATCCCGTTCCTGTATATTTTCTATGGAGCGATAAAAATAAATCGTAAATTAAAAATAAAATTTAAAACCTCTATTAAACGTTTTAAAAGAGATCCGAAATTATCACCTTTCGTAAAAAGTGATGGAGACAACCACCAACTGTTTCTTATTTCGTTCATCTCTTTATAGTTACGATCCCGGATTTCATGTTCCATCTTCTCGCATACTTAAAATAATTATTGCAAAGACCAGCAGTCAAATTAGAGCTACGTAAATAAAAGTGATACTTTTATTTTATTTTAATTAGTTTTCTTAACAAAAATCGATAAAGCACCGGTTGACCTAGTAAACTACATTTGATCCCTAGAAATGATTGCCCTCGTTATCAGTTCGATTGTATTCTTCTAGGAATACATTTATATAGAATCTGTTTCGTATAGTAGTCGTTTAAAATAAATTCGTCGAATGTGTAGTAAAATACTCAATTTTAAATTTTTCAAACAATTGTATTGGTGTGAGAGCATATCTTTCCGTCCTTCACTTAGCAGTGTTGTTCGCGAAGTAGCCAAATCGAACGATTTCCTGAATGTAATGTCACTTCTTTTGCCATTCAAGAGCGTCTGCGTGTTATTAATTTCAGGAACGTAGAAATTAATGGTAATAGCGATAGAACAAGGAAAGAACCGAAACTATTTTGCTACGCTCAAGAGACTGTAGGTCAGAAATCAGAGATGGGCCATTTATAAGCCTTGTAGCTCTTTTTGGGATGCGATTTACTATATCAAGGGTGTTGCGACGTAAAATACTGCTTGGATCTGTGTAGAAAGCCCAGTTTACGGGCAACTGTTTTGCTGGCTGACAAAAGGTGGTCAACCCATAAAAGGTTCGATGATACGGACATCCTTAACATAGAAATAGAGTTTGAAAGCTTGTGTTCAAAGCCATTCATATTTATAGCAGGAAATGATCGGTCTTTCTTGGCGGACACAAGGAAACACTGGGTTTTGTCGGCGTTGAACGTGAGTAGATCATTCTTACCCCATTCAAGGACACGTGCGTCGTCAGTGTTGATTGAGGCTGCCATTTTCACTTTAACGTCCTGACTAGACTTATTCTTGTGGGAAAACTGAGAAGAACTACAATGTAGAGTGCTGTCGTCTGCAAAACAATAGATCGACTTAGTTGTTGAGGAAATGAGGTCATGTATATATATATATATATATATATATATATATATATATATATATATATATATATCAGGAAAAATGTGGGAGCTATCACTGATCCTTGTGGTACTCCCGCGTTAATAGTGGTTTCTTTCGAAAAAAACCATCGACGACAACACGTATACGTCTTTTGTCAAGAAAGTTGAATATCCAATTGATGAGGGTATCGGATAATCCGAACAAAGTGAGCTTGGCAAGTAGGTACTTGTACCATACTGGTCAAAAGCCTTTGAAATATCTAAAGCTACTACGACTGTTCCACCGGACCTCTCTAATGTGTAATTCCAAAGCTGAGTGACATATGAAAGAAGATCACCCGTTGAATTACTCTGTCTGAACCCATATTGGTGGTCGTGTAGGACTTTAGTGGACTCAGGGAACGAAAGTAGTCGGTGGTTGATGCCTTTCTCCATAATTTTGGACAGAACGTAAGTGATAGCTATTGGTCGCTAGTCTGAGGGATCGACTTTGTCGTCCTTTTTTGGAATAGGTTGGACATTTGCCAACTTCCACGTTGAGGAAAACTCTTCAGATGACATGGAGATCGAAAAAAACAGGTATAGGCTCGGGGTACCATTTTATAAGGACAATATCTGGAATACCGTCAGGGCCAGTGGCCTTGTTTGAGTCAAGTTTATTGATAATTGATTCTAGGAGCTTGTAATGAAAGAGGATTGGTTTAATAGCGTATGGGGTAGATTTGGGCGACGGCACAGTTTTACCAGAATCATTGAGATGTTGAATTTGATGCAAAGTAATCGACAGAGAGCTTGGATTTTTCAGCAGGATCAGCTACTACAGCTCCGTCGCGAAACGTCATAGGTGGAAAGGAATATGTACTAAAGTTTTTACTGATGGCTTTAGCTAATGACCAAAATTTACGACCACCCAAAGGACATGAGGCTAATTCTTTGGATTTACTTTCTTCAAACACCTTTTTGACCTTGGTGATGATACTTTTGTAACTATCTCTGGCGGCAATATAGTCGGCGTGATTTTCGATAGATTTACTTGATTTCCATTTGGTATAGGGTTTATGCTTTTGCGATAATGCATCAGTTCAAGCCCTGTTAAACCAGGGTTGCAAACGGGCATGACCTACACTATTATGTTTTTTTTGGGAATGTGTAACCCCATACCCATCAAGATAACCTCGGTTATTGAAAGAGCAATTTTGAAGAGGAGGACCGTTTAAAGCAATACCACGCCAGGGGAAGGTTGCAATAAATCTCGCAGTTCGCTCCAGTTAGCTGCGGGATTAGTGGTAGATAAAAATTGAAGCCAATTGGAGTTGTGGGCATTAAAATCTCCCAAAATTGAAATATCGCAAGATGGAAACTGTATTATCATTGGGAGACCTATACAAACAACAGTAGAATTTCACAAATTGGGACCCAGAATGTTTGAACCAAATCGCGTCAAATTTATTGTTTTCCAAAGTGGACATCCTCTTACAACCTACGTTGTCCTTTTTGGTTGCATCGGGGAAATTGCAGGTCAGGCGAATGAGTGCTTCCAGGGGAGACTTGTGTCTTTGATAGAACCAGAATGTTCGGTTGGACTTGCTTTCATTTATTTGAGAAAAGAAAAGGTATTTAATTGCAAATTAGAGCTAGTTATTTGTTTATTTTATCTATTTATTTGCATTTTTTATGCTTTGGATTACGGATTCGATCCAGTTATTTATTCTTATGATTTAAGCTAATAAAATGATTATTATAACAATGCTTCCGCCTGGATTTGTTACAGAAAGGGGTTTATTAAATACAAAGTTGTACATTTTTATTAATCACATCTGGTGTATTTTCCTACAGTTACAGATGCGTATGTATAATTGTTTCATACCCCGCGCTGCAAAGTGATAAAATAAATTATTTTGTCGGTTCTCTATAATTCATTCGCGCTTTAAGTTTACTTTACAATTCTACTAGTTTTAACAATCATATCTGGTATGGGTTTAAAAGAGCCGTATTTTTTCGTAGAAATTCAATCCTATAGCAATCCCAAATGTTATTTACGCGCCTTTTTTACACGTAACAAAAATTCTACTGGTTAGATTATTATTGTCTTTGTCCATTATTAATGTTCAAACCGGTGGGTATAAAAATCTGCTCAAAAACTCACCCCTACCGTACAGCAACCTTATTGATTTAGAAATTGTCATTTTAATCCGGATTTGTTTCACTAATCGAAGGTAGAAGCTGTAGCCACCCCAAAAACGTCACATTGCTTTGACGATCCGGCAACTCTGTGCTTTTTCTGCGTATTGTAACATACAAAAATTCATTGGTGCATAATTCTGTTAATTGCTAGAAAATTATCCATTTTTAACTTCTTCTCGATATGTACTAAACGTACAATTCGTACAATCAGTGTTGAAAAACACTGCAGTAGTTTACATGTCTTCTATTATGTAATTTAACAAAAATCCGGTTAATGTTAATAATTCTATCAAAATTAAATAGGTATGACATCTGTAGGCGTGTAGCCAAACTCTGTACTATACAATGGTTGTAAACACCAATACTTTAAGTTAGTTTACGAAATTCTCGTAAGAGGGCGAGGTTTAATGTATCAAATAACCAATAGGAGATCGTTTTATTGAACATAAATCTAATAGATCACAAATTCGATTTTGATAACAAAAATTTTCACTTTCTTCTCCGCCATGTTGTAAACGCTACGAAAATTTTGTGATTTCTTTTACACTTTCTCTACTAAACGAAATTATTTCGGATTCTGGTAAAAGATTTCAAAACAATAGGAATTCCTACCAAATTTTCTAGTCCTATTGATCGCAAAGTTTGCGGATTGTAAACAAAATTTAATAGTGTCCAATAAGGGGTAAGAATTACAGTTTTTCTCATTTGGTACTAATTTAAAATCTTCCTTCTTAGGGAGCGGAACCCATACAATCTACAAGTATAAAACTTTAGATTCGTTTTTACATTTATTGCACGCCTTACAACGTAGTGGTAAACTCTCTTATCTTCGTGCTTACCTACCTTTTCCTTTTTAGCGAAAATAGAAACCGAAAAATAAAAGTAACAGGAAACCTTATTAATCGTCACATATTTTGAAACTGGCTTCTCGGATATTGCTGTAAATTGGGTTATATGTAACTACAGCTACTTCATGCGTGCTGTTTAACTATTGTCATGATAGTGGTTATATTTTCCATTTATGGAACTGGTGTGAGGTAACCAGCGTAATCTGTTGGTGTTAACAGGTCAGATTAGTGCATGTTTTATTTCGTATACATCTATGACTTCCTCATTATACTATAACTCATTTGGAGTGATACGAAGGTACTAAAACAACAATTGATTAGTTATTGACTAGAAGTACACACTATAAATATACATACCTACGCTAATTAGTTATAAATGCAAATCTCAATGTACTATTAATATTCAACCACAGACACAACATATTTTAGTGATTCATATAACGTTACTGGCAACATTACTCTTGCGGCTTTCAATATTCCTTTTGGAATGCAAACCTCATCGTTGGTGTGGGTCGAGTTGGCGGCCATTTGCATATCTACTACTGTTCAGAGGCCGACTCTCACGTGATAAAGATATAAATATTTAACACCGTTATGCAGCCTTTATTGTAGAACTGCTATCAACTTGTTATTTGCTATTTTTCATTTTGAATATAATTTGACTTTAGGATAACATTCACTACTTGCTACTTCTCATTGTAAATGTTTAACACTGTTAAGAACTGCTATCAACTTGTTATTTGCTATTTTTCATTTCGAATATAATTTGACTTTAGGATAACATTTACTACTTGCTACTTCTCATTGTAAATGTTTAACACTGTTAAGAACTGCTATCAACTTGTTATTTGCTATTTTTCATTTTGAATATAATTTGACTTTAGGATAACATTCACTACTTGCTACTTCTCATTGTAAATGTTTAACACTGTTAAGAACTGCTATCAACTTGTTATTTGCTATTTTTCATTTCGAATATAATTTGACTTTAGGATAACATTCACTACTTGCTACTTCTCATTGTAAATGTTTAACACTGTTAAGAACTGCTATCAACTTGTTATTTGCTATTTTTCATTTCGAATATAATTTGACTTTAGGATAACATTTACTACTTGCTACTTCTCATTGTAAATGTTTAACACTGTTAAGAACTGCTATCAACTTGTTATTTGCTATTTTTCATTTTGAATATAATTTGACTTTATGATAAAACTCACTATTTGCTACTTCTCATTGTAAAGATACTTGGACTTTTGTATTCTATATAAGTTACTAGGGTCACAATTTAACTGCTATTTCATACTTTAAGATAAAACTCGCTATTTGCTATCTTAACGCACTGTAAATTGGTATGACTATATATATTTATAATTTTGGTGTACAACGGTAGCAAGTTTCTGTTTTGGTAACTGTAAATAATTTTCTTGCGCGCTGTTAGCGTAATTTTTTTTAAGCTTCTCTTTCAGGGGTAATTGAAAGAGAAGCTTAAAAAAACATCGTGAAAAGAGAAACATATTATAAATATTGTAAGTATTTTTATCTCTATTTTATTTTTTTGGTATAGCGGTTATGAGCTGGATTAAATCCGCTCTGGGTACTTGCGAAAGTTAATTAAATTAATATTTTTCTTTGGGGTGTACACATATAGTATATAGTATATCTATTATTTGGAAATGTTCTGGGTTATAATTTTGGGAAACATTAACGGGTTAATGATTTTGTAATTATATTTATAAACTTTCTCAAGGCGTTGTTTATACTACGCAGATAGCCGAGTTATTTTTTTTTTGTTGTTCACTTCTACCATTAAACCAAATTATTTTTTTTTACTTCGAAATATGACGATACGTTCGAGAGACTCATTATCTTACTCTTCCCGTTCTTTTTGAATGTTATCCTTTCCTTCCTGTACTTACCTGCACATACCTTACTATCCAGGGGTTGGGATAGTACTGCGTTCGACTTCCGGGGAAACAACCCCTGGCGCCTGTTAAATATACACTTCTGACCCCGCCCGCCTCCTATGAGCTAGACGGTGTATTTCTAACAGCAGATAAGTGTAGGACTTACCGTCTGTTGTATTTGCTAACTTCTTTTTGTTTCTTTGTCTACGTTCTAATATCTTACGTCATAGTATTTCGTCACGTAGGTAAGAATATCCTTGCTCGATTCAATTGCGGTATCTTCTGCGCACAAATCAATACGAATGGTTTCAACGGGTTGTCATTCAGTCCATGTGGAGTCATTAATTCCACATCCCGTTCCTTCTCCCAACGTCGCACGTGTGTATGCGTACTCGTACACAATAAACTATATAGGCGTCGGTGGAAAAATCCTCTTACTCAAAAATCTTCTACACGCACACCACATATACACCCCCTTCATCACAAAAACTAAGCTGACACTTACACACACACACACACACACACACACACACACACACACACACACAGCACACACACACACACACCGTAACTTTGCAAACTACCATTCCTACGCATAGACTATCACGCTAAACGGACACCGAGGTACCGCATTCCAAGTCGAAAATTCCTTCCCATCCATCCGATTTCAACTACTTTCGCATTTACAGCACTCAGAATGTATTGTGATGACGGTGCACTTCCTTTCCTAATAACATTCTTCTTCTGTTATAACCCCCATCCCGGCCCCATACCGCTTCTGAACACTTTTTGTGTTTGATGTGATCTATCCTTCCCAATTCCTTAGGCGGCTTTAGTGCGCGTCACACCCAGTTCTTGGACACTGCAATTAGTAGAAACGGGTTTAATATCTCATCAACCTTATTTCACACTACATTCTTTCACACGTATCAGGAACGCCGAACCTACGTACCTGTTATAATCCTGGCCCTCTTGTTACGGTCCAAACACTCACTAGAGCAACAGCTTGTAAAGGTAATGTGTAGACAATGGACATAGCTCAGTAGTACGGGCGGGGTTCTTACTTAGCACTCCAAGGGCACTCGTCGCAACTCCAAAACGTCAAAATGAGAAGAAAATGTCACATAGGTGCAACCAATTAAATACATTTATAGCGGAAAAATGTCATAACCTAGCTCTTAATAATGGCCTAACAGGAAACCATAATGTGCAATCAAATGAAACACTCACCTCTACCTAAATTTCTATTCCAACTTTTCATTACATCTTACAACAAAACTAAAAATATCTTAATTTTCCACAAAATCTGTACACATGATGACAGAACATCCCATGTAATAAATCCAAAATTCGTTGTTTAAGACCACAATTCCTACACTTCATTTTAATATTCATATGAAGATTGTATCGATTTGACTTTTATTCTCAAGGGTAACGTACATTGCAACTTCAATGCTTTTTAGCCACTACTGTTAAGCGACAACTCAAGGGAGTTGCAAACAATGCTGAGGAAGCTTGAGGAACTCTGTGAGAATATTGGTCCAAGCGTAGTGGATGCGAAGGTGGTAATTTTTAATCGTGAATATGCAAAAAGGGGTGGCTCGTTTGCTCTGCATGATGAGATTGAAGAACAAGTTACTGAGTTTGTGTATTTTGGTAGAATGTCCACTGCAGTTGGTGGAATGGATGCTGAAATCGACCGCTGTGCCAACGCGTAAAGGAATGTGTTTAGCAGTATATGGACGGTAATGAAGAATGATAGTATGATCATAGCTGTGAAATGAACGATAAAGAATACTGTGTTTGTCTCGTCAGTACTGTATGGAAGTGAGACTTGTACATTTAGTAAAAAAAAACACAAAAGAAAAATAAACGGCGTGGGCATGAGGACAATGGATAAAGTGAGGAATGAGTGAATAACGAATATGTGTGGCGTAGAAAAGACGATGGTCGATCTGTACGAAAGAGCACCCTTCGTCGGTTTGCTCATATTGAAAGAATGAAAGCCGAACGACTGACGCAGCAGACATATGTAGGAAAAGTTAGAAGTGACAGACCCTGAAAATAGGGTTTAAATGCAGTAACCAGCGCGATTAATAAAAAAGGTGCGTTTTATGAATAAAAGGACATATGAGAACCACGATACGAATCTTGCAGAAGCGAAACGAATATGCAAAAGTAGAACGGTATGGAGAGAAAGATTGTTCATAGTAAGCAATCATAAGATGCAAGTTCCAGTTTCTGATTACTCCATAAGACGAAAGAGTGATGGGTATGTTGTTGTTGAGGAAATTGTGGTGGTTCATATGCACATGGATGATGGGTTTACTACATAGGGCGTGCACACTTCATACAGACGTACAACAAAAACATGATAAGAGCTGGGGTTAAGGGAATAGATATACGTGCTTCTATCATTGTTATTAACGTGATTACTGATTCACAATGTATATCACTGTCAACTACAAAATGATAATGATAAAAATTAGTTTGATTAAGATTTTATTTTTAGAAACATACATCTTCAAGATACAATTAAAACCAAAAAAATTAATTTGTGCCATAAATTATCTTAATTAGTTTATAATTAAAGCACAAGTTAGATATAACATTGACACACCTATGTGACTTCATTTTTAGACAGGTTGGGAATATTTAAATACAAATAAAAAAGTTGTTTACAGTAAAAAAGTTACATGTATGTATGTCTGCGCATATCAAGGTAATTCAGAATAATAGTAACAAAATACGCGATTTAATTCTTTTATAAGAATTTTGTAAGGTATGTATGTAACAAACGAAAAGTATAGTACATATCAAAGGTGACACAAAATTTCTTACTTATATTTTCTTGGAATGTCAACATTTTTTTTTGGAAGAAAGTTTCATACAATCGTCTTTATATTCGAAGCAGAAAAAATCATTTTCTACTAAGTTGTTTCAAAAACATTAAGAATTATGTAAAACTGTGGTCACCAGATTTCTGTCCAACTCGACGTATCACTAGAAAAATATTCACTACTCAAGGTGTCTGGATATCACGTGATCAAATACTTTTCGAATCCAGGTAAGTATATTTAACCTAAATTACCTACATACAAAAGTGCCTCGTTCACCCGTTAAGGGACGTGAAATATCAATTGAAAATGTTTTAATGTAGTTCTAGAGACTTTTGAATTTGAGCGTCTATGTTTGAAATAGCGCACTGCTACGGGACATTGGTAGAAGTGTATGGATGTTGGCCAGTAGTACGGTCACGATGTCCGAACAATAGGCTGGTCCCCCACCCTCCGCACAACCAATAATCATTCACATTCTTGCTTTATATGCGTAAGAGTAAATGAAATCGTACAAAAATTTGTTCAGCGCACTAGGCGTCGCGTAGGCCCCGGTTGCCGACTGAATTCGCCAAAGATGGTAGTGGTTCCTAGTAAGATATCAATAATCTAAAAAAATGCGTTAAACGTCACACTGAATTCGAATTCGATAAGGCACCACAACGAATCGAAACTTGTCGATAAATGCTGTCTGAGCGATGTTAAGAATCTGAAATGATCCTATAAAGTAAGTATATTGCCAACTGAGTAAAATACTAACTCAATTTCAAACACAAAATTCGCAACACTCATTTTAAATTTCAAAAAGTACGTTGTCATTTGTCTATCTGAGTTCTTTAAATTTATTGGAATACAAAATAGTGAATAAATAGACCTCCACTTGATTTTCAAAAATTAAAAGTTTAAAAATATTTGCAACCTTTCTTAATGAATACTCCTAGTATATAACATAATCTGTTGTTTACTATGCCTATAGAATTTTTTTTCAAACAAGCTATCAGGAACTTACATGAATTATTTACTTTATTTGCAACACAAGGAGAATATAAGACTGTAAACAAGCGGTAAACATTAATTGAGTTAATTACTTCGTAAAATTTATCTAGTAATCGATATATAACGAAAGTAACATAACAATGGGTTAATTATGAGTGGTCATGCCCTTGGGTAGGGGCGCTATTACAATATAAACTTTTCAGATTGAACTGTGAATTAAATAGCCAATTAATACGGTAGTCTTCCATAACTGACGTGTGCAACAAAATAAAAACCGGCAGCATACAATTAAATTTTGAGAGATCTCTACGAATAATGATTCGTACTTGTTAAAAATGAAGCTTATCCCTTATTCGGGCAAGGAGAGCTTGTGAGGCCTGAGCAACGATAAAAGATTACATTTGTTAGTGAGTAATTTTAGTAATTTTAGTATGGTTTAATCCTAGTAAATGTATTTGGGTCAATTTAAGTTCATTGAGGCTAATTCTCCATTGTTTGGTCCAGTTACAACTGCATTACTTACTAACTGTAATTTGTTGATAAAGTTTTGTTGATTTTGATCTACTGCGAGGAGTGCCATGTCGCCAGCGAACGTAGCAGTAACTGTATCTCATACTATAGGTAGGTCACCGGTGTACAATAAATACTGGAAAGGACAAAGACACTACCCTGTGGCACTCCTACTCTTATTTCCTTCAAATCAGAGAACTAATCTTTCTGCTTAACTCTAGATAACCTATCAGATAGATATATATATATATATATATATATATATATATATATATATATATACAACGTGTCCCAGATAACATTTCCAGCATGGGGATCTCGCTTATTATAAAAGATACAGATTTGGTTAAATTAGATGAATTACTCCTAAGGATTAGTGATTAGTGAAATTATAGGACACTCTCCAATTTCCAAATTTCCATGTATTTTAAACTTGTGACAAGAAAAAGAAAAATGCAAATTTCTTTTTCTTGTAATATCTTTTTTGTTATATTAGACATATAAATTTTATTTGCACTTTCTTAAGATATTTTTTATGCAGAATTTAAATATCAATTTGGATTTTTATTTGCACTTTCTATTTTTTAGTTTCAACCCCTAAATTAAATTTTTCTTGTGGAACGACAAGTCGGCTTTGAAATAATTGATCGTGTTTTTTATCCTCTTTACAATGATATAGCACATGTACTATCTATTTTTAAAAACAACAAAGAAAATTTAAAAAAATGTATTTTATTAAAGACTCTAACAATAAGTAGGCCGTGAAACATGAGAAAACGACAAATAATAGATAACAACAAGAGTTAAGCAGGTAATAGTATTGGAGATAATTATCCAATTATAAAAGATGTTCAAACAATTGACCATTCCGTTCTAAACATAATTGTGCCCTTCGTAGTGTCGACGTAATTGCTCTGCGTAGTTTTTGGCGTTTAATGCTACCAAATGCTGCAAGAA
Source organism: Vesta saturnalis (assembly GCA_036346205.1). Classification (NCBI taxonomy): domain Eukaryota; kingdom Metazoa; phylum Arthropoda; class Insecta; order Coleoptera; family Lampyridae; genus Vesta; species Vesta saturnalis. Next base: position 817,626 of record JARFJB010001237.1, on the reverse strand, counting down.
CAGCTTCACGAATATCTTCGGCATTCTCAAATGTTTGCACGTACACTCGATTTTTTACGTAGCCCCAAAGGAAAAAGTCCAAGGGCGTTAAGTCTGGAGATCTGGGTGGCCATAAAATCGGCCCTCGATTTCCAATCCATGAATTTGGAAACCGATTATTAAGATATTCGCTGATGATGTTTGAATTGTGGGGTGGGGCGCCATCTTGTTGGAAGCAGATATTAATATTCTCAATCAGTAGTAAATCATCAAGTTTATTTTCTAAATCAGTTTAATGTTTCGTTAAAAAATATGGGCCCAATAAGTTTAGCGCCTAAAATTCCACACCAGACGTTAAAACCAAATCTCACTTGATGCCGACTTTCCTTAACAACGTGAGGATTTTCACGGTCCCAAAAGTGAGCATTGTGTCGATTGAAAAGGCCATTATTTGCAAATCTGCTTTCGTCAGACTACAAAATCGTAGCTGGAAAATTATCGTTATTCTCATATTGATTAACATACCATTGGAAAAATTGTAACCTTCTCCCCTGATCTCCATCTCTAAGTCCCTGCAGAATGATGTACTTATACGGATGATACCTGTGACGTTTTAACATTCTTTGTGATGTAGTTTTCGAAATACCAGTGTTATGTTCAATTTCTCTAACAGATGTTGAAGGATTTTCAATAACTGATTGTAATACATTTAGTTCAGCATCTTCATTCCGTAATTTCGGATTTCTAGTAGGTTTTGAAAAGCAACCATATTCTTTCAAATTAATTATCAAATTTCTGTACGTACGAGCACAGGGCTGCCTTCTTTCAGGATACAGCCTCAAGTACATCCGTTCTGCTTCTAAACTGTTTTTATGAGACAAGATGTAACAACTCAACATATCATACTTTTCAGTATTAGTAAATAAAGCTATGTTTGACACAAAAATATTCTGGAACGAATAATTTTTAAGTGACATTAAATTCGATTGTGTTTTTATGTTTCCCGGCCTGCTTACTGTTAGAGTCTTTAATAAAATACATTTTTTTAATTTTCTTTGTTGTTTTTAAAAATAGATAGTACATGTGCTATATCATTGTAAAGAGGATAGAAAAACACGATCAATTATTTCAAAGCCGACTTGTCGTTCCATAAGAAAAATGTAATTTAGGGGTTGAAACTAAAAAATAGAAAGTGCAAATAAAAATCCAAATTGATATTTAAATTCGGCATCAAAAATATCTTAAGAAAGTGGAAATAATATGTATATGTCTAATGTAACAAAACAGATATTACAAGAAAAAGAAATTTGACATTTTTCTTTTTCTTGCCATAAGTTTAAAATACATGGAAATTTGGAAATTGGAGAGTGTCCAATAATTTCACTAATCCTTAGGAGTAATTCATCTAATTTAACCAAATCTGTATCTTTTATAATGAGCGAGATCCCCATGCTGGAAATGTTATCTGGGATATATATATATATATATATATATATATATATATATATATATATATATATATATATATATATATATATATATATATATATATATATATATATATATATATATATATATATATATATATATATATATATACAGGAAGCGCATTAGTGTGACAAAGTCCCATATCTCCTTTATTTAAAGAGATACAAAAAAAATTCAATACAAAAGTTGTAAGATATGTTCTGGTGCATATTCCAAAAATATTTTTAATTATACAGGGTAGATCATAAAAGCTTAGAAGTAATTTAAAATTTTTTTTTAAATAAAACATATTATTACATATTTAGATTCTACATACAATTTTAGACACATTTTGTGTATAATGTCCTATACCTAAGTCTAACCGACAAATTTCAAATTCTTTGTCAAAAATGACGTTTGCAGGCCAAAACATAGGTGGAAATATTTTCTAAACGAAGCCTTTATCAATTAGTTATGGTTGGTTTCCTTGGAAATGGGGCCCTACTCTAATGGGCAGTATTGATATTTTTGTAATACATTCATACAGGGTGATCAAAAATGGACAATTAAAAGTAGATTCAAAAAACCTATAAAGTCACTTTTTTGCTGAAATTTTCATCACTATAGCTTCATTCGTCGATTTTACACAGCGATGTATGTTTAAAAACGAGATAAGAAATGCGGCGTAGAAACGGTTTTTCGCGATTTTCAAAATTCGGTACCACTAAAATAACATGTAATTTTCGAATATCTGTGGCCTCTCACATACTCTACAAAATGGCATAAGTTTCATTTGGTTATACTTCGTAATCACTCAAAGGCATAGTTAGGAGGCGATTTTCCAGCACTAGAAGCAGATCACTCACTCTGGAACACAACCAGAAGAATTAAAGACTTGTAACTACTATTCCTCCTATTAGACGAAATAACCAACTTAAAAGAGGAGGACCCCTAATAAAAAAATTTAACTGGATCCCAAACTTCTAATTTAGATTTAAACAAGAACACTCAACAATAAATCAAATGCACAGAACAACAAACTCCATCGCCTTGGTGAACACATCCGGTTATACTTCGTAATCACTCAAAGGCATAGTTAGGAGGCGATTCTCCTGCACTAGAAGCAGATCACTCACTCTGGAACACAACCAGAAGAATTAAAGACTCGTAACTACTATTCCTCCTATTAGAAGAAATAACCAACTTAAAAGAGGAGGACCCCTAATAAAAAAAATTAACTGCATCCCAAACTTCTAATTTAGATTTAAACAAGAACACTCAACAATAAATCAAATGCACAGAACAACAAACTCCATCGCTTTGGTGAAAACAAAAGTCTGCTCGACGGTCTTCTTGGATAACGCAGAAGCCTTTGAGGGCTTAATATCTAAACTTAGCAAAATGCTGCCATAACAATACGTCGATATTATAAAATTATAAATTATAAATAAATATATATATATATATATATATATATATACAGGGTGGCGCATTAGTGTGACAAAGTCCCATATCTCCTTTATTTAAAGAGATACAAATAAAATTAAATACAAAAGTTATAAGATATTTTCTGGTGCATATTCCAAAAATATTTTTAATTATACAGGGTAGATCATAAAAGCTTAGAAGTAATTTTACATTTTTTTTTAAACAGAAAACCCTATATATAAAGTAAACTCCACGACTGCATTTTCGATGGCTCCTCGTCGTCTCTACTACATACTGGTGGTTGCGTGTTATTTTATTCTGTGTGCAGTGTGTAATATGTGTACATATTTGAGAACATAATATAATTATTCGATATTCTTCGTATTCATACGTAAGTACCTACTGTGTTATAAAGCACTTATTTCCCACAAACCCGGCAAACGTTTTATTTCAGTTTCTGTTCATAGCTGATACGCACTGCCTGATTTGTGGTGAAATATGCAACAATTTAAAGTGGTATATTCAAAAACCTAGTAAGAAGGGCCTGTTTGGTATTCTGCTTTCTGCCGAAAAAAACTGATAAGGAATCCAAAAGGATTTTGCAACATAAGGCGTAAATTCTGAATGGCAATACCAATTTTAAGTACCAAGTATCATGCAGTTCGTACACAAGCAAACAAAACATGAAGTCATTTCAAGTTTTTGATAAACCAACAACTTAAAAAGCTTCAACCTCCAAACAACTAACTCGTTCTGATTCTGATCGTTTTAATATTAGGATCAATTGTCTGTTTTGTAATCGAGAAGGAAAACAGAAACGTGAAAAGTTAACCTGCATTCAAACAGGTAAGGACTTATGAACTTCTCAATCTCTATGATGCAATTAATTTGCGGTTTCGTTGAGTTTAGGAACTGGTGAGTCAACAAGAATGAAAATATTGGATGCAGCTAGACAACGTTTCGATACAAAAATGATAGCTCGATTAGAGCATTACCCGGATCTGTATGATGCGAAGTATCACAAGGCGTGCTATAGCATATATATTTCCAAAAGAAATATAAAGTACAGTCTTACAGACCAAAAAAAATGCAACGTAATGAGTTTTCAAACCGTATAACGTTCATTTCCCAAGGCGGTAAAACTGAATTAATTCATGCAACTGAATTTGATATCAAAAATACTTGGGTTGGGAAGATATAGAAGGGTCTAGTTCTTCAAGTACCGGGGAGGAAAGTTCGATGGCTTTCCTCAATGCTTTTCCACTTTCCGTCAATCAGATATTACACAGAGCTGCACAGATTTTACGAAGCAAAATGTAACAGTTAAAAAAAACCAGAAAGGTGTTCCCATCTCTTGCCAGTATCAGTAAAGCAGAATTTGAAGCGCAAGTGCCGGATATACTGCTGCAATTTTCTAGCTAGCTCTTGCAGAATGAAGACTACAAATTATCCAATAACATCGAAGCTTTGACTCCTTCAAATTTGAATATGAGTATGCATTCGAATGAATTCTCTAAAAACAATCTGCAAGTTGGATTAGGGTTGTATTTGTACCATTCAGTCAGGAGCAAGAAACTAATAGACCTACTGTATACCATGGGTGTATCGTGCTCTTATAGTGACGTGCGGAGTACGACAACAGCATTGGCTAAACACTCTCTGGTGACAAAGCAAGATGCATATGTTCCCTTTAGAATAGGACAAGCGGATGAAAAGAAGAAAAATTATATTCACGCAAGTATAGATAACTTTGACTTGAATGAAAAAACACTTGATGGGAAGGTAACAACAAATGTCATGGCTTTAGTTATTTTTCATCTGGACCTGTCAAGGCAGATGTAGAAATACTCAAATAAAGTAAATGTTCTAAAAGCTTGGATGAAGCAGACATACCATTTCAAAAATCGAACGGTATTATATAAACCCACGAAAAGACTGGAACCCGTCAAGATTGACGGCGACTATCGTTTTTCAGACGCCGAATATGTACGCTCGAAACAAACTAATTTTGTGTGGAAATTTATCCGTTACATCGCAAAGAAAGAGCTTTTCTTGGGGTGGGTGGAATATCATGAGACCATTACAGGAAACAATATGCAAGTATCACACATAGCATACTTCTCTTTTCTTAACAATCCCCCCACTGATTTCGACACAATATATACGTCTATGCTTCACCTGGTTTAGTTAGTAGCACACTTGAATCAAGATCGCATAATAAGCACAGCAGATCTTGCAATCTACTCCAAAGCACAGGAAATTTTATGGAACGAGCCCCCTACTCCCAAAAGGAAGATCACTTTGCAGTTGGGCGGCATGCATTTATGCATGGCTTTCCTTGCAAGTATCAGTCATCTTTACAAAAATGGTGGACTGTACGACTTGCTAGTTCAATCTGACATTTATGCCCCAAACACATGCAAGCAAATGTTGGAAGGAAAATATTATTCTAAGGCAATCCGGGGCCTTACGTTTGCTTCCGAGGCAATGACTCCATTAGCTCTTGAAGGTTTCTATAACTGGAGCGGAGAAGATTCACATAAAGAAGAACTGTTATCATGTGATAGTCTGCAGAAGTTTAAAGATGGTGCATGTAGCAAATCCGATCTGGACGATTATATTAACGTCCTAACCCCATTTTTACGCAAAATCAAGCAGTTTGAAGAAGTTGGTAGTAAATCTTATCCAACATTTCGATACTGGCTTGCATTTTTGAAGGTCTCAGACCTTCATTTCTTCATTGAAAATGTGTGTTGTTACAAGGGAATACACTGGACAGCTTACACCAAGCTTAGTAGACATATCTTTATTACAATATTGCCCATTAAGATTCTAAAATGTTGTATCAAAGCATTTTTAGTAAACATTGTAAATTAAAGCAACTTGATGAAAAAGGTTATTTGTTAATCTTTAAAAGGGTTCTCTGGGTACCTGTAAACGGGTCTTTTACAAAAAAATGGGTTTCACAAATAGCAAAACTGTTAAAAGACCGCACACTAAAAAGTAATCAACAATGTTTATGATTTTATTACCAAATTTCAATTATTGAAATAAAAGTAATACGTGTATATATATATATATATATATATATATATATATATATATATATATATATATATATATCATAAAACGATGTTTTATGACATCTTTACAAATCTAATCAAACATCAATTAATCTGGATACGTGGGCGTGTGGCTGGCGTATATACACGGAGAATTTAAAAGGGCACCACTTGATTTAGTTTTATATCGCCCTTAGACCAAGAAAAAGGCTACGATATAGCAAGAGGTACGCTACAGTTAAAAATAAAGTTGGGCATAGTCCAAGAAGGGAATAGCGTCGGTTAGGATTTCACTCCTAAACCGCAGTAGTGAAGAAAACAACTATTGGTAAATTAACACAAGTCTGGTTAATCGTTATAAATACAATTCGTAATAATACTAATAAACCCCAAACCTTAAATATACTAAAGATGGTTAACACAAACTCACCGAAGGCATACTGGTCGAAATATTCAAATGTATTTGGTACAGTAAGTAGGTACTCAAACAACTGGTATCGTAAATCGGGATAGCTACTATTCAGCAAAACAACCCGGAATAGGTATTAATCTCACGAAATAGGACTAATAAAAAAATTAAATAGTACCACACTTACCTTTTTCTAGAGTCTCTTCGAAATAGATACAAAACAAATGTTAACTGAATCAAATTATAGTACAATGAAACGACACTTAAACAACAATATCCGTAGAAACGAGCACTATAACACTATACATGCATGTAACTTTTATTGCGACAAATTTTATAAAAGATTACAGAAAGAAAATTTCCCACATACCTATTTTCTAACAACGCAATTTTTCACAAAATGGCGTTCTTTTTCAGATGAAAAGCAAAAAGAAAAGTCACCTGGTCCTATTTGACCAATTGGAATTTCTGAAATTATTGCGTTTTTAAAATTGATTTAAAATTCAATTCTCACGCACCCTGATGCCAAACTTCCTCTAATGGGAGCAACGTGTGTTGCCTACACAACAGACATAAATATTGTAGACTCACTCTAACAATCCCCAAGTTAATTTAACACGTTACAAATCACACCGTCTTATATATGTAAAGGTGAAAAAGTATTAAATAAATTATGAAAATGTAGGCAACCGTCCGCCTTAATCAAATATTTTACATACAACAAGATGTTTGATAAATTAAAGATACTGAGATGATTGTTGTGTTTTAAACCACGTAATACGTTAATTAAGTTACTTGTCTTACCACACTTAACATGTATTGTTATATTTTGGTCTAGTTTCTGCAAACATAAATTAATTTTTACACATCAGTTTATAATGGTATTTTCATGTTGTACGCTAACCTATTTATCTTCTCAACTTATGAAAGCTTAAATGTTTTCAAATCATTTTCGAGGCCGTTTAACCTCAGAGTCTCGTACACCATGGTAGCAGTGATAGCATGTAATGTGCGGCTGTAAAAATTTCTTAATTTTGACTATAAAATTATTTATGTATAGGGTTATGTCTGTAACTATTATCCCTACATTTTATGAGAGAAAAGGCGTACGGGGCACATTGGCCTCGTATCGCATACAAAGAAAGGTTTCTTTGCAGGTACAACACGGGGTCACCGAACAAGTATCAATATGCTGGCTTTGTTTTGCTAACTTCCAGTTGAAGGCAGTGCTGCAGGTTAATTTGGTGAAATGCTATTGGTTTGTTCTAGTTGTAGTTCTGTTAAATTCATATTTTACAATATTCCAGGCCACTCAAAAAGGATTTTAAATTTGGCATTATGCCAACACGTCGGCAGTAGCGATTCTGACGAATCTGAAGATTCAGATGATTCGATGATGGATAAAAATTATAATCCGCCCACTGATGATTCCGACTCGGAAGGTGCTGAAGAAGGAGAAGACGTGATTATTATCGATGAAGAGCAAAATGAGGAACCCCCACAGGAACAAGTAGATAAATATTCTGCGACCAGTTGGAGTTCAGTAAAAATTACCGATCCCTTATTTACTACTCTTTGTAACAAAAGCAGCTCACCTAATATTCCGTTACAAACACAGTCACCACTAGATCTGTTCAATATAGTGGTAAGTGACGAATTAATTGATTATGTGGTTTTATAAACAAACAAATACGCAGGAGTATTATAGCAAAATCTGACTACAAAGAAGAATGCGAGAATTAAGCACTGGGTTCCTACTAATAGCAACTAAATGCTATCATTATTCGCCATTCTTTTGTCAATGGAAATTGCATAAACTCAATTTACATTGGTCAAAAGATTCCCTACATCACAACAAACTTATATCAACAATTGCTTATAAATGTCAAAAGACATATGGTTCTTGGGGAATCTGTCGTAATCGACGAGTCTATGGTACCATGGAGAGGTCGACTGGAGTTCTGTTAGTATACAAAAAGTAAGAGCAAATGTGGAGTAAAACTATACAAACTTTGTACAAGTGGTTATAGACTTAATTTTAAAGATTTTGCTGAAAAAGGCAACTCCCAACCTGATAAAGACCACGCAAAATCCCTTGCTCATGATTTGTGAAGTGAATGCTTCGGAAAAAGTCACATAATTTATTGTCATAGCTATTATACAATCTACAAACTAGCCAAAAAGTTATTAACTGTAAATACTAGAATGTGTGGAGCAGTTAAAAAAACAGTAAAGGTTTACCCTCCGAAATAGTGAAATGTAAGTTAAGAAAAGTTATTTACTGTTAGCTTGTAATTTTGTTTTTTCTTGTGTTCATGTGCTTTCTACTTAATAAATAAAGTTTTATAATGTGCATCGTTTTTTTGTTTTTTCCACGGGTTACTAGATAATACAAACTAATAATTGAAAAATTAATTTGACAATATTAAAAGAATAGATTATTAATGCTTGAGTTAATCCAGTGAACGCTTTACTTTGGATATCAGGTAACAAACTTTAGAAACAAAATAGACAAGAGCATGGATGATTCAGCGGCGACCTATAAATGTTCAAACCGATGTCCATCATTTTGAATACATCCCTTGCGTCATATTTTCTCTCGTCGCAGATCTCATGGTATAAACATAGTTTTTTAACGTGACCTTTAGGTAGAAATTCATACAGGTTAAATCAGGTGAGCTACAAGAAAACGTAGGGAAATATTTAATTATGTTAACACTGAATAATATTGAAAATAGTAATATTTCACAGCTTTTTATTTTGTTTATGAGCATAAAAAGTAACCTTGCACGCCAAGGAAATAGGCCCCTTCTTCCAATTCACCTATCAGGAAATGTCTGATCAAGTAATCGAAGAAAATTTGCAGCGAAATGCGACGAACAACCATCACGTTAAAAAAATCATTGTTTTTCTAGTTTACAACGGCACATTTTGTAGAAAAGTGGTACGCGATTATCCAGAAAATGTAAATATGTGTGGCCCCTAAGATGCTCATTAAATAGTGTGCCTGTAATGCCAACCCATACATCCAGTAGGGATTTCAGTATCAGTAATGCATATTGTGCATATTAATTCCTCCATCACAATGAAATGTTGCTACATACGTCCACAGAATTCGGGATTAAAAGTTTATTCAAAATAAATATCAATAATATCGGAAGCTTCTTGAAGTGACAAAGGTATTTTTAAAAAATCTGCACGCAAGAAAAATTAATATTTTGACATTAAAATTGTAAATTTTTTTCCATTAGTAACATTTCTGCTTCTGAAGCCTACTTGATGTTCAAACAAAACCGGTCACTTACTTAACACAAACATTAATAATGTATTGTTTTATTATGTATGTATTGTTTCGAGGTTGAGATCTCGATCCGAAAAGGTCAACTTTAGATAAGACTAGCCAATCTATTTGAAAAAAAAAGATATCGTCGTTTTCACGATGATGGAGCCGGGCTGCAACAGGCGCTGCTACGAGCAGTTCCTGGAGGAGCGGGCAGCTCGGAGAGAGCCGCTGTCACCGACGACGTCCCAGGAGTTCCGGATACCGCCAGCGATACCGTCACTGCTCGAACTACCGTTCGAGAGAGCGAGCAGTGACGCGCCACCTCCCTTCACCGCACAGAAGAGAAGGCGGCAAAAGAAGACGCGACCGCCACCGTTAGAAGGCATCACACCCCTAGAAGCCACGCCGTCCACTACCGCCGCCGCAGCCGCAACCGACAACACCGAAGAAGAGGCCCGCCCCGGATCTACCAGCCCCGTGCTGCAAAAGAAGAAGCCGAAGATGTTCCCGAAGGTTCCCCGTCTACGCCGCCGCCCACGAACAACGGATTCCGGGCCCTGGAACACTACACGGACAGCCCTGCAGCAATGGAGCAGACGACACAAGAGGACGCCAGGGAGAAGGTCCCTCCGGTAATCCTTCGTCAGAAGGAGCACTGGATCGCGTTCTCCCGAGAAATGGACCGACAGCGGATCGCCTTCACGAGGGCCTGCCTCACTCTAGGACTGAAACAGGCTGATTGGGTATATGGATAGGTGTAGTACTCCGTATCACACCTACCAGACAAAGAACGAGCGATTTGCTAAGGTGGTGATACGCGGCGTGTCCGTAGAGCTGTCCGAAGTCGACGTTAGCTCAGAGCTAAAAATGCAAGGTGTTAATGCTCTCTCTGTTTATAGGATGAAGCAGCGAGGACGCCCGATCCCCCTCGTGATGGTGGAGTTGCCGTCCGAAGACGACAGGAAAAAGATCCGGGAGGTGCAACACGTCGAGGATTTGCGGCGGAAATCCGGCTTCGGTTAGTGTCACCAGTGTCAAGGTTTCCATCACGCACAGCGCTGCTGCAGGGCGGCAGCACGCTGTGTCACAGCAGTGAATGCACAAAACCAGGCAAAGTGTGTTAACTGCGGTGGGGACCACCCCGCCAGCTACAGGGGATGCCCGAAGTTGCCTCGACCTCCGCAACGAAAGAAGGCGGAAGTACATCAGAGACCGAAGAGGACACCGCCCACGGCGGCGCCTTCTTCAATCCGGACCGGCGTCAGTTACGCCCGAGCGACAGCAGGCAAGGTTGAGAAGGCGGAAGTACCGAGAACGGCTCCCGCCGCTGTCGTTGCCCCGCCTGCCCAACCAGCCTTAGGGTTTAACGCCATATTGAGCCTCTTCGGAGGTCTCGATATGGAGAAGGCCCTACCTGTCATCGTTCAGGCGCAAACTGCGATGGACCTGTGGGGAGTGGTCCTCTTTCACGGTTCAGAGGTGGTTGCACTTTTCGGGTAATCATACAAAGGTTCGGAGCAAAATCTGGTTCCCCAGATAAGTATACAGTATCGACAATTTAATTTATGCTGTTCTGTTAAAATCGACAATGTTTCACACAACTAACACATGCTTCTATTTATTTCAGATACGTAGGGCATCAGCAACCAGCCACAACCGACCGACAACAGGACAGTCCACATAAGATACTCCAACATCACCACATCTCCACAACTCATCTTTTTTTTACGAACGACCAACTATGCAAAGGAGAACACTGTCAACAGGCAATCCACACGACCCACAGCCCAACAACTTCGCAATTCACGCGCTGAAGAGGAAACAGATTCCTGAGCAGCGCACCACCAATACAACAATAACACACATTTATTATTATATTTAGTTTTAAGTGTGATATGTATTATAAAATAAATTGTTAATTTCTAAAAATTTTAATAAACTTTGTTAAAAAAAAAATAAATCATATTTTTGTTCAGTTTTTTAAAGGTGTATAACCATAACTTATAATGTAGTGAACATTTTTCAAAATAAAGATGTAACTTCCTCGACCACTTTAACGAATGGCATCTTAAGCGTTTTGTTGAGAACACTTTGAGCATTGCAATAATAACATTCTTGAACGTACCTTTCTCGTAATTTTTTGAGAAAATCATATTTCACACGCGGGCGACTATAGCTGCGTATTCTCTCAATTTATGAACATCTACAGGGAAAAAGGTAAATACTAAAAACTGTCCAAATTAGGTAAAAATTTGAAAATGTAAACTTTTATAATTACCACAAGTAATTAAAATACTTATCTTTTGTACATTAAGTAGTGTATTTTTTTTATCTTTTATATGCACGCTTAGATAACAATTACAGTTATCGTCTTCAGTAATCACTAAAAACTTTCAAAAATTGATCGAGATATCAAAATGAATTTATGAAATATGACAATGCAAATATGAGCTCTACACTAATATAATAGTTTAATCAACGTTATACATGTCAACTATGGAATCTAATTTAATTTTTGTAGAGAATCGAGTTCTTTAACAAAATAAAAATTAATCAAACTGCCTTGAAGGCGACAGATCAGAACACCCGCTATCAGGCAAAGGCGAACAATGTTAACTGTGATAATCAATAATAAATTTAACAAAATTTAGTCAAATTAAGACGTAGACGTAAAGTTGTGAAACATTTTAGTTTCAAATTCGTAAGAGCAATCAGAAACAGAATCTTGATACACCAACTAACCATCTAGTCAAATCTTACAAAGAAATGGATTTTGGTTATTAATAACTGTAATTGTTATTATTCACTTTGTAAGGATCCTTTTCTGGAGAGCAGGTTTCTTTTAGGAATTGTCTTACTAATTACCACGATGTGGATTTTGTTAACCTCGACTAGTCAGGAAGTTAGGTGTGGGTTTTAGACTTTTATATAACTATTTACAAAGTGTTCATACCCAGGTTTAATACATATATTTAAAACAACTCTGCATTATAATAATAATAAGAAAATTAATAAATAAAAAAAAGGTATTCTGGTAAAATAAATTAAAGTTCTCAAACTAAACAATACAGGAAAAATGAAAATAAATTTAATATTCTGAGTCAGCGCCTGGTATTTGGGCAGCCCACCGTACACCAACGTGAGCCTGGCGTCGTCGACGCTGTAGGCGGTAAATTCCCCGTTTTATACTGGTGCCGGACAGGTGTCTGTGTTCGTTGTCGTCTTTTTGGAAAATTTCTGTAAATCAAACGAGTTATAATCACAGTGTTCAAAACAATAATTGTGCATTTTGTTTCTTTGTAAACAAAATTATAATGTGTTCAGGTGAAAATAATACAAGGGGGTGTGTACAATTCCAAGGAGGATTACTGTGTTTTAGCCAGGTAAGTTTATTCTGGTTTATTATATTTTATGTTTAAGACAATGTTTTTGAAGTGAGGTTAAAGCGTAATTCAAATTTCTATCAGGGACTGGTCTTTGTATTACTAATATTTTATTCAATAACGTTTTGAAATACGGAACAAGTTACAGAAAAGCAGGCCCTACACGGGGTTTTGGTATTTACACGATTTGTGTTAATACAAGGGTTAATACAGGGTAATTGTTCTGTTTAATTTGTGGTTGGTTTGTACACCCGGACTAAGGAAAAGACTAACTATAATTAATATAATTAATATATACAATCAAAATATCTACAAGGGGTTATTCAACATTTGGAATTCGTAATTTACGGTTTGTAATGGTTCATATGATACCGGTATATTTTCAACATGTGTTGTTGAAAATTCGATAAGAGTTCGTTCAAACTATTTAAATGAAACGTTGACCTTCGTTTATTTGTATAAAGAGGATGATTCTTTACACTGCAATTGAATATGATTTCTTAATTGCGAAAATGGAAATGGAGTTTCTCTAAGAAATATTTCCTTAGGGCTTTATAATTAAAGCGTAATTTATTGCTTTAAATTGATTGATTTCTTATTATAAAATTTGCAATTCTTTTAATTTGAAGTAGAACGTAAAATTTACTTTTAGTTGTATAAATGTAATATTTTACACAATTCAGGTTTGGTTTTCGGTAACAATTTGGATTTGATATTCAGGTGTATTTTTGTAATATACAGGGGGAGTAAATTATAAGTGTTGATAGCCAAGCAGGGAGCTCGAGATAAATCAACAAATTCTAGAGATTCTATTTATTCAAAGTTGTAACGGACACTTTGAATACATAGAACTATTATATACAGGAGGTTCAGGATGTATTGGGTGTTCGTTTATACTTTCGTTAATAGCCAAGCCAGTGGGCTCAATAGTCTAAATTAACGAATCTTAGAGATCCTATTTATTCAAAGTTATAACGGACACTGTGAATATATAGAACTATTATACCGTAGGTTCAGGATGGGATTTGTTTATGATATCGTTAATAGCCAAGCCAGCGGGCTCAATAGTCTAAATTAACGAATCTTAGAGATCCTATTTATTCAAAGTTATATCGGCACTGTGAATATATAGAACTTTATACCGGGGGTTAAGGATGGAATTTGTAAATTGCCGTTTCTGAGGTTATAGCGCGTGAGTGGGAAACCAGACGTTGCTTAAAGCCTCATTTACTAGAAGAAACCCTATAATAATCCCGGTGATCGCCGGTGTTAACCAGTCAACCTACCTAAGATCAGTATAATACGCAAAACCTCTTTGACGTCAAATTACTTTCTTAAGGATGGTTGGTTAATAGGAATTTCTAGGTATTACAGCTATTTTCATAAAAATCGGTTATACTTCGGAGTATTTGAATTCTATTTAATTCAATTGCTTTAAGAGCGGTCAGGCGGTTATGTTCTCGAATAAAGAATTTCAGGTGTAATAAATTACAAACGGAAAGGCAGGCGAGTATTTGCAGAGAAGCGTTGTACAAATAGAAGTAAGTTAAAAGTGCCAAAATTTCGCTTATAAACCTTGCGAATGAGTGGGGTTTTTGCTAGGAAATGTCGCAACGTTTCTGCACATCGTGCAAGTGGGGTACCGGTGCGCACGCAAAAGTGCTGATTATTTACATTTATTTAGAACTGGAATAAAATGAATTATTATTAAAACATTATCTTAATAATTTTTATAAAATAATAATTAATTTATCTTACCCAAATTCTGGCTCGTTACAACTTAAAATACGATGTATACATTTAATACGATTTTAATTTTAAGCAGATATCATTGTAATGCTGTAGTAACTCAACATATTCTAGTTAGGTAAAAAATTGATAACATCATTAAATATATCACATACACATTTTCATATTTATGCATGTCAAAACCTTTATATTACCTATGTATTTATGGTTCGTTATTATTATAAATAAAATAATTACCTTCAAACCTACGTATACCTATGTAGGTATAGAAGGTTATGCATTAGACTATTTCGCTATCGCTAAATTGGCTTATTAGCTCATTTTACAACGTTTGGACAAGTTTCACAAAAATCGACCATGATGTGTGTGACTGTGTATGCGTACGAGTGCGCGTCCGTGCGTGCGTGAGTGTGAGTGTGAGTGTGAGTGTGAGTGTGAGTGTGAGTGAGTGTGAGTGTGAGTGTGAGTGTGAGTGTGAGTGCGAGTGCGAGTGAGTGTAAGTGTGAGTGTGTGTGTGGGGGGGGGGGGTGTCGGTGTCGGTGTCGGTATCGGTGTCGGTGTCGGTGTCGGTGTAGGTGTGGGTTCGCATCTTGTACATGTTGGGCTTTCCACGTATCCACATTTCTTCAAAAAAGTACCGTCAGCTAGACGGCCCTTGGCCAGTATCCACGCGTTTCAACTTTCTTTTACTAATGTTGGAAAAATTGTATAAGCTTCCCAGTTTACTTCGTTGTCTCTAATTTCATTCGGAAGCTGTTAGTACGTTTTTTAGATGTTGCGAGGTCCAATATTGTTCTTTTGTTATTTTTTAAAATCCTCCAGCGGTATTTTTTGGTTGGTACATGTCATACTGTACACTACTGGTTTATAGTAGGGTTCTTGGTTCGACTTTTGGTTGGCGTATATGGTGTTCACGTGTTCTATTGCTATGTTGCTGTTGATTTCTGAGGTGCTCATTTTCTTGCCAGGCAAGTGTTGCCACTTCTCTATATTCATGAGCTCTAGTATACTCCGACAACCGATTCTCCAGAGGAGCGATATATTTATAGCCCTCAGTACCGTGGTATGGATTAGAGGTGGTGCAAGTACGTCCTGCATTGATTATTCAGCACTAGTACACACGACTTCGACAAAAAGAAGTAGCCAATTGTAGTGCGCTAATATAGTAATTTTTCAAAATGCAGAACTGCTCCTAACAAATAGGTTCAAAATTTGTTGAGATTACATTCCTTCTGGCTGAAATAAGCGGCCTTATTTTCTCATCATAAACCTTTTTACGTAATTATGAGATCTTGGGTTTTTTATAGTACCTAACTCAACAAAATAATGTGAACGGTTTTCTAAAAATACCTATTCATGCAAAATTACAAATTTTTCAAAAAACAAAAGTTGTCCCACTTAATAAATTTTATCATAAATTGAGTTACAGTTCACATGTGGAGGTAGCAGACGCTGACCTACATAAAGAAGTGCAACTACTGCCCATCGCTTCCGAGCTAGTGGTGTTATGATAACACGATCTCTTTAGCATTCGGGAGGTAATGTGTCCGATTCCCGTTATCGCCTACCCTGTGTGAGGTTGTTTCAGAGGGGTTTATGTACGTATGTATATGCAGGTTGGAACGTACAAAATTTTATTTTAAAATTGAATTTCACAAAGTAGCTAGTATGGCCTTTGGAAATAACTTAACTTAACCTTAACCTTCACGCCGTCCCCTTGTGGGGTAGGCAAAATAATCTCTGCCCCTTATTTGTTTTTTCATTCACAAATTTCTCCAAGCTATTCTACCTCCGCATACCTCCCTAGCTTCCGAAAGATTCATACATTGTCTCTGGCATGCCCTTTTATTTTTAAAACTCCTTATCTTTCTTTCCTTTATCATACATTCTACTAAATTCAGCCAAGTTTCACGCGGCCTTACCTCTAACCTCACCCACATACATTTGATTCGTTAATCTTGCGTTGTTCATTCCCTCAATTTGACCAAACCAACGTAATGTACTACTTTTATATCTAACCATCATCGTCGTTTCCTTGCCACACTCCTTCATTATGCACTCATTCTTTATCTTGTCCCTTCTCGTTTTACCACATGCTCTTCTCAGGAATGTCATACCCACGGCATTTATTTTTCTTTCGTGATTTTTTTTACATACCCATGTCTCACTTCCATACAGTACTGATGGGAGGCACACGCCATTATAGATGTCGGGTTTCGGAGTTAGGCTAATACTTTCGTTTCTCATTATCGTCCACATACTTCCAATCACTTTCCTTCCAGCATTGACCCTTCGTCTAATCTCGCCCTCCATTGTACTATTTGCAGTAAACATTCTACCCAGATATACCAGCTCGTCCACTTGCTCCACAATTTCATCTTGCAGAGTAAATACTCTACTCTCTTTTCCACCTTCCCAATTGAACACCGCAATCTTAGTTTTTTCACGTTTACCTTTAGGGGCGTGCTCTCACATACTGTATCAAACTTCCTCAGAGCAGTTTGTAGGTCATCCGCACTGTCACTTAATAAGACTGTGTCATCTGCATACACCAGAAGTGGTACATTTACGTCACCAACCATTACACCATTTGTATCGGTACATTCTTGTCTAACACATTTACGCATGTATACATTGAACAACCACGGTGACATCACACATCCTTGTCACACTGCTTGCTGAATATTAAAGTATTCACTCACACCTCCTCTCACCCTAACACATGCCCGACTACCGTTGTATGCTGCCCTTATTCCGTTGATTGGACCTTTATTTACGCCATGTTTACTTAATATTTCCCACCGATTCTCCCTATTCACCCTGTCGTATGCCTTCTCCAGATCTACAAACGCACAGTGCAGCTTCCTTTTTACACTTAAACACTTTTCGATCACCTGCTGGAGAGCAACCATGATCGATACATCCTCTCCCTGGCATAAAGCCACCCTTAGCTTGTATAGTTTCTCGTACTCCACCAATCGGTGTTATTCCAAATACTTTATCAGGCACGCTGAGCAAACTTATTTCCCTATAGTTCTTGGAACTTCTTCCCCTTAACCCTTATACAGTGGTACAATGATCGCGCTCTTCCAGCCCCTCGGCACTTTTCCACACATAAGGCATCTAATCTGCCCAAATTATTTTTTAATTTAAATGAATACGCCAACGAAGTTATACTTACATCCATATAACGTCTGTCAACGCTAAGCGAATAAAGCATTTCAAAAATGTAAAAATTTGTAATATACTTACGAATGAAGCAAGGCGTATGCAAGGATCGAGCAGGTTAGAGATGGATACTTAGAGGTGAAAATAAGTTGTGCGAGGATTGTTAATGTTTGACGACCCCGAACGGGAAGAAAAAGGAAAGTGCAACATGTTTCAATCCCTTCTGAATTAGGAGAGTGGACTGCTTGAGCTTTCCAAGCCCTTCAGCCACAGTGATGAATTCCCAAAATACATACATTGAGTTTGTGTTCATTATAGGCTTAAAGATAGGTGCGGTTAGGGTAGGATGGGAAGAATCATCGAAGTTATGGTTCTGAGGAGGAAGTTACTACCACAGCATTCGCGTAAATACGCACTAATCATGAAAGGGAAAAGAGGGGCAGTCATGTCAAGATTGAATCTTTTTTTTTAATTGACATAATGCTTCAAATAGAAGGCGTCAAAATCATGTCGCTAAAGATAATGGCACTGTTATAAATATGCTTGGATTGTTATTACTTACGGAATTACTAGTCTCTTATACTGGGTGTATCGGTTTTCCCCATTGATGAAGTCTAATAAGCTATGGTACAAGTGTAAATTGTGTGTGTGTGTGTGTGTGTGTGTGTGTGTGTGTGTGTGTGGTGTGTGTGTGTGTGTGGTTGTGCATGTGCGTGCGTGCGTACGAGGGTGTGTGGATGTAAGTTAATACCCACGATAACTCCATCCTTTGTGTGGTACGTGGGTCTATTTTGTTTGTTACAGATCCTGCCACAGTTCCAGTGTTCCAGATCTTTCATTGCATCTATTCTTTCTTCATCTTCCTTTCTTTCATGTCGTTTGTCGTCTGTGCCTATTCCAATTTCATTCGGATTCTCTCTATCTGTGACGTAGTTAGAGAGAAAGTCTTTTTCCGAAAATGTACGCTTGTTGAAGGGGTAGATACCAGCAACTCTGAATCCCGACGACGCTATGCTATTCGGCGTTAATGCCATAGGCAGAGATGTTGTTACAGTACCAGGTATATCGTAAATGGTAATAGTTTTACCGGGGATAGACCTCATCCATGCTGTGCAAGTAGAATTTGTAACTTTTTTTAAAGGGCCAAAACACTACAATCGAGTGGTTGTAGTTTATGGCTACAATGGGGTAGAAATGATAGCATTATTACGCCGCTTTCTTTCGCATAATTAAATGCGGCAATAGAGAGGTGTGAATCATGCTTGTCCAGTTTTTCTCTAGTGCATCTTACAGTCGTCACAAAATGCTTTAGGAAAGTTAAGAAAAGATCCTCGTTAATCCACTCCTAGGGATTTGTACCTCCAATACTTCCAGGAGGGGCCATTTGGAAAAAATGTTCCTTAAAATGTACTCGGGGGAATACGAAGAGTGGTCGCACACTATTACCAATTGTAGACACAGCTATTGCTAAAGCAGTAAGTGTACCTCTCTCCGCAGATATCAAGCTTCCAATTTGTCGGAAAACTCGCCTGGCAACTATGCGATACAGTCTTTGTACTGTGACAATCCCCGTTTCATCCATATTATATATGTCACACAGTTTAAACTTATATCTGTCATACAAATTTGACAAATTTTCAAAGAGAAGTGCCATATTTGTCCTGTTGAAACTAGTAGCCCTGGGAAGGCTTGTTGATTGTGGAGTCCGCAACGACAAAGCAGGGTGTCGTTTCAAAAAAGCCGGAAACCAATCAGCATTTGTTTGTTTAGTGCCTTTGCATAATCATAAGCAGGTTTCCTTTCTACGATAGGTGTTAAACCGAAGAACACATCAGAATATTTTGCTAATTCCATTTCTTCCTCCTAGCAGAACACAATTCTAGGTTTTTTGTATCCCATTTAAACATTTTCAGTGCTACCATCAGAACAAATTTATAAATCTTGCTAAACTTCGGTAGTGAACATCAAATTGTTTTGCAGCTTGCCTAATGGACATTGGATGTTCTTCATTCCTTACAACTGCTGCTCTTAAGAAAACATCCAAGTAACTCGATCGGTTTTGCGCTTGTAAGTCCGAACCATCTGAAAGTGATTAATAAATGCAATAAAATATAGTAATATTGCATTAACAAAATCTATGTCATACCCTGTATATAGTAAGAAGTATAAAAATTTACTTTATGTACAAACCGAATAATAAGCCACATAACAATACTGAAATTCGGTAAACAAGTCTGTCACATCTTTTAATAATTCTTGTATAAAGATTAACGAAGGAAATATATGTGGGTGAGCTTAGAGGCAAGGCCGTGCCTGGTAGGCTGCGTAAAACATGGCTGAATATAGTAGAATGTATGATAAAGAAAAGAAAGATAAGGAGTTTTAAAAATAAGAGGGCACGCCAGAGACAATGTATGAATTTTGCGGAAGCTAGGGAGGTATGCGGAGATAGGAAAACATGGAGAAAGATTGTGAATGCAAAATAAATAAGAGCCAGGTATTGTTTTGCCTACCCTGGAAAGGAATGGCGTGAAGGTTAAGTTACGTTATCTAGCCGCTTTAAAAAACGGCCTACTGTTGAAAAATTATTTACCTCACCTTATATTGAGCAATCTATATTTAAATTATCAAGATTCAGTATACCGCATTTTTATTATTTTACGATAACAGGTGGTAGGCATGTATACTCCGTGCCAGCCGGGGAGGTACCACCACCCTTACCATGGGCTCCTTAATATTGGGTCTCCGATTTTCTGAGCTTGGTAAGGGCTGCCGGTTAACTTTTCCTTCATCCTTAATCTATTCTCATCCTTATTCTTCCTTCTCGCCCTCGCTGTCTTCCTATCGGATTAAAAGTCCCAAATTAAAAAATAAGATGGCTGTGGTTTCTAGGGTAATGAATTCCACACGGAAAATCCTGCCCCATTAGGATGTCCGGGAGGGCAGGGCCCAAGCAACCTAAAGTATCATCTAAAGTATCAACTTTCTGATTCACTACTGCAACATCCGTGGTATCAGGTCTAATCTTAATGCTATTCACCAACATCTTGAACAATTACAATCTGATATTTTGTTTCTATCTGAAACACAAGCCTCCTCTGAAAGCTCCGAGTCACCGGACTCAATACCACCTTCACTCTAACTTTCGATATAAAGGAGGCGCATGTGCCTACATCAAGGACAGAAGTGCTTGCAAGAGGGTATCTTCTTTAGAAAATAATAATTTTGACGTGATTTGGTTTAAACATTCTGGTCCTAATTTTGTGAAATTCTACTGTTGCATTTATGGGTCTCCTAATGACAGTAACTTTCAAGACTTCTTCGATTACCTTAGCATGAAAGTTGACTATGCCCTGTCTCAGTTTCCATCTTGCGATATCTCAATTGTAGGCGATTTCAATGTTAATAACTCTAATTTACTTCAGTTTTCATCTACTACAAATCCTGCTGGTCATAGTGCAGAAACATTTGCAATTTCATGTGATCTCACACAAATGATTTCTGAACCCACAAGAATTCCTGATAACCCTAACCATACTCCACATCTTCTAGACCTCTTTCTTACATCAAATCCTCTTGTTTATAAAACTTCCGTTCTTTCGCCTTTAGGTCTTTCCGACCATTGTCTAATAGAAATCATTTCTACTGTACCTAATTCCACTGTTGTTCGCAAAACCGATAGAACCTTGCAACCTTTCCATGGCGTAAATATTGTTTTAAGTCGTCCTCTTCTTCGAACGTCGCTCTTTCAGTATCTGAAGTCATCCTCATGGGAATGGAGTTATACATTCCCAAAAAACAGTACCGTATAGGTCATTCACGTTCCCAACCCTGGTTCAATAAGGTTTGTGCTGATGCAATATCTTTAAAAAATTAATATTACATTAAATGGAAATCTAATAAATCGGTCGACAGTCATGTAGAATACGTTGGTGCTAGAAATATCTGCAAAAGTGACATCACTAAAACTAAAAAGTTGTTCGAACAACGAAAATGCAATGAACTAGCTACATCTCCTTTAGGCAGTCGTAAATTTTAAATTTTGGTCTTTAGTAAAAAGTTTGGAACATCTTCATTTCCCCCCCTGACATCTATTGACGGATCGGTAGTTGCTGATTCTGTAGATAAAGCCAATGTTTTTGTGGATTTGTTTGCATCAAACTACTGTCTCAATGATTCTGGAAAAGATGTGCCCCTAGTCAACTCTTCTTCATACGCTATGAAACCAATTCATTTTCGGTACAAGCTCTTGGAATCGATCATCAGTAGGCTTGATCTCAATAATGCGACTGCCCCAGACGGTATCCCAACTATTGTCTTAAAGAAATGTTCCCCCGAACTAGTACCAATCCTATCTAAGCTCAAAACGATCTCTATGTCTCCTGGGGAATTCCCTTCATCATGGAAGTTAGCAAATGTTCAACCTAATCCCAAAAAAGGCGATAAGGCCGATCCCTCAAACTACCGACCAATTGCCATCACTTCCATTTTGTCTAAAATCATGGAAAAAGCGATCAATCAGCAACTGCTCACGTTCCTTGAAACTAACAAACTCCTTAGTGACCACCAATATGGGTTTAGGCAAAGTCGTTCAACAGGCGCTCTTCTTTCATATGTGACCCAAGTTTGGAACAATACAGTAGAGCAGTGCGGTGAAACAATTGTAGTCGCTTTAGATATCTCAAAGGCATTTGACCAAGTTTGGCATAAGTGTTTACTTGCCAAACTCACCTCGTTAGGGTTAAATGATACGCTCATCAACTGGGTTTCTAGTTTCCTTGATAAAAGGCGAATACGTGTCGTAGTTGATGGCTCTTTTTCAAAAGAAGTTTCATTAACGCGGCGTACTACAGGGATCCGTTATAGCGCCTACACTTTTTCTGCTGTACATAAATAACCTTATTTCTTCAACAATTAACCCCGTCCATTGCTTTGCTGACGATAGCACTCTTCACTATAGTTCATCTCAGTCTACTCATAGTGATAATCCACCTTCTATGTCAAATCCAGACATTAAAGCTGAAATGGCAAATTCAATCAACAAAGACATTCAACGCATTCTCGAATGGGGAAGCAATAATCTAGTTAAATTGAATGCTAACAAAACTCAGTGTTGCCTTGTGTCCGCCAAAAAAGGTCGATCATTTCCTGTTGTAAGTATGAATAGCTCAGTTCTTAAGCTTTCAGACTCTATTACTCTGTTGGGTATGACTGTATCTTAAAATCTCTCATGGGTTGACCATCTTTTGTCAGCTACCAAAACAGCTGCTCGTAAAATAGGCTTTTTGTACAGATCTAAGCAGTACTTTACCTCTCGACAACTCCTTCTGCTGTATAAGTCCCAAATTCGGCCTCATCTGGAATATAATTCTCACCTCTGGGTTAGTGCTCCCCAATAATCTCTCGATATCGTTGATCGTATTCAAAAGAGAGCGATTGGGCTTATAAATGACCCGTCCTTAACTTCTCACATACAGTTTCAGTTCTTTCTTTCTTTGCATTATCGTTATTACAGCGACTATTGTGCTGCTGAATTATATTCTTTGATACCATCTCGGGCTATCTTTGCGAGAAACACTCGGTTCGCTCATTCACATCATCAGTATGCAGTACAAATCTCCACTTGTCGTACCAAACGGTCGGAATCCACATTTTTCTACACGGCTTCTAAACTTTGAAATGATCTCCCTAGTTCCTGTCTTCCTCTCACTTATGATATGAGAAAATTTAAGGTAGCTGTTCATAGGCATCTATTGGTAATTCATTCTCTCTCTATCCATCCTCCTGAGTGCTTTAGCACGATAGGCCAAATTTAGCCCGTTAAGGTCCACAAACATAGAAAAAAAAAACCTAAAATTACTGCGAAAAGTTTAAATACAGTGGGACAAGTTGACACAGTGACCAAAATATGCCGAAATATATAGTCTATAATGTTTACCGTACATATTAAAATATAACTTTTTTACTTTGGTCTGATACAAACGCTCACAGCATAAGATGATTACTGATTACAATTTTTACACTTGTAGCGTCCAAACACAATATCAACGATACAATGGTTAATAACCGGCCAAGCGCAGAAATATTGCTTTCTTATAGAGTTCGTCTCTACTTTCTTATACAAGACAGAAACGGTACTTGTGACAAATTAGCCCTGCGATAGCTAGCCGCGGTCTCCCCTACAAGGGCGTAGCCAGGATTTTTAACAGGCGGGGGCAAACCATGGTCCATAGTCGTTCAAAATGTAAAATTTTAGGATAAAAAGAAAAGGCAAATGAAAACAAAACTTTGAGATTTTAATTATACTTAAATTAAACTAATAACATTTTTCTTGGGTTTAAACTAAATTTATCCAAACTTTCTTCACTATGCAGTCCTGATTTTCCTTCGAAAATTTTCGATGCACACTCATCAAACACAACCCAGTGAGTCTATCATCACCCATTGTACTCCTGAGCCAGGTTTTTACCCTTCGCAGGGTACTGAACGATCTTTCCACGGTAGCAGTAGTGGATGGGAAAGCACTTAATATTAGTAGTGCGTGCCTTGTTGCAGGGAAAAAAACATTAGCTTCCTCCAAAAGTGCAGCCACTTCAATGTCCTTTAATTTGTCTTCTGCTAAATTCTTTTTCTTCCACATATTGTACCACAAAACTAATTCTGCAGAGACATCACCCAACTTATAAAATTCCATGAAAGATTCTGCATTATTTTTGAAATCTTTTGAAGCCGTTCTGAGCATGCTTGAAGGATGAAGATAAGTTAAAGCAAAAGCAGGTGTATTTTCGTTGGAGAATCTAACATTCAAAGACGAAGTTAAAGAATCAAGATAGGGGATGATTATTGACCGCTTCCAGTATTTAACTGCAGACTTAGATGGTGGATTACTTCTGTGTACTTGCTTTTGAGTGACTCGTGGTACTGACAACTCAACCCCTACTTTCTCTGCGATATCAAGTGATTTTTTAAATAATTCATAAGAAACATTTTCGACATCTTGTCGATCTTCTTTGATTACTTCTAGAATATCATCAATATGTTTCTTCACCATAACCAAATCCATACTTTTACCTTGTAAAACGTTTACAACGGGTTCCAAAATTACAGAGTATCTTGCAATTATGTTTAAGCCTAAGATGAATATTGGTTTAGTAACTGCACAGTGCAATTGGTAGGCAGATTTTCTTGTTGCATAGTTTCCTTCGACAGATAGATGTGCTTTAACAATGTCAGTCAAGCTTTCTGAAAATTCTTTTATGCTCTTATATTTTTCCGACCATCTGGTCTCACAGAGTCTTGAAAGATTTGGAACCGATTTCCTACGGGCTGGCGATTCACGAAAGAAGGTTATTGTGTCTTTAACCGTTGCAATTGTGTTTCTTATTTCTGGTAGCTTGCTAGTATCATTGACCACAAGATTTAGTCTGTGGCTGGAGCAATGGAAAAATAAAGATTTAGCGTACTTTTTTTTTTAAGAATGGCCTGTACACCACCTTCTTTGCCGGACATCGTGGAACACCCGTCAAATCCGAATCCCACACAATTATCGGCGGAAAAATTATTATCTTCTAAAGAACTTTGAATTGCGCTAGCGATTGTAGAAGCATCTTGACATTTTAACTCAATGTAGCCAACAAATTCCTCCCTGATTGTTTTTTGGCTTTCATCATATAACCTTAATCCAATAGAAAGCTGCTCTGTTCCAGCGATATCTGCTGTTTCATCAGCCATTACAGCATAAGCTTTTGCCCGTTTACAGTCTTCGATTATTTTTTCTTTGATAACTTCACCGCATAATTGTATGATCTCATTTTGAATTGTTGGTGAGGTATAAACTGCGTTTTTTTGACATTTATCCAAGTGGCTCTCTAGCTTCTCATCACCAGAGTCAATCCTCAAATTTAAAAGGTCAAAAAAAACTCTCTCATTTCCTTGTTTTCCTCTAAGCGGCAAATCATGAATTCCACAAAATATTATGCATGAAATAATTGCTGACAATATTTGTTTATTTTCTTCAATCGTCTTATGGTGCCCTATTTGCAACTGGACATCAACAGGAGCATTTTCAAGAAATGTTTTGCAGCAGCTGTTGAACATTTGTGGTAATGGCTGCCAACGTGCTTTCTACAATCTTCATGTATATCCTTAAACTTCATGTGAGGCCTTACCATAAATGACCCCAAAACTCCTTTAACTGTAGCAATTCTTGGCGGAAATAAAACACAATACAAACATAGAGCACCTTTCAAACGACTTGAGTACACCAGCCATGGAGTATATTGATCTAACCAGCGATGGTTAAAGTTTCTTTTCAAGTGAATGGCATCAGAAGCAAAATCGTAATTGGATGATGGAACCCAAGGGTTTGTCAACAATTCCTTCTTTTTTTCAGAAGGCAAGTTATTGGCACAACTAACATAACGACCAATGTCATTTTCATGGTAGCCATCGCGTTCTTCAGTTTGTTTAGAGGTCCCAGTTCCAGAGACAGCTTCATGTAGATTTGAAGAACTACTTGAGCCTCCTTCAAAAATAGATTCCGATTTTGATGTTCCGACCATTTTATTTTCATCTTCATCACATTCTTGTTCTTAGTCCCTAGTATAAAAATTAGTATAAAACAAAACTACCATGTAATGATAGCTTATAATGTGGATATACTATATCCGATGTTAATATTTTTTCTCTAGATTAAAAACGCAAAATGAAATTAATAGCGCGTATAAAGTGCTGTTTGATCTTTAATATGTGAAAATTTCAAGTCATATTTAGTCTCATTTGAGATATCAGCTGTCAAAATCGGTGCATTATTGTAATTTTTGTTATAATTAGAAGGCCAAAAATTCGGCATCATAATAATGAAAAATATATAAAATTATATTAATAATGCACAGAATCTTTTGCCAAATCTAATAAAAATTGTTTCACAAAGATACAAGCAAAGAGTAAAGAGCAATTGGCAATTTTGTAAAGGGCTGCAATTGAATTTTTTTCCAAACGTTGCGATACAAATAATTTTGAACAAAAATTAACTTCGGATATAACATATCTACATTATAAGCTATCATTACATGGTAGTTTTGTTTTATTTGGTGCTGGTCGAGCAACCAATTTTCAAATTTTTGGACCATTTCTAATGGAATGACTCTAAAGTTTTAATTAAAAATTTAATTTTCTACTGAAATTATTTAACTTACCTTTTTGTAACCAATTTCTTATATCCACATTGTCTTTTCTGTGATTTCTGTCTCTTTATTCTGTGGTAAAACTTTTGATACGGATTTTCCCTCTTGTTTTTCAGGCAATAATTTAACACTGATAACTATTCACACCAACTTTATTTAAAACCAATAAAGTTAACAAAACAACACAAATACACATACACTTTTTAACTATTCCGCTTTTAAATCTCGCGCCTCGCTTTCTATTCGCCGTATGCAACTTCGTATCCTACACTATGTACTGTACTATACTGTCTGTCTTCGCGCCGGATAGGCAATTTTATATACCCTTTTTGAGCCTAGAAATTGCCAGAACATTCCCATCGCCGGTTCCCGTATATTCCTCACTTGTATCTCGATTTTTTTCCAAGAAAACCAGTGGCGTTTACTATTAAATAGGACACTGTCGCTAGACAAGAGCACTTACCTACACACAACTCAATAGTTGCTGCAAAAAATATTGTCCTATGTTAGGATTTGGAGCAAGTTGCGTTTTTACCACTTGATAGTTTTGCACGAACTGCACTCGGGCGTGACATTTTTCCGTACGCTGACGATCCCGAGTCTCGACTCTCGTTCAGGCAACTTTTGTTTTAACTTGTTTTAACTTGTTGGTGCAGGTCTTACGTACGTTATAAGAGTATTTATTTCGGACTCTGATGTAGGATTGTGTATTGAATGTTTCAAAATATTTCACACTAAAACTACTTATTGAGTAAATTTATTTTAATTAATTAATAGGATTAAAAAATGTAGTTAAATGAAAACAAAAAAAAAGTGACAATTTTTTTAACATTTTTTTCAAAAATGTCCGACTGTTAAGTGGTTGAATCGAACACTAAAAATTGACGTATCCTGAGAGTAATCGAACACTCGTTTTTCTCCAATTCTGGTGTGGGACAATTCTGGTGTGCACCAATGCATTAAATGCATAGATCGAAAACAGAAAAATATGTATATTTTAGATTTAATTTTTTGTTTATTAAAATTTAAAAATTTAATTCATTTTTGCTCTTCCAGGGGGGCATTAGCCCCTCCCTGCTCTTCACTGGCTACGCCCATGCTCCCCTACTTAAAATTTTGTGTTTAAGCTTGTTTTCATTTTCTCCTGGAGCTGATTAGATATTATAGAAATTTAGCGGGGAGACGGACGTTCATTTTTATCAAATATTTAAGAATTAAAAACACGAATAATCCTTATCGTATATATTATGTTCCACGCAATTTTTTGATACGACGCTTAATTTAGTGGCAAAACATTCCAAATGTAGAATTTAAGTGTTTTCAATATCTAAATAATGATAAATTTTATCAGAAAATGTATAGACATATTTTTTAAAGAAATTTTAATTTTACATAACTTTTCTTTATAAAGTTTTTTTATATAAAGCGAAATAAATGTAAAAATTAAATAAATATGATTGAAAATGCTTAAAATGCGTTATCGATATTTTTTATAGAAGCGGCGAGCTGTGGAAATTTTTTAAATTAGCGTCGAGATGTCTATTAACCTCTATTTGACAGGAAGTTTTAAACGTCTGTTTGACGTAGATTATTGGTTTTGTTTTTACAATGTTGCCTCTTTCGTAATGAACATTATAAATGAGGTTGCATAATTATCCTAAAAAGATTGTTATTAAAATTATTTCATTTCGTTTAATTTCCATTTTGTAGGTTGGAAGGTCGTGTGTTGTTCCGCACCAGATATTTTTATGTTGTTACTGGAATCTAGTAGACGGTTTTGTTTAATTAAGTATTTCTATTTCACAGATTAACTTAAAAATGCCACATATTACAATTATTGCAAATGTATATTTTGTCTTTAACGATAAAAAAGTGCTCTTTAGGTGTATTATTTTTAAACGCATGACATTTACCATGTGTTAGGTTACAATGATTTACAACCGGGAATAAAATCTGAAGACGCAAATAGTAGAAACCTAGGACGGAAAAAACTAAAAGTCCCGTTTCCCTCGAATAGGAAGTAAAACAGTATGTTTTGTGTCCACATGATGTTTGTCACGTTAAAACCCTTCCTGCGGGTAATGTTAGAAGTAGTGGGTAGTACTAATAGCAGAAAACGTACTTAAAACATTGGTTGCTTGCAAATAACATGCATTAAATCCAAGTACTCAAATCATAATATAAATACTATTTTATCTAAAACTCATACCATCTTGTAAGACAAATAACATCAAACTTTTCGTGCTCTACTAAAATAAAATTCCAGATTTACAACTGATGTGTCTACCGTTAGAAGAGTTCAAGTATACAGAACAAATGTAAGTATCTGGTGGTGAACAACACACGACTTTCCAACTACAAAGTGGGAATGAAATAATACATTTTTTTAGAATGATATTATGCAACCTCGTTAAAGAAATAATATTTCAGACGAACGTTTTAGACAATATCATAGTGTATATTCTAAAATTACCTACCTGTACACAAGGTGCTACGGAAATTCACTAAACCAATATAGCATAATATAACACGTGATGGTCCTATTGGGTGCTTTAGAAATTAGATCCATTTTTATGTAATATTTTTGGTGACTTTCATGCTCGGTAGCCGATTAAGGCAGATATATTAACACAGGGTCTAGGACAAGTCAGCGCCGCCGACTCATCGCGGCACCTCAACGCCGGCCAAGTCATCGCGCGTAAAGAATGGATT
This sequence comes from Vesta saturnalis, assembly GCA_036346205.1. Lineage (NCBI taxonomy): Eukaryota > Metazoa > Arthropoda > Insecta > Coleoptera > Lampyridae > Vesta > Vesta saturnalis. Next base: position 787,801 of record JARFJB010001237.1, on the reverse strand, counting down.
TATGATGTAGTTAGTATTCACTCTTTAACTTTTGTTATTTTGCATCAAGGTATAAATATAAAAATTCGACAAAAACAAATTAATATTAACTATCATTATGGATTCAAGTTACGATTAAAGTTCCAAGGTTACAATACTTACCTATGTCCATAGTATATTCAAAATGAAAATATAAGTAAATTGATGATCGGTATCGGTATTTATAGAAGCAAGTTACAATTTCGTGAATTTATCGATAACAAAATCGGCGATGAGTTCGCCAGTGATGAGATGGCTGCGATGAATCGGTCTCGATGAGTTGGCGACGCTGACTTGTCCCATTCCCTTTACACATGTTTGGTAATCAAAAATTTTTTAATTTTGTGGAAATTGGAGTAGGTCAAAACACGATAGTCACATTTTCTCACTTTTTTCAAATGGAACTACTACTATAAATTCATTTAATTTTATCATTTCTATTTACGTTTCTTCTATCCCTAAATGCAATACTTTTCTAAATATTCACAAGTTTTTGATAAAATCAAATTATTTTCAATTAAATCTAAATATTTTGAGCTGCCTGTGAAAAATAAAAATTGAAAAGAATATTTTACCAAACATACAGATTTTGTAAACGTTATTCTATGTGCTTTCCTCAAAGTACCTACATGAAGGGTAACGATGAAGATGAAATATGTTCATCTCTACCGTCACAAACTACACCTGTCTCGCAGAAACCTCCTCTTATTTGACGGATAGTACCCAGCTTAGGTTGAGGCTTCATTTTGGCAATCCCACCGTCACCCTTACCAAACTATCCTGTCCTGTCATTACTCCGTCGCACCGAGACCTCATGCTTAATTCAATACGAGGATAAGGATGTCTTGCTTCTAGAGATCCTCAAACGTGTAGTTGTTAACTCTATACAAGACATAAATCAGTAGCTGTGTAGTTCATTAGAAACGTTTGTATCAATAAAGTTATAATTAAATGTGTTACATGGTTATATCGCCACAAAAAGTTACTTTTCTAAGACCCATAAAATGCTAATGTTTTCTGTTTTCGTCGTCATAACTATGCATATCAGTAATAGTAACAAAGTAAGCCGTCCATACTGTTAAATTCTTTTTTATACAAGCTGGAATGCAACCTTAACCAGTATTGTTGAAGCGAAAGAATTATGCACGAAATATATTTTACTTGACTATTGCATAGGTTTATTAATAATGAAAATTATGTAAAAAATTAATCTTGTCTCTAGTATATTATAACTGTCTATTTAATTTAATAAATAATTCATTTTTTGTATTTATTTATTGTTTACCTGTGCCTTCTTGATAATACGAAAAGGATAAGTGTTATGTAACACTCATCAGTTAATTGAAATGTGATTGGTTCAAAATTTGAAATGTGTGTTTGATTGGTTGATGGGGTTAGGTTGATGAAAGTACGGAAGTTAAGTTGTTGATGGCTCCCTCGCAATGCACTATATAGTTAAAAGATCATCAGCGGGAAAGTTTTTAATTACATTATAAATAGGAGCGTTTGGGGGAGTTAGACAAAAAAAAGGTTTAAACAGAAATGACCGGAACTGATCTTGATAGAAATACAATCTAAACAAAGTACGTAAATCGCTTATTGACATATCACGATGTTAAAAAAATTGGGTTCAGTGTTGGCGATTCTGAAACGCGGTAACTGCTATAGGGTCAATAGGAACATGATTCCAATATTGTCAAATTATACGTGGCTGGCATTCATCTCACCAAGAATTACTGAATTGGGTAGGCTAAATGCCTAATTGAGTAGTTCCCGATGCCGAGACGGGCCTTATATTGTAGATTTCGATGCATAAGCTGGAGGTTTCTATCGTTTCTAGTATTGAAGAGAGTAGGGTGGGTGTGCACAGTCACAATCGTTACACTTTAGTCGAGCACAGGATTTGCATGAAGCATACGTAAGGCTTTCAGCGCAGTTGTGGTCATGGGTTGGTTGAGTTGCACACTCGATCGCTGTATATCCGATCTGTTTGCAGGTGGTAAAATACTTGGAAAGCTATTCATTAACTGGATGGTCTGCAAGAGTGCTGTCTTCCAAACAAGAAATTGCCCTTTACGTAGAGGTAATCAACAGTAGATCTAGAGTTGTGATGAGACATAGTGTAGAGGTAGTGGAGTTGCTGGTTTTCGATACAGTTAGTATACCTTTGTGGGTCGAAGCGATAGAACTGAGGATCTCTAGAAGCAATATATCCTTATCCTCGTATTAAATTATGCATGAGGTCTCAGTGCGACGAAGCAATGACAGGGACAGGATAGTTTGGTAAGGGTGACGGGGGGATTGCCAAAATGATGCCTCAACCTAAGCTGGGTACTATCCGTCAAATAAGAGGAGGTTTCTGCGAGACAGGTGTAGTTTGTGACGGTAGAGGTGAACAAAAATGTGTGAAAGACTCGGGATTTTGAAGACGCACAACCACTAGAAACAGATTGTCGTACGTACGGATGGTATGGCTAGTGTGGGAAATAAAGTTGGTTTGTGTAGTGCAGTAGATACAATAGTACATGTGTGTGTGTGTGTGTGTGTGTATGTGTGTGTGCGCGTGTGTGTGTGTGTGTGTGTGTGTGCGTGCGTGCGTGCTTGCGTGCGTGCGTGAGAACGTGCTTGCGTGCGTGCGCGTGTGCGAACGTGCGTGCGAACGTGCGTGCGAACGTGCGTGCGTGCGTATGTGCGTGCGTGCGAGCGTGCGTGCGTACGTGCGTACGTGAGTGATTGCGTGCGTGCGTGCTGCCTGCGTGCGGGCGTGCGTATGTGTGTGTGAACGTGTTGATGTTGTGGAAATTGTGGATGTGCTGGAGTTTGCGCGTGTACGTATTGGCGTGAGTGGTGGTGGTGTTACGGCTGTGCGTGGTCCGTCGAACGGTTGTGGATGCAAAATAGCGCACTAGCGGTCGTGCTTATTCTGAAAACAGTAACATAACAATTACCTGTTAAAATTACCACAAACGCAATTATAATTCAGTGTGGTAAAAGTTATTATTTAGTAGAGTTGATCGGCCTGTTTCCACAGTTTATGCTTTTTAAGCGCGACGTTTCGGAAGCGGGCTCTGCTTCCGTCATCAGGCTTAGTCCTGAGAAAAACTGTTTCCGCACTTGAGTCGAATTCATATGTTATATATAAATTACTCTCAGATTCGAACTTGGTACCTTTCACTTAAAAGTCTGACACTTTTACCGTTGAGCCCTTGAGTAATCCAATGTATATTTTTTAGAACATTTATATATATATATATATATATATATATATATATATATATGTATATTAAATTTTTTTCGTGGTTGCACAGTAGGTTATTGTGCATGTTGCGCCGTAACTTATTGTGCGGGTTGTATTACGTGTAAGTTCTTCGCGCAAATTGGAATCCATATGGGTTTTATTTCCACACTAGCTTAGCTTATTGGATTTTCTGCTAGTGTGATGTATGTGGCTTCTTTGAGTTTCCGGCAAGTTGTATTCTCATCCTTTGCCACTATCTGTATGTTATCACACTGGATGCGGTGGAGTTCGTTCCAGTCATGTTCAGCGATTTTTAATTTTTCTGTTTCGTCCTTACGGACGTTGTTCTTGTGTTCCTGTGTACTCACTTTGAGTGATCTTCATTTTGTGGTTTAGTTTTGGTTAGTATTCCCCTGAGCGTTCTGGTCTTTTTGAAAGCAGTGCGTATCTTGTATTTGCTGCCTATCCTTCGAGTTTTGTCTCGTATTATCGCTGTGAGTTTAGGTTCTTATTTTCCGGTTACCCTTTCCCTGTTTAGGTTAGGTGTTAGATCGTGGTAGCCATTTTATTGGAGCGTTTTAACTACATTTCCTTTTTCTTTGTTTAGGTCTTCTTGTTTTGAGCATATTGTTTTTGCTCTATCGTACGAGCATTTTGCCACACCTAACTTCACGTTTTTGTACTGACTGCAGTTGTAGAGTAGGTAACTTGCCGTGTGGGTAGGTTTCCTGTATACACTTTGTGTGTTGTAATTCTTACGTACAAGCACATCCTGGAATGCCAGTCTTTTGTTCTGACTCCAATCCATTGTGAATTTTATGGGGTGTGCGCGGCTATTTAGATGATCTAGCAATTCATCTAGCTTATGCTTGCCGGGTTACCAAACTGCGAAAATATTGTCCACGTATCTAAACCACATCTTTAGTTTTTCCGTGAATGTGGATATCGCTTGGTATTCAAAGTCTTCGATAATGCTATATATATATATATATATATATATATATATATATATATATATATATATATATATATATAAAAACAAGTTCTAAAAAATATATATTGGATTCCTCAGTGGCTCAGCGGCAAAGGTGTCGCGCTTGTAAGTAAAAGGTGCTAGGTTCGAATCTAAGAGTAGTCAAGTGCTTGGGAGAAAAAAGTCATATACTAGCTTTCCTCAGCTAAATTTTGCGTTTATAGTTAAATTTAATGATGATAGTAAAACGCATAATAAATTAAAGACAAACGTATATATATATATATATATATATATATATATATATATATATATATATATATATATACAGGGTTATTACAAATTATGTTCCCGATTTCAATTATAAATATTACTGGATTAAATTGTTTTAAGGCCATTTCAGTTTGTACCACTGGAAAGAAAAACTCATAAAGTTTTGTTTACATTCATTTAAGTTCGTATCAGCTGTTTGTTAAAGTCAATTGTTGTCAATTGTGTAATGGCTGAATTTGAAGACAGGAATGCATTTTATGTTTTGGATTATCACTTCAACCAATCAGTTAATAGTGTGCAACGTCACTTGAGAACCAAATTTAATGAAGATCCTCCTAGCAATCACCCTATTCGCCAGTGGTACTTGAATTTTAAGAGAAATTGGTGCATTTGTAAAAAGAAATCAACTGGAAGGCCGTCAGTAAGCAATGACGCTGTAGAGCAGGTAAGGGAAAGTTTTACGCGTAATCCACAGAAATATACTGTTAAATGCAGCAGACAGCTTGGTATACCACAGCCAACAGTTTGGAAAATTTTACGTAAACGTATAAATTTCAAGCCTTACAAACTTCTGCTTGTTCAAGCATTAAAACCAAATGACAAAGTTCTAAGACTTTCTTTTTGTGAGAACATGTAGGCCTGGATGGAAAATTAAAACTATGTAAAACGTTTAGTCTTTAGTAATGAAGCCACATACTACTTGTGTGGTAACGTGAACAGACATAATGTCATAATATGGGGCTCGGAGAACCCACACACCTACATCGTGCACTTGCGCGATACTCCGGAAGTTAATGTGTTTTGTACTATCACTTACAACAAAGTGTACGAACCTTTTTTCTTTGTTGGACAAACAATAAATAGAATAAATCTTGGACATGATGACGGAATGGCTTCTACCGTAATGAGAACAAGAATCCCTAAACTTCATTCTGAATGTTAAAACTGAACTTCAAAATCGGCTGCCTGGCAGATGAATCGGTCGTGCAGGTCCAAGTGATGGTGCACTCTTGAACTGGCCTCCAAGATCTCCGGACATCAGCCTCTGTGATTTTTTCTCGTGAGGATACATCAAACATAAAGTGTATACACCACCAGAAAGCATACCTGAGATCCAACAACGGATTACCAGAGCTATCGAAACAATCGACCTGAACACTCTTAAAAAATTATGGCAAGAGCTTGATTACACGCTTAACATCTGTCGTATCACAAGGGGTTCATTTATAATTCTTGGCACCTGGGATGAAACTTTTTGAGTTTTTCTTAAAATGCAACCATTTTATTTTTTTGTATGATAAATAACTAAATTTAACTAGATTTATGTGCACTTGAAATCATGAACATCATTTGTAATAACCCTGTATATATATATATATATATATATATATATATATATATATATAGATGTGCCGGGTGGCCAGATAAGAATTCAAAATGCTGTCTCTCGGAAACTATTCGTCGTAGAGAGTTGCAGTACAAAATTTTATTACTAAAGTGGAAAATATTTTCAAATTTGCAAGATGACCGCCAGGGGGCGTAACCGCCATCCTAAACTTTTAAAGTGAGTTTTTACTGAAATTCACCCAATAAATGTACCAAAAAACTATATGCTTTTTAAAGCTCAGCTTTATTCGAGTAATTTTTGTTTGACGTATCTATTAAAATAAAGTGATTTTTAAATAAACAGCTGTAACTCTTAAACGACTGAACTGATTTTAATAAACTTAGTCCGGTTGGAAAGAGCATTTATTGCTCCATCAAATCCATCTTACCTGTAATATGTCTAATTTTTAATGGTGCGTAGTACCTAGTATACAGTTCATTGTATGTCTATGAATCTCTATCTGACATGAAGTTTTAAACGTCATTCTGACATAGATTACTGTTTTTGTTTTTACAGTGTTGCCTGTTTGCGTTATGGTTATCCTAAAAAAATGTTAAATTTATTTCATTTCTTCTAATTTCCATTTTGTATGTTGGAAGGTCGTTTGGTGTTCCCACCAGATATTTTCAGATAAATTTATACTATTTGTCAAAATCATATTTAACTGTCATGTCATTTTGTGTACATTTATTTTGAAAATGGTTTGCGAACTTAATAAACCGAAACGTTAAATGAATCTAGTCTTTTATTTCGTCTTAAATATTATCTTATTTTTAAGGTGTATAAAATCAAAAAAAAACGAAGTGTCAAGGTGTGTTGACACGCAATCCTTTACATAATATGTTAATATGAACAATTTAACGCATGAATAGAGAAATAATTTTAATGGAAAATATTTAACACACCATAACTTATACATGTAAAATGATGACCTGATATTAATCAAATTCCTTGTAACAGATTGCATTTCATTTAAAGTTATGTAAGTTTCAACCACACACTATATCTAAGGGATAATTGTGTTTACTAGAGTTACACAGACGCAATTTTTAAATTAAATCCTCCAGAGGTTTTACAAATTATGTCCACTTATTTTATTATGAAATTTAGAAAAAAGTTGGCGTTTTCATAATTCGTAAATATTTTTATTAAACAAATGGCATATGATCTCATTTTTAACTTTTAAACGTTCTTGCAAAATCAAAATGTACTAATAATCTTAACGTTTGCATCCGGTAACCGTGATAGAATGTTAAAACCTTGCGAACAACACCAATTCATTAGTGTTTACAATCTTGAGTGGTGCTGTTGTGTCGTCTAATTTATGGTAAACATTTTGCTTAATTGTAAATGTTACAAAATAATTATAGAAGTCAAAGGACATCGCTTAATTGTGATAAGGCGGATTTTAATATTAATTCAGCTTCTTGTCAATAGCGCATTACGTGGTATTCATATTGGCTTTCTGCCTTTTCCCGTTATTTAAATTTTAAGAAATGCTTACATTAATTATCTTTTATTTCTAAAGTAATCGAAAACTGATTATTTTGCGTGATTCTTAGAAGGGTATCGCGTAAATGTGGAGTTTTTATCAAGTTGTTGCCGTAATTTTATAAAACAACTTGATAATTTATTTATGGTCAAAAGTTCATCAGAAGTGTTTAAGAGCCCCTCTTGTGATCTTTCGTGTGGTTTCTACTAAAAAATTTATACTAAAAAGAAGCTTTTACAGAATTTAAAGTAAGTAATGTTATTTATATAGGTTTCGTTATTAAACATAATTAATTATTCTGTTAATTAATATGTGCTTCTTGTATAATTTAACTTGCATTTACATTCAGACAAAATAAATAATGAAGAGGTTAATTTAATTTAATTTGTTGTTAGGTAACTTTTTTTCTCAAGTAGGTAATTAAAGCGGTTTTATCATCCTTGAAAATGTTACTCATCAGTCTTTAATAATTGGCTATTTATAGGTAACGACTATGCAATGTACAACAAATATCAAAAAAAGTACTTTTAAAATGTGGAAAATTCAAAAGAGATCTAAAAACTTGGAAAAGTTTACAATATTAACTTCAAGACACGATTTTCCTTTCAACATTAATCTCGACCATTTCCTTTTGTGAGTTTTCCACGTCAGTGTCATCTACGACGAAAAACGAACAGTTATATTGTCCTTCAAATATTTGTCGAGTATGATATCGTGGTTGAAATCTTAAATGTAGTGCTCTCTACATAACTTGTTAAAAAGGGATTTTACTGCCCCTTGTATTTTTTTAGAATTACATCGAAAGCATCTGAAATGAAAAGAATTCTTTTATTGTTTATTTGCTCAAAGTGCAGAAAAAAATTATGATTAAAGAATAAAAGAAATACGGTTTTAATTAAACAAGTTAGCGCTTTAAAACCTGAAATCAATTGATAATTTAAATTGAGTAAAATTAGAGAAACTCTCTTTGCATAAGTTCTAAGTAACATTTTAGGAAATCTGCACAAAAGGGGTTCACTGGATAGAAAACTTTCTAATTAAATATTCTCCCTTTCAATATAAAATACAAGAGATCTAGTTTGCGTCAATCAAAAGAAAAGACATTCTCAAAATAAGAATTTATTACCAACATCAAATCGGATTGTATTAAATTACAGTGTGGATATATCTTCGTTTTCTTTCGAATTCTTGAACAAAAAAAATTGAGTTATTTCAATTGAATTTAATATTTGCATTTAATGTAATGTAGCCTTTTGTAATTCTATTAAATCAATACGGATGTATAAATAATCGATGACCCGTAAGCAGTCTCCCTGACATAGATATTTTTATTGAAAAATTGTTTATAAATAGATTTTTGTTATGTTATCAGTCATACTTAGAACTACGTTTTAAAAAATAAATTTTACATTATATACCATTCAAAATATGTGATTTATACGCTAAGTCGCTAAAGGTAACAAAATGCGTATATTTCGACATTGATGTCATGCTACTGAATTACTATAGGCATTAGTGGGGTAATGCCGAGCACCTAAACTCAAACGATGATAAAACTTCCATGGTACAAAATATCTGGTGTGGAACAACGCACGACCTTCCAACCTACAAAGTAGAAGTTGAAAGAAATGAAATAATTTTTATAAAATTTTGTTTTAGGATAATTACGCAACCTCTTTTTTAATACGTTCATAACAAAATAGGCAACATTGTAAAAACAAAAACAATAATACAGGTCAGACATCTAATTTCATGCCAGATACAAGTTAATAGATATCTACATACTAACTTGACAAAAAAATTCTGAAGCCCCCCACTTCTATTAAATGTTGATAATAATAATTTTCAATCCTATTGATTTCGCATACAGTGGTGAAATCAGTAGCGGGTAAATTCGCTAATTCCGTTAATCTGTATGATAGAGACAAAATCTAGAAGGAGTGTAGCGATATAATTACAGCGCAGATGTTTCCATCAATTGCTTTGACAGTTATGACGTCATCAAATTTTTTTTTAATGACATCCTATATTTTTTATTTTTTATTTCGGTAGTTTTTTAATCTCTTTTCAACGCTATAAAATTTTGAATAGGTTACATAAGAAAAATTTCAAGAAAAGCAATATTACAGTTAAAAAAATTTATGAATTAAATTAACAGTCCTAGTTATCGAGATTTTAATAACAAACAAAAACTTTTTAGACTTCAACAATTACATTAAATATTCAAACTGATGGCCCTGCACCGTCTGACAATACTCAAGACGGTTATAAATTACATTCTTTAAGTTTTTAAGCATTTGAGGCGTTATTTACTCATGCCGAATTCCTTCTTGAGGGCCCTCTAAATTGTTAGGTCGATTTTTGTATATCATGTTTTTTAAGTGGCCGCACAGAAAAAGTCTAATGGCGTTAGATCAGGGGACCTAGCCGGCCACTCCATTGGACCTTTTCTTCCTATCCATCTTCCTGGGAACACTTCGTCTAAATAACGCCGCAGATCTACTGCGGAGCACCATCATATTGCAGCCAAATGTTATTGTTTGGTACGTCGGGGTCGTTTTCATTCGCTAATGCATGTAGTAATTCAAATTGTAAAAATTCTAGGTATATTTCCACTGTCAAATTAGCGTCGAAATAGATGGCCCCAAAATTCTGTCACCGACAATTACTGCCCATACGTTAAGCTTTTGGGGGTATTGGGCATGAGCTTCCTACATCCAGGCTGAATTTTCCTTAGACCAATATCAAAAATTCTGCCTATTGACAGTTCCATGGAAAAAAACTTGGTTCATCCGAAATTATTATACGCTGCAATAACATTGGATCACGATTGCACATTTCCATCATTTGCTCACGGAATTGTTGCCTAAGGTCAAAGTCAGTCAATTTTACCTTATGAGGATAAAATTTTTGTGTTTTTAAATGTTTCAGTACCGAAGTATGGCTCACATTGTGTTCAAAAGCGGCGTTGCGACTAGTTGCATGCGGATTACCTTGAAATTCCAGTAAAGTATTAAGCTGCACATCTTCCGTTAATTTTGTCACAGGACGGCAATTTTGGGAAGATTCCTCACAGTACCGCGTTCTTGAAATTTATTTTCTATTCTGTTGACTGTGTATTGGCTTATTTGCTTATCAGGATATTTGTCTCTGAAAAGTTGGCACACTTCTTGATGAGTTCTAACTCGATCGCCACACCCAATCATTAAAACTTCAATTCTTTGTTTCCATGCGATACCATTTTGGTCAAACAAGGTTATTAATACGGTAAATACTAGTACTATGCCCAGAGAATTAAAAACGCATTAAACACATCACTTTTCAAAGTAGAAACATGGTTTTGTTTGTTATTAAAACCCCGGTAACTAGGATTAGTCTGTTAATTTTTGTAACTGTAACACACTTTTTTTTTATTTTTTCTTATGTAACCTATTCAAAATTTTATATCGTTGAAAAGCGATTAAAAAGCTCTATCGAAATAAAAAAAATATGTAGGTTGGCATTCAAAAAAAGTATTGAAGACGTCACAACTTTCAAAACAATTGATGAAAACATCTGAAAAAACCTTTTTCATGCGCTCTGTAATTTAAATCGCTACACCTTTTCGATTCTGTCTCTATCAAACAGATTAACGGACTTACCGAATTTATCCGCTACTTAATTTCCACACTGTATACGTACGTATAAAAAGAAAGCTATGTAACCGGTTTAAATTTTCAAACACTTTTTTTTACATTTCTCGACGTTTTGTGGCCTAAACAATGCGAAAGCACATTTTTAGAAAATAAAATCTCATGGCTGATTGTGTGTCTGTGTGTTAGTGTGTGCGATATCTTTTGAAACATTAAAGCTATCGATAAAAAACAAGTTTTTAGAAAAAAAGATTTCATGTCGGTCTGTTTGTTTGTTTGTGTGTGTGTGTGTGTGTGTGTGTGTGTGTGTGTGTGTGTGTGTGTGTGTGTCGTGCGTGCGTGCGTGCGTGCGTGCGTGCGTGCGTGCGTGTGTGTGTGTGTGTGTGTGTGTGTGTGTGTGTGTGTGTGGGATATCTTTTGAACCATTAAAGCTATTAATATAAAATTAGGTACAAAAATTCTTTGCCATAAAATCTAGGTTAAGTTCGTTAATGAGCAAAGTCCAACCCGTAGCGGGGCATTTTTAGGGGATTAGAAAAATTAAAAAAATTCATTGCTTCAAGTTTTAAAAAGTTGCAAAATTACAAAAACAAACTAATACTTTTTTATATAATTTTAAATTAAAAAAATATATAATAACCAGTGGCGCGCCATTTTTAGGGCACAAAATTGTGTATTTTTTAATTTATTAACCGATTTTTTTGAAAGTATTCGGGTTTTTTAAGATCGCTAAGTATAATTCATTTGTCAAAATTAAAAAATTCCAAATGGTGGATCAAAAATGGGGGATTATTGTGTCTAAAATCCTATATGACTAAAATTCAGGTATTGTGGACTAATAATCAATTTTGCAACTTTGTTAATTTGTAAAACATTATCTAAATAAAAAAAATTTAAAAACTGCCAGTGGCGCCCAGTTTTTTGGGTGCAAATTTTTTTGAAAGTCGGGTATTGGGGTTTTTTAAGATCGCTAAGAATAAATCATTTGTCAAAATTAAAAAATTCAAAACGGCGGATCAAAAATGGGGAATTATCCTGTTTAAAAACCGATATGACTAAAATTTATGTATTGTGAACTTTGAAGTTATTTATTTACTTTCATATATGAAAAAACATTATGGCGGATAGTTTGGCAGCAGTTTTTAACTAATGTTTAATCCATTTTGGCTTCGTATTAAAATACTTTATACAGAGAAGTTATGTGAAACTGAGTTATCTGTAAAAAACATATCTTCACATTCTCTTATAAAATTAATGGTTATTCAGAAATCGAAAAGTAATGAACTAATTTTAAAAATTATTTTTTTATGATAATTATGCAAATTGTTTTTTAATAGTCATAATGAAAATAGGCAACATTGTAAAAACAAAAACAATTAGATATGTCAGATGGAGGTTTAAAACTTCATCTCAGATAGAGATTTATACATCTGGGTGCTAACTTAAAAAAAAGTTACAAAACCGCCCGCTTCTTTACAAATATCGATAATGCAATTTAAGCATTCTCTCCTATGTAATTAATTTTTAAACATATTATATTAAGAAAGCTATGTAAAATTAATTTTTCTTTTAATGTTATTACACACTTTCTTAAAAAATTAATCGTTACTCAGATATAGAAAAAACTAACACTGAATTTCTATATTAAGAATCGTTTGTCGCTATACTACGCGTTCTATCAAGAAATTTCGTAGAACATAATTAATCGATATCTTTAAGATCTATACCTGGTTATTTATATATCTTGGAAATACACAGCTGTTCCAGAGCACACGCGCACGCGCGCACTCATACACGAACGCACGCACATACACACACGGACATACGGTCACGCGCACATCAACACACACACCCAGACACACACGGGCACACACGGACACGGACACACACGGACACACGCACACGGACACGGACACGGACACCGACAAGGACATGGACACGGGCACGGCTACTGGCACGGGTACAACTACGGGCACAGGCACAGACCCAGACACAGACCGTAAAATGCATTATTTGATGTTATATTATATGCCAAATAACAATGAAAATAATTTGGGTATTATTATTTCAATAATTTTTTTATTCAACGTTGTCTTACATATACTGTTTCCCCAAATTACATAAATTATGTCTATGGTTGATGGTCACTGATACTTAACAAGCAGTTTTCACGATTGAGAACCACTGGATTACAGTTGGTAATAATGGAAAATTTACGATTTCTGAATTACGTAAGAAGGGGTAAAATTAATTATTAAACTACATCGGAGCATTTTTCTGTAACATAAACGGACAAAATAAAGTAATTGATTTGTGGATTTTTCTACAGATTTCGGGATCTTTACATGCCACCCTTTCCTCTTCTGAAGACCCGGACTACTGGAGGACCAAGGCGATGGCGTCATAGAGCTTATACATCCTACGTCGCGGGGTTCTTTCTCTTGTTCACGCTCTATGGGTGCGTGTTTCGGGTGTCCTTCAGGTCTTTGACGTGGGCTTGCTCTACCGGCTTCTTTGTGGTGGGGTCGCGCAGTTCTACGATGACGGGTGTTGTACTTCGCAGCTAATTTTGCTAAAAAAAAGTTTAGGTTTGTTAGATAACATATGAGACTTACGGTATACTAAGTCTCCGACTTGCGGACGGTATGGGCGTTGGCGGAAGTTATAATGGTGCCGCTAGTACTATGCACGTTCTGGTCCTTTGGTATCTTCCCTTTCTATCATGGACAGGGCGGGTTCTGGTGCAAAGGGTTCTGGCCGGACAAAGTTCTTGACTTTCTGTAACCATGCTTTCTAAACATTTTTTGGTTTGGTTCCTTTTAGGTACCAAATTTCGCACGGGTTTTTACCTCGGTTGCCTCTCTTAGGGCGATCGAAATGTAAGCGGAAGCTTCGTAAAAAAATCTTACTAGGTGTTGCATAACTATTTATTACTACGGTACCATAATAATGTATTCTCCTTCAGGAATTCTGATAGTGCAAGCAATAATTCGTCGTCAAAACCCTTTGTCATTCTATATACGCTTGAGGAAGGATGTCGGGTTGCTTACGCTGTCGTATTTTACTCCCCATTTGCGAATTCGATTGTAAATGTCTGCTCTCTGTATATTTGTAACCGGTCGGCCATTAACTGGTATAGCGGCGGGTGCGGATGTGCCTGCAGGTTATTTCACTGGGAAATGGAATCTGTCCTCCTGTCCGTAGGTATTTAACTACTCGTGTTTTAATGGTGTCGGCGCTTTCTTCCGTATCTAATCGGTACTTACGAGCTTCTTCCTTTAGTTTTTCTTTCTTTAATTTATAGGTCCGTCCAACTCGGATGTCACTCTCTTGTCCGGGAGAAACTTACAAAAGGTGGTATTTTACAAGTTACCTTTAGCCCAGCGTATCTTCGTCCAAGATGGAGCGAATTCGCAAAATCACTGACAGCTTAAAGATCGTAACAAAACAACACTATTTTATTTCCTATTTGATTACAAATCTAAGTATTCGTCTTAAGTCTAAAATATTTCACGTATTCTAACTTTAACATAAATAACAAAACAAAGCTATCTCTACAGGGAAAGCGAGATCCCCGGGTAGCCCTCCAAAGGATCGGAAATATTGACGGCGGTGAACGGGTCTCTGGATGCCGGGGTGTCTGTGGGTTAGATAATTATTATGCAGAACGTGCTTTAAGATAGAAGTTCCCCTGGTTGACGTTATATAATTTTAAATGATCACAATCGTAGGCAAATTAATAATTAAAGTAAATAGTTTACTCACAAATTTGGTTTACGTTATATTCTACTAACTTTAATTTTAAACTATCCAAGAGCTCACATATAAAAGAATATTTCTATAAATATATTCTGGAAATTTAACAAAGGGCTGTTAACGCGCTTTTATGAGTACAATGACTATATGTCGGTCACTGGGTCAGGAGGTGTTATTGTTATCTGCTTGTTTGAAATAATTTACGAATGTTTCTCTTATTTATTTAGCGCTGAGATTTTGGGGTTTTGCAATAATTACGCTTACGAAATTTTATTCTTGCGTATTTATTAAAATAGCTTACCTGAGTTTTTATTGTATTTTCTATGCGATCAATTATTATTATCGCATAATGGAAGTATTATACGGAACGGGATTCTCTTTGAGAAATTTGATCAGGATTTCTACTTTATAGTAAAATACGCATAAGTTTAAGGAATTTAATTTCTCCTTCAGGAAGTAGATTTGAAAACTGTATGCGATTAACTATTCTGGGTTCTCAGAAACTATACAGGAACGGGAGTATGAAATCGGAATTTCTACGTTGTTTTAATTTCTATTTTTAAAGAATTGATTTATTCTTTCGGGAAGCGGATTTTAATACTTAATAAGTACGCTGGATACGAACTACAGTCTATTCGTATTAAGGACCGTAACTGGATTTAATTCTGCATTTGGGCACGAGACGCAGGATCTGTCTCGTATTTTAATGACTGTAACACAGTATGACAATGGTCTTAGTCAGGATAATCTGACAGGAAATGAGGTTATGGAGGTTATTATGCAATCTTTTCTCTGTAAACTGTACTGGATTCCCAGTTTGGTCGTGTTTATGTTAGATATGTGTGTTAGGAAAGGGTTAATTAGCCAAACGGGCGTTTGCTCCATTGGTTAATTAAAAGAAAGCTAAACCGGAGAGGCCTACGCCTTTCGGACAAGCAAAGGTAAACGAAATATCTCTACAATCATACGCCTGATAGGATAAGTCCCTTATGGAATCTTAGTACTTTTCAGGAATACTCTTAAAAGTAAAGAGGCGGATTTTGTGTAATAGGATGTTTTACGCGCGCTTACGTGCCAGGTAAGTATCAGTATACAGGTATTGCGGTGTTTTACAGACAAACGGACAAAATAAGATAATTAATTTGCTGATTTTTGTGTAGATTTCTCAATCTTTACGAGTTCAAGAAGAAGGAACGCTTTCTCTTCCTTTCTGCTTCCACAAGTCACGTTTTAATTCTTAGAGGAATAAATTTTTTGGATATAATTGATCCATCGACTAGGGTCGGATTACTTGGAATGTTTAAGTAGTGCTAATTATTTCCTACGCAACATGAGGATTAAAAGGTTAAAATATCAGCCATGCACACCACAATTGTCTCATTATAATTACTAACTCTAAGGAAAATACATACATTCCGATATCTATAAATCATAATCATAAATTTGGGTTTCGAACATAACCGTTTCTCTCGATATTCTACTTTGTGAATTGGTCTTATAGTACACCTCGTTAAGGTAAGGTTTTATTCAATGCTTGCTCGTGTCTTATGTAAGAAATTACAGAAGTTCCTACTCTGGGGCCCGATAAATATAATTATTATTAAGAAATTTCTACTCTGGGTTCGATAACTGTAAACACAATTTCATAAACTTGTAAATTGCCCCTCACTATTGTGAACTATCACGTTGACTGCAAATTGCATTACGTTGATACCTACTAATGGATAGCAGGACGATTTATAATTAAGTCAGATGACATGATGATTCCAAATCTAAGTTAAATATTACCTGTGTGCTTTTGTGAATGCAACCACACTTGATATTATCCTAATGTACAGCCCTGCTGTACTTTATTATATACAAACCTGAAATAACTATTTGTAGATTTGTTTTTATAAATGCTTCATTTTAAAATTTAATCTAGTTATCTGCTGCTAACAAACAACGTCAATCTTATAGTACTTCATTTAATTATAAATGTTTTTATAAGCATAGGATAACCTGTACAGGTAGCTTCTTAAATGTACTATTGCCATATTGCTATTAACCCTCGAATGCTTAAACATGTGTATCTGACTAGGACACGGTAATGTATTATCTATTGACTGTTTACTTATTAACTGAACGTTATTATTGGATTTCATAGTTGTACAGTGTACAATACGCTTAGGTGCCTTGTGGGTGGCCTGTGCAGGGACGTAGCATAGATATTTCGTTTTAATTCATTTTTGGTGTTATTAAAAGAAAGAAAAGAGATTATACTCACACGCACGCCCACGTACCGCGCACGCACACGCGCACATACGCACACAGGCACACACGCGCACAAGCACAAACGCATACACACACGCACACACGCACACACGCACACACGCACACACGCACACACGTACACACCCACACACGCACACACGCACAGACGTACACACGCACACACGCACACACGCACACACGCACACACGCACACACGCACACACGCACACACGCACACTCGAACACACAGACACACGCACACAGGCACACACGCACACACGCACACACCCACACACGCACACACGCACACAGGTACACACGCACATATATACGCACACACGCACACACGCACACACGCACACACGCACACACGCACACACGCACACACGCACACACGCACACACGCACACTCGAACACACAGACACACGCACACAGGCACACAACGCACACACGCACACAGGTACACACGCACATATATACGCGCACACGCACGCACAAAAGTCGATTTCATAACCTTGTATACCTACATATTTATATGTAGGTTGGAAGGTAAACGTTCCAAATAAAGGCAGACATTTCAAAATATTCAAAGTCGATATTGCCCTACCCATGAGGGGCGGTTGCGACCAATGGTCACTTAATTCCGACCATCTTATCTAATGTGGAATACAATATTGATTGCCAATATTATTTACTAAACCAATTTATTCATCAACAGAAATGTACGTAGGCAAATCTTAAACATTACATACCAACTATATTATAAATAAATGATCATAGATAAACATCTATAATGACATCGAACCTACTTAGCCCAGTCCATATATGTGACAAACATACACATCTTTCTTAGACCGTCTAGTACAGTCCATATGGACTCACCCAGCACAGCCGGAGCATTGCTTTCACCATTCCCTACGTCACTGTAGATTATGCAAGGTTGTGATGCGTCCATTTGCTCTTATTGTTCGTTTATTTGTTCTTTTCTCTTCCTTCCCACGCTTTTTGTCCTTTGTGAAGTTCCAAAAAGTTTACGCTCCGCTTTATTAATCTATGTAGCTTCAGTTTTCTTTCTTCATACTCTTTTTTTCTTCTGTCTCTTCTAAAACTATCTTAGGTGTTGAGGTGGATATTGAGATGAAAGTATTCTTCAGTATGAGAGATTTGTCTTCATCATCTGTATCTTCGTTATCTACAAAAGCTTCTGAAGATTCGTTAGTTTCGCTCTCTTTACTACCACATTTGGACCTTTCGTTTTTTTTATGTCGTACCGAGAGGGACCTACTGTTGGTTCAGCTACAACGATTTTATTGGTAAATGCATGAGGATCACTTTTTAGTCCAGTTGTGCTTGTTCTGTTTTCCTTATTTCTGTTCTGATTTCCATCATCAGTCTCATAAACTTTGACATATTATTCTTAAGAAATGACATTGGGATTTACCGGAAGATTGCCGTGTCACAAAAACTATTTACAGCCTTCTCTAAAGTAGTTGTTCTATAGTCCGCCTTCTTAAAAAGTTCTGCGACATACTTCCTCTTCACTGAATTGTATTGGTGTGATTCTTGGTAATATGCTGTTTTTAGAAGGCCGAAAAATGGTATGACTACCATGCTTAGGATTTTGTTTCGTGTATAGAGCAAAATGTCTCAACCAGTCCAGAAATAGGTCATCATTAATCAAACTATTTTTGGAGCACCCATAAACTGCATTATCCGAAATATTTCTTTTCAAGCTATAATTCGTTCTTTGTGGGCCATATATGAGCATTGGAGGAATGTAATCACCTGACCCGTTCATTGCACAAACGGAAGTAATCAATTTGCCATGATCACCACTTGTAAGGGAACCGACCTGTTTTTGACTTTTAAGTGCAAAAATACGGGACGGAACATGGACGTTTGTTATCCCGTTGGTGTGTCTAGTTCGATAGACAAATTGTTATAAAATAATTGAACCTCCTTGATCATACCTAACACGATTAAGAGACATTGGTTCCGGTTTTTTAGAGAAATTCGGAGATTACAGTTTGAAGACTGTAATAACAGCCTTTACCGCAAATTTTCTGTCTGTATTAAAATTGTATTTTATTGAATTTTCTTCGACATACTCAAGCGCATTGTTTTTTAATTTCCAGTGGCGTAAGCACGTAAAATAGCATCGTGATTTTAATAACGTATGCAAACATTTCCTGCTCTTGTTCCGGCGCGAAAACTGTTTTTCTACCCAATCTGCAATCCAAATCTCCCTTTTTTACAGCCTATCTTGTAAACTATTATGTGGTACGTTCAACACTCCTGCAACTCTCCGGATACCAGTACCACTATTTTGTACCGCTTTAATAGCTCCTGCCATACTTTTTACTTCCCACGATCCTTTGTTTTCCTACCTATTTTGAAAGCACATTTCCTCAAAAATACTGTGTGTGCA
Source organism: Vesta saturnalis (assembly GCA_036346205.1). Lineage (NCBI taxonomy): Eukaryota > Metazoa > Arthropoda > Insecta > Coleoptera > Lampyridae > Vesta > Vesta saturnalis. The sequence goes on along the minus strand of JARFJB010001237.1, from coordinate 768,350 downwards.
CAGCCACAGCAACGTCAGTCCAGGAACACAGACTACTACACAAAGGTCTGCCCTGCAGTGACGTGAATTAGGTAGTTGAAAGAAAACAACTTATTCTTACCATAAAGAAATGAACAACTTTAGTAACAATTAATATAATTAACAGTTTTTTATTCGTCTACTTGTTAGATTTATAAGATTTCCAATTCAGTTGTACTGATTTATTTAACATCTACAACTACAACAAATTAACACAAATAAACGACTCGAGATTTTCTACGCGGATATTGAACAAAGTAACTAATGTTTACTGTAACGAAACTAAAAGTATATCCGTTAGATGTTTATGGCAGTTTGGCAGAAAAATATTTGCATTTGAACTAAAATCTGCTGTGATCCGGATTATACAACGGTCGGTATTACCATATTGTCCCCTAATTTTATTCATTTTTGACGATACTCGCAAGTACCAATTATATTGCTTTAATTTAGCATTTGCATATTGCAGTGTACGTTGGTAAAAACTACTGTCGACGAAACTATGCGTAACTGTATAATACATTTCTTAAATATAACTTCATAAATAAATTTATTTTGGCAAATTTCTATACTAAATAAATGACATTAAATATTGTAAGTGAAACGTCATGATGAAGTGAAACTATTATCAGCTCATTAATAGGAAATAATGCCAATGTTTATTAAATTATATGGCTTTGGTCAACCACGTTAACCCTTTAGGGACGGTATTATTTTTGGCTATTTTACAAGCTAAGCGACCAAAATTACAGAGCACGGTAGACGGTTGACGGACATATCCGTCACACCAACAATTCTTTGAAATTTTTCTAATTTCACTCCCAGCTCACAAATTATACAAAGATTGTGTAAATAAATTGTTTATTATAAACAAAACATTAGTTTAAACAAGTGTTAACCCAAATATTATTATACTAAATTAATTGTCTGCAATACTTAAAAATCTAATACATATTACGTATTTTATTTTATTTTGCCACCATAATGTTCTTTATACGCCTCCAAATGCGGGCGTAATGTGGTCTTTATAGCACGGAAATGTCATTGATGCTAAGCAGCATGATTGACAGCAAAAACATGACATGATATATAATAGCAATATCACAGTATCTTAGTAACAACAAATTAGCCTACTGTCGACTTTATTTCACTGCATTTGCATTTAAAAACTTGCCGAAAATACTGAATCTTTTTTATATTTTGTTCCAGTTTCATGGTGCAAAATAAAATAAAACATTGTATGTACCACGGGCACAATTATAGATTATGGCTCTCAGGAATATAAAAGCCCTCCGCTTCGCGTCGGGCTTTTAACAAACTCTCGAGCCATAATCTTCTGATTATGCCCTTAATACATAAATATCTATTATGAACCCCAAAATTGGTCACCGAGTGATAAATTTTGAGCATGTAAAGCTGCATCAACCAAAATCACATTAATTGCACGTTTATTTTGACTTTTCTTTTTTCTGGCTTTTTTTTTGTTTGAGAACAAACTATACACCTCCTCAAAGGGTTCTGGCTCTTAGGTGCAGCAGGTACCAAAGTTGCAAAGTGCCTTCCTGTTAACCTGATAACATCCAGGTCGCGAATCCGAGGTTGAAAAACCTTTCTCGTAACAGAATATTTACAAATTAAAAAGGTATGTATAAATGAAGTAATTGCTATTAGAAACTAAACCTATCGGCAATTTGACGGATAAGATTCAATTGATAAGAGGAATCTTCGTGCTGTTTTTGGTTAAAAACATTGCATTGGCTGTTACACGTCCAGTCCGCACTAGGCGTCGCGAATGTTTACATTAGAAAACGAGTTGCCAAGCCACCTACAGTGGAAATGGGCGGGGTTGGGATAGGGAGTAAAATGATTGAATAACAAGCTCAAACACGTTACACTTACCATAAATTCACAACTTATACAGCTTAGTCCGGGAAATATGTCTTTTGGCGCCACCTCAATCTTAAATTTTGCGAAAATAAATCGTCTTAGGCGAGATGGTAAATTAATCCAGTTTGATCGTGGAAAACAGGATTGAAGCCTACTCAGTAAACTCATACACTAACTTCTCAAATTCAAACACACTTCCAAACAAATCAACTCAAAACTTCAGAAAATTTAATTATACACGGGTGGTTATAACTTCCCGAACACACCCTGTATAAATAGAACGTTAACTTATGTAGTTTTTTAAATGTCCCTCGTATATCTACCAAATTAAATCTGCAACAGTTAATGAACTTTAAAATTAAATAAATAGGCAATGCCCAATTTAGAAAAACTTCTAACACAAAATGAATAAACGAAACGATTTTATGATATTCGTTATTTTCAAGGAAAACTACTCGTTAATTGCTAAATAACAAAGTTAGAATGATTAGTGCTTTCCTCATTAATGAAACTCTTTATATTTTATTAAAATACCAACTTTAGTGATGGTAGTTAGACATTCATAAATATATTTATGCTTTATCACTTCAAATATAAACGTTCTGCTTTATGGAAATCCTAAATCAAGATTGAATATTTTGTTACTAATGTTCTGCTTTACTTTCCAAATTTTGTAAACGATCTGGCCAATACAAGATGTCCGATCGATCCTTAATCTCCAAAATAAAATAAGGTAAAGAGTACTTTCTATTATTAAAAATATGTAACTAGGCAAGTCAATATCACAAATAAACAACGAAATAATTTAAACACTGTACATATATTGCGGATAAATATTTACACAACCGTGGTCGAAACCACCAAATAACCCTATGATTAAAAAAATCCCCAACTTTTTTATTTCAACTTAAATAAATAATCGTCAAAGCAAGGAAAGAAAGTTATCTTAAAAAGGTGATCGTGCTCGTATTCGTCAATAACTCTTATAGCTAATTCTTACAATAAAGGTTATTTAATCCGTTTTCTACCAGTATAATATGTAATCCATTTAATCGGTGAGACGTAATCCTTTATTTGCTAACGCCCTTTAAATTGGCCGGCACTTTGGGTACACGCACAACAACCGTATTCCTTTAACGCACCCGTGAACAGTTCTTCATTCACGTGTCTTCATGGTCCTTTTGTTTTTCTTTAATTTCGTATTTATGTGTAGATGTTAGCTCTTCACTACATACGCGTTTAACACAAAAGGTTGCCCTTTGGATACCGAATCTCTTACTTGCTTTTTTTATGCAATCGAATTGTATTTGACGACGATTGTACGAATATACTTCGAACGTTCATAAAACCACCACTTCTTTAAGCTACTTTTACTATTTTCGGTCCGTTAACTTAAGCGGTTACCTTAAGCTTATAAAACCTTTGTAATGTCACTCGTTGTACCATTTTTAACAAAACACTTGTTTAATTTTCAGATCTGCATAAGCACTTTTAATTTATTAAACAAAAATAATGTAAAATAGTTTTTCCTTCGACCCTCAATTTACTACTTGGCTTATTTATGAATGTTTACTTATTATCAATCACACTAAGGGTTATTGCAGTCGTTCTACTTATACGCTGCACACATTACGATTTTTATAAACAAAACTCCCGCACTAAAACATTGTAAGCGTTAATCATAACTCAACGCGCGAGACGTCTACTCTCGTCAACGCTTAAACTTCTCCTTATCTCAAGACGGGCACTCCCTTATATGCATTTAGTCCTCCTTTCCAAATGCATCTCGCACTAAATTCAAAATCTGCCTATCATAATCGCGTATTTACTGCGTCTCTGCATCGCGTCACAATGTCCAACATAGACTTAACCAACCTACCCTGTACAACACCCGCCGCCATCTTTATCTTACGTAAAAATGTATAAAATCTCCTCGAGCAATTCATCTATCATCACCACATTCATTCAGAATATTCACCAGGTTGTTCTTCGTCTTTTCATACATATCTTGCATGTGCGCGAATTTTATTTCCGCATTCTAATGTCCCTTTACGTATACATACGCATTCAATTTATCAATATTGCACAACATTACAAAAAATTTCCACAATCAAAAACATGAATCCATATTCCTTATTGCACGTTAATACAGTTTCAATAACCCACAAACTCACTCATTCGTACGTCTACAACCATTTCTTTAGGTCAAATTCCTTCATACACAGTAGCAAAAGGACCAGTAGTTTTAACAGTGCCGTATCAATAAATTCCATTCATGCAAACTCACTTCAGCTGCACTCAAAATACGTTACATACATTATCAAAATACTGCACATACATGATGCGTCAAAATAATCTTACAGGGCATTGATTAGATAAATATCTAGAACGTGATAAAATGGTTTTTTATACCATTTGGTACTTTTACGCATGCACTCGATATTGCTTATCATTATGTTGGAACGATCTATAGCTCCCATTCTCTCGTTGTAATTTACGAGGCATAAGGGCTTTTTAATAGGTTCTTTAGTGACCGTGTCCAGTCTGTCGAGAGTAATTATAATATTTTCGTACATGGTGGTAGTCATTATAACATCTCAGCAATCTTTCCATTTTAGCACCTGAAGAGCCTCACTGCTTTTTCAATAAATTGCCCATTTCTTTAGTTTTTTGTTAAGAGCTGGCATATGCTTCCTGTTTGGTCGGACAGTACCACATGAATTAGTCTTATGTTCACAAGGATATGTCCAATGTATTGGGCTACTACAATAATTGTCTGTAAATAGACAGTGTCCTTTATTTAGGTATGGCTCCATCAAAATAGAGACAACTGATCCTGGAGATCCCAACCCTGTCACTGCTTTTACTTGGATATTGGTTTGGGGACCAATATGAGCTACATAGTTTAGAACAATTCCTGTGTCACAGTCACATAACACATACTTTACTCCGAGACGATGTCGCCTGGTCTTGAGATATTGCTTGAAACTAAGGCGCCCTTTGAAAAGGATCATGCTTTCGTCGATAACCAGATTTTGGAATGGGCGAAACTGTGTACTAACTAAACGTTGTTTTGAGTAATTTGAAAAAGAAAAACATGGTCCCTGAAATAGTAATATGAGCAATGAATTTATTTTCTGGCATTTATTAAAAATCAGTTCTATACTAAAAACAAAAAATCTATTTTAATATAAGGACACATACATCAATGTGTTTTACTGTTAAGTCTAATAATGAACATGTAAATGTAAATGTAAAACTTTTGATAGAATAATACATCAAAGTGAAAATTAAATTAACAAGGTGTTTTAATATTACGTCTAATAATACACATAAAAGAATATAAAATTATGTGTTCTAATGCGAATTTTGATAATGAAAAGAACATAAACATTCTTATCTAGGATAACACAACAAAGCAAGCTAAATTTTTATTTGGGAAGAAGTGCTTAGAAGTATGTTCGGTCTAGTTCAGGCATCCATTTTAACATACTTTTAATGCATTGAAGTGAATTTTTAGAAGCAGCCACTGATACTATTCCGTGGTCCTGTGTTGCAGTCTTAGGTCAGGTTGTATATTTCCAAATCGAAACTTTTTGCCAACAATAATTAGTTTCAAAAAATGATTGGGATAATTGTAAAGAAGAAACTTGAGAAAAAGACACAACTTTATAATATTGTATATGCTTGCACAGGACTTGAAATCTGACTTTCCTTTAGCTGCATAATTTTAAAGGGTTGTCTGGGAAGACTTAATAGTGACAACGGTGAGTAATATTGAGCTACCTTTAGTACCCACTCAATACAACTATGCACGGTGTCAATTTCTTGAACACATGAATGCCCGGGTACTGAATATTTCATGGTTATAGTTTTAATGTTGAAATGCTCCTGTAAAAATAGAGTAATGGCAACAGGCGCGTGAATTGCGGTTTTGGAAAACAGCTATCACTCTATAGCACTAAATGTTTTAAATTAGGTTATCTATGAAAACTTGGGTAAGAATTTTCACCAGTGCCAAATCATTTCCTCCTCTACCCATTAACATTTCGTTCCACAATGAACAATAAACTTGCTTTTTACTCGATAATATTGCAGTTAGGTTGTTAACATTTAACTTACTTTTGTAAGAAAAGTTGGCTATTTCTGCTCTCGGACATGTAAGTACATTTTGTAAGTCAAATACCAAAAACACCGTACTAGGAGTGTCCCGACCAGTAGAGTTACTTTCTTATTCCCCGCAGCATCCCCAGAATAATTTGATTGCTCCATATTATTCCTTTGGTATCTACAAAATGATTTATAATACTCAAAGTAAAGTTTTGCTAGTTAACTAACCTCACTTTTTTAAGAACTTTGATAGTTCCTTTTATGATTCTTATCTACTATTTTTCAAACAATCTGACAGGATCCTGTTAATTTCACGAGCGCAGAAATTAATGTAAACACATCATCACATAAAAATAATTGTTTGGTAATATACTAACACACAAATAACCTGTACACTGGGCTTTCAGCACATCTGGCAGTCGTATGTCGCTAATCCTGAACTATAAGTTGTAAAGTCACAAAAGTGTGTGTACCACATGAAACTAAGGAACTCTAAAAATTCCATTTGAACTGCATACAACTATGTATTTTTGGTTGCCTACGTTGCTAGAGTAATGATACAAACACTTTTGAACCTCTGTGGAGATGAAGTTCATAGCACACATAACTTGTATGCATAACTTGAAAATAAAAAAAATGTTACATACAACAGTATAACTCTGAACTAACGATTTGTTGACAATATTCCTGTATGTCAAGTTTTTTTATTGCGTGACATCAGTATAGTCAAAGCAGTGAATGCATACAACCCAGCCAGGTCTATATCCTTCCAATTCTGTGCATTTTGTCGGTGTGCATATCGGTTAGTTTCTCTCATTATAAGTTCAGTCGAATCCTCAGTAAATACATTTAAATAATAATCAATTTAACTTTTACTTTCATCTACATCATATCGCTGCATTCCACCATCATTATTATCAAATGGATGTAATTTGGGCCGAAATTCTTCATTTGTCCATGTAATGTTTATTTCAGTATGATCTTCTCCATAAACAACTGATTCTTCTAGAGATTCATCTTTCCAAATATCATGATTTTCGCGACATCTACGATATCTTCATCAAAGCCAATTTCCTCATCAAGAGAATCATCCGTTTCACTCTTAGGTTCTTCATGTTCACTATCTAAATAAATATTTTAATCACCTATCGCATTTAAAATGTGTACCACTTCATTGGTGTCTAATCCAGAATAATCAGTTGTTGCTCTTTTATTTCTTTTTAGTCTAGGCGGGCCGGCATCGGCAGCGTGTTCTTTAGACGACATCTTAACTTATACTAATTTTAAACGTATGTGAATCATGGCTTCTTTGGCGCACCCGACGACATTGCCGGATGTAACTGGCATTCGGCTGTGTGGTACTGTTTTTCTGTGCCGACTGAACTCGTCACCGGCTACGGACAACATGAATTTTAGGAGCTAGTCGGAAATACACGACGACCGTTCAAGAATCATGTTAGATGTGATGTCGGATATATCCGAAAGTCGTCTGTGTGCAAAATTTTGTATTATCGCCAAAACAAATAGTACAGTTGAAAATTTAAGTAATTAATTTGTTTTTTAACAATATTCTACTATTATACTATGGAAAATTATAAAATACAAAAAAATGTCGATTTTTACATCAGGAAAATTAAATTAAATGTAACAATAATAATATTTAGTACATTTCCAACGTGCTGTGTAGGCAACACACATTTCGTGTGCGTGTTTCCTGTTTGAGCTTAAATTTTAATTTAGATAATAAATCTAGGCCTTTTGCATTAACGTCATATTCAACTCTTACGGTTCAAAGGGCACACCAGACAAATAGGTACTATTTAGCTCTTTGAATTAATAAATATCACACATGGGTGGTTTTATAATTTTTATATTCCAATTTTCAAGCAACGACTACGTTTTAAGTTGACAGATCTGCACCCTTTGTATTAACTTACACATTAAATTTTACTCTTACGCTTAAAATGGTACACTAGAAGAATACGTGAGGTTTACTGCTTTGAATTATTAAGTGACACACAGAGTGTTTATATAATTTTTATATTATAATTTGCATGCAATGACTAAATTTTAAGTTGGCAAATCTGCCACTTTCGTTTTAACGTACGTATTCAACCTTAACGCTCAAAAGTGGTACATGAGACGAATAAGTGATATTTAGCTCTTTGAATTAATAAGTGTCATACAGAGTGTCTATATAAATTTTATACATTCACGCAACAACTAAATTTTTAGTTGGCCAATCTACACTTTTTGCATTAACGTACAGTACGTGTTGTTTCGTGTTTCAATAAATAAGTAACGTTAATGAAACTGCAAATCTATCCCGACACGTTACGGGACAATTTGTAATGACCCACAGGCAACTCGAGTCCTACGAGTTGGGTCCTAAATCGAAATGGTCCAATCCCCACATTTGGTGCCAAATTGTAATGTTACCTTGAATAATTTAAAAAAATTATTTTCAGGTAACTGAAATTCCCAGATGTTTCAAGGAGGCATTCGCTTGAACTACTTGAAGATGTTGATATAGATATTTCTCGGTTACTCATTTGTTGTAAACTACTATATCCTAAGGTTTTGGCAATTTTCATTTTGTTTTCGACGGAGTCTGCCACGTACCCTTCAGCAACAGCATGGTTTTTCCAATCCCCACGCCGTTTTAAAGTTGTAATGTCAGCTCCACTGTCTGCCAAGATTGTGACAGAAGTTCTACGAAATGAATGTCCTATGTATTGATCGGCATTGGAAATATTTAAATTCTTCGCAATCTGTCGGGGAATCTGACCTAATGTGTTAATGCCAATAGGATTACAGGTACATTTACACCTATTGTAGAATAAAAAAAAACGTTTCAATCTTCACATGCTTCGGTCTTAAACTCATATACTTCTAAATGAGGTCAATATAAATTACTCTACTGTCATCGTTTAATATGGTAAAAACTCTGGGCCTATGTGTTTTGGTATCTCTAGTATAAACCACAAAGACAGAACCTTCTTCTTTAATATCCCCAACACACAGATTGTACAATTCTATGCGTCTGCAACCGCCAAACGCACCAAATATTACAACTGCCTAAAATGGAATCATATTTATTAAGAATAACTTTAAAAGGAAAGATTTACCTTCATAAGTAAGTATTTGTCGTTGGGTACTTCAAGAAAAAAATTAAGGTAGTCTTCTTTTGAAAACACTAATGACTTCTCAGGTATGTACCCAACAGAACAGTTTTTCAAGAATGCCGAAAGTTTTGAAAACTTGCTGATGTCCACATCCTTTTTGAGTAATAACATACAGTTTAATTTGGAGTACATGCACCATAATGAAGACGATTTGTAGTTTTTCGACTAATAAAATAAATCCAAAGAATGATTACCTTTAATAAGTGATGTAATGAACTTACCTGATCAAGGAAATAAGCAAGCAAAACCATCTCTGTAACAGTTTCCGTATTATTCTTGCGCATCCACTCAATAAATCTGTCGAACTCTTTCTTATAAATGATTTCGGACTTTTTAGGTATAAGACTCAACTCAGCTTCTTCTCCTTTTTTAAGGATTTCTTCAACCACATCTGAATCCATTTTTGCAAAATTTGTTTATTTACAAAAAATAAATGACACTTAGAATGCTAAATTATGGCAACTATAATAAGACCGTTATGAACTACTGTGAAATGATATTTTTTGTAACAATCTGAAATTATAAATTCATTTAAATTGTATCTCAAGGTGGCCAGTTCGACGACAAAATAGCACATGAAATTTGTTTGTAATGCGGGATTATGACAGGAGTTTCCATCATTGCTTTCGCTCCGCTCAAGCAATAATGGAAACTCCTGCCATAATTCCTTGCATTATAAACTAATTTCATAATATACTATTACACAACTAAAGTGCTAAACACTTTTTCTTCCTAAGGACAATAAATAACTTTATTGTTAACTTTACTCTAACAAACAATGAATTTATAAAAGGTAATAAACAGGTTTAATTTAATTTTGTCTCCTAGCCACCAATTATGTTATATTAATTCACATATAACTGGAATTCTTAATCAACCTTAAATCAATGAACTATTAACTGAGTTGGACCGTGCGAGTCTTTTTCAACTTTAATGTAATCGTGGTATTTGCTTTGTTGTATAAAATCAAATGAATGATCAAAAGAGTAAACTCATATTATCACAGTTTCAAACTAAACAATTCAATCTTGACAATTCATTTACATGGTATTATCAACATAAACATCGTAAATCTTAAATAAATCCTAACAGCCCTGCATCTAGCTCTTAAAGTTGTACGCAAGTAATGCACTTAATCAAGGAAATCTTTTATAATGTATTTGAAATTTAAACATAATCTCAATACTTAGCCATTGACTGATCTCCAAATTACATAATAAAAATAATAATCTTACTTAATTGACAACAAATAATCCAACATTACATACCTCTTCTTGAATACATACACATTATACACGGTCATAATATATTCCCAAAACAAATCGCTGTATACATATGTTCTAATATTATGGAACTTAATCGATTCTTGACTAATTTCCCTTCCGATAATTAAGGTACACATAATTCTTTAATAACCAATGTATGTGCAGTGTTGGCTTACTGATGCGTGGGAAAATTTAAGCACATTAAGTACTGTCCTATTCCAATTTACAGTTACATAAATTGTTCAATCGTTTACGTTAAGCACAAGTTTAGCAATTTTATTGAATTTCCAGTTATATCCAACTAGTCTTCAGCTAAATTTATAATTATTAAACATCGCTCGTTTGAATTAATGCTTTTACAGAATATTATTCATCAATTGGTCAGATTTTGTTATATGACTTTTAGGCACTTAATTCATAATGAATTTTTAAGTTAACCCCGATTTACTAACAATAGTATTTAAGATTTTCTTACTTTATAACGATTGATTTGCGAAAGATAACTATATTTTAGGTTTCAAACTATTTTAGATTGTTATGTTAGTACTTGTTTTCCATAAAATAAGTTGGCACGTTCCAGATATTTTAACATTTATTTACAGGTTGAAGCTACATCAATGTTGGAAAGCGAACAAATCTAAGCTCACATTTTTTAAATTAGACTAAATCAAAGTTCTGAGAACCCGACCCATTTAATCTCCGACTGCTAAGATGGCTCAAAATCTTGTGCATTAGAAATATAAATCATATTTGGTGAATTAATAATTATGCGTAACATCACCTTTATTAATTTATAGATTTATATTTATATTTATTCTAAATATTACAAATACTAATTTATTCTTCGCTTAGAATTATTTACTATGACTGTAGATGTCCTAATCCATAAACTGAATTCTGATTTATCCAATCAAATATACGATTTATGTTATATTTACAGAATGTTTTAATGATTTGCAATTTATGTATCAACCCTTTTCAGTGGCTTAGCTTAAATCTAAGATAATAATTTCCATTGATCATATTTTTACAGAAATAAAATAGACGCAAAAGTAGTTTTTTTAAAGAAAACACTGTCTTTCAAACTCTGTTGAAATTCTTTAATTCTAAGACAAATTTTGTTAGTTTAACTATTAATTTAATAGAGAAGTGCTGCCTTTTTTTACCCTTAAGCTACTTAGATGATAATTTAAGCAGCGGCGGTTTGTTACCATTGACAGTTTCTGAATTGGATTTCAAATTTATTATTGATGCAAATATGTAACAAAGTTTTTATGTTATGTTGAAATTTGCAATAATGTAGGCAACTTCATTCATTTTCGTGTCATGTAAATTTCATACCTTAGTGGCTGAAAACATGCATTAAAATTATTCTAATTTCGTACGCATATCGTTCGAGTTTCAGACAGGTCATGCGCAAGGATTTTATTTGCATCGTTTTGTAGATGGTTAAAAGCTAAAAGAGCATCCATTTTGCCCTCTTAAAGATTTTGTAGAAGAGTGCTGTATAGTTTTACAGTAAGTGCAATTTGAACCTATTTTACATTGTTTGAGATTACCTTTTTTGGGCACTTTTATTTTTACGGTAGCTTTTCCTTTTTGCGTATTTTCATTGTACAACTAAGTGTACCGTTATTTTTACGCTATACGTTTCAATTGATCGAGGATGGCGCAGTGAAAGTTTTTTGCTATGCAGAAGAATTCTAAATAGATGGTACCTTAACCCGTTTAAATCAACTAAGTTTGGCCGCTTTCTAAAGGAATTTACATATTTGAGATCAACAAGTATCAAAACCCTGTTTTGTTTCCATTTCAAGAATTATTGCACAGCCAAATTTGAAAGCGTGTATTCAGCAGCATTTGGTTATCAGTAACAGTGTAACAGTGACAACTAAAATGTAAACGTACTGCAGGTACTTCATTTCTAAGCATTCATTCATAATAAATTTTTAAGTTAACCCCGATTTACTAACAATAGTATTTAGATTTTCTACTTTATAACTTGATTTGAAGATATTTTAACATTTATTTACATCTTTGTTGGAAAGCGAACATATCTAACCTCACATTTTTTAAATTAGAGCAAATCAAAGTTTTGAGAACCCGATCCATTTAATCTCCGACTGTCTAAAAGGCTTAAAATCTTCTGGTTGACATTAGAAAAATAAATCATATTTGAGGTGAATTAATAATTACAACACCTCTATTATATCATCCAATTTTAAATATTACAAATACTAATTTATTCTTCGCTTAGAATTATTTACTAGTTGTAGATGTTAATCCATAAACTAATTCTGAATTCAAATATACGATTTATGTTATATTTACACAGAATGTTTTAATGAATTTGCAATTTATTTTCAACCCCTTTCCAGTGGCTTAGCTTAAATCTTAAATATATGAATTTTTATAAGATTCATGTTTAAATACAAATAATGTTACCAACTCATTGTGTATTACACTTTTGAGCCAAAAACATAAACATTGAATTGATTTGAAATGTTAGAACCAATACCGCATAACTTTCCATCCAAACATAAAACACACCCCCACAATCATATACCTCAGGAGCCACAACTAACGGTGGTGGTGAAGAGTGAATAAGCCCCGTTCACCATCACTTGGACTATGATAATTACACAAACATTACTGAGCCGTAACACCGCCATTACGACTCAGCCGAGAACTATAAGGACTCGAACCTCCAACAGGTTGGCCTGTCCATTAAGCAATCCAATACCTTGGGGGCAGTCGCTCACAGATCCATGGGACCGCAAAAGCGGTGTACAGTTATAATTTTTAAGTTCCGCTCCGTGACTGGTGAAATTTCTCCCGCACCAACCACCAATTACAACACATTCACTCAAACGCGAGGGACACTGCTGATTGACGCTAGGACGTCTGGTAGTCATTCTCTACGTGATTCCTTCCAACCCTACGCCCGCCTCCTAGTTCCGACCTCATTCATATAAAAATAAAAATGTAAATAAACACATTCAACCCAAAACGAAATAAAAAGCGTCAAATCCGGTAGTATGTTATAAATCAGTAGGTACATACTAATTAAAAAGGCAATGGTCGGTAAAATGTGATCATCCTCAATCGATATCATAACCAGAATTCTAACTAACTTAAATCCAATATATGTAAGTACACAATACTACATAACTATAACGACCAAAAACTAAAACAAAACTCATCAAAACAAATTAACTTAAACATACGAAAATGTGAGGTGGGGGAAAGCAAAACAACTGAACTAATACTGACAGTCTAGTTATAAAATTCTCATCAACAAAATAAATTATAACATAAACAAAACGTTTGCCACACTCGCATCACTCCAAAATAAAGGAATCATATATAATCAATGGGTACGGTATCTCCCATTGCGCTCTTCCTAGTGCTGTTAGATACCGTTCCTAACTTCTTCTTCCTCGTCCTTTTAAATAAGCTTGCCTCTTCCGACAAACAGTTGGCCTCTACTGTAGGAAAACTCTTAGGCCGTCCTTAGACAGTACTAAACAAAATAAACAAAAACCTTGTTTCATATAAACTCAATACTAATATAAATATAATAATACTCAATCCTGGATAACGAAACAAAACAAGTTGTTACGGTATAAACTGGCAGTAAAACGATACAACAGACCAAATTGGCTTTTTGCACGACTAGCCAGCGGTCGGGGTGGGTGAGATGTATTAAATTTTGTGCACAATGGGATAGTTCATCATATATAAGTCCAAATAGGAGTTGAAAAGTCGTAAAACCGGAAACGGGCCCCAAAGTACTTGAAATGTCACGATAGGGGGTGAAATGCCTAACTACGATAGTTTACAGCTCGCTCAAAATACTCAAATAACTTGCTTACCTATACGTAATCTCCTCAGGCGGTACTAGGACCAGCAGATCTTCCCCTTCAAAACAAATATTTACAAGCCCAATTAAACAAGAAATAAAAATATAAACGCTTTAAATTCTGTACAAAATCGTTTGAAATTTGAATTTCTCAAATCACGTTTAATTATATTCAAATCATAAAACAAGAAAAAAAATGCAATAATTCATCGGCCTATAAATGTACGTTATAGTTAAATAATCACTTGAAAAGCTTTTGGCCGTGTTTCTTTATGTAAACCAAACACAATGTAATGACGTTAATTCGAAGAGCACATTAGAAAACAATGTGTGTCGTCAAATGCTGTGTAATAATAGGTTCACATTAAAACAAGCCCAATCACCTAAATAAGTATAATGTGCATAGAATAAACAATACGACAAGAAAATTCGGATGCAATATTCTTTACTATGTGAGTAGCATCAGATAGCTTATCTAATTTGGCTATGACCTTAGCTAGAGTTTTCATAAACGGCCTTCCCCTAAACTTGTAATTTCGATATACCAAATTAACAAATACGGAACACTCCAATAACTTTTAGATAATTCTCTGAATGAATGCACTGATCTTAAACATTTAAACGATAAAGCGATCACAATAAATCTCTAAAAAGAGGAAAAACGGTGCGTTCATTCATTCGATTTAAACCTAAATAACATAATCATGGAATACACACAAGAATTTATTTAATTTTGTCAACCGCTACAATAGAAACACAAAAATGTTACCTTAATTGAAGAGGCCCTTTTTGTTACACAAAATCTGGAATGGACACAGAGGGTAAACTCGACGATACGGTTGACGCTGGGGCGACGCTCACAATTCCCAGTGTCATACAGCTGGTGACTGCTTCTTTTTGCAAGTTGCGTTTAGAATCTCAATTGATCGTGTACACGCTAATGTTTACATTATCCCGACATTCTTTCACTTAATTTTATTCTCGGTAACTATACACTATAACATGGATTTTTTACAGCACGTTACTTATTATCTTTACACTAATAATGTAAACGTTCTGAATAATTCTTAATACTTTTAAATTTCGAAAAGCTTTATTTATTTACTGCAGGTTATCTGATTTTCGGCGAACTGTGAGCTTAATGTTTGAAACCTTGAAACGAACATTGTATTATTCCGCAAAATAAAAGCGAAACCTTCTCCAGAGAATGACGAGAGCACTTGGTACTTTCAAACACTAAACGCATTTCTAGATCTCGAAAAGTCCCATGGACCAACTGCACATAGCGATAAACTGGTCTCGTGAGGGTGGAACAATTATATGATTCCTTTTTGGATTGCGAGGGGATGAACACTCTATAACGATAGTTCCTTCCACACAGATCGGAGTCAACGTCTTTTCGCAGTAAGCTACGCCACGGTGACGATGAGCTGTACGCTTCTATGCCTATTCAACCACTCCTACTATGAATAATTTCACTTGCGGCCACATTGGTTTTCTTAACCCCTTCCACTCTAATTAGCCAAAAAAATTAAATTTTCTACCAACGCGCATTCGCGAATGGTGCCCATCTGGCGGCTAACTAAAGCTTTTGCAAAAGGCATACCTTACATTGTAATATTTGAATACGTTCTTTGATTTAATTATTTTTATGGTGCAATCCCCAACGTGATTTAAATTAAATTTCTCCAATTTAAAGTACGAAAACATTTGTTTATGCAAAACTATTCCTATTTACAAAGACACTAACGATTGTTTCCTTTCAAATCAGTAAAATGGTTTTCCCTAAATATCGATACCAAAATGTAAATCTCATTTACGTTTTAAACTTTCATCTTTACTTTGCTCAACAACAAAAGCTTCATTTTTGCTTTAGAAAATAACAAAAACAATTCATAAACCTTTTAAATACGTAAACGACAAAATAAAACGTTACAATTAAAAAATTAGTGCGTTATTACTTCCAATTACGAGAACCTATACTAGATTCCAGATGTTCGGTACCTACAAATAATTTATAATTTCGCAAAAATATAGGCAAATCTTTGACAAATCATGGACACATGACAAAGCGCAACCAAAAATTTTTCACTTCATATCATACAGGGTGTCTATGCACATTTTATATTTTGTAATCTTCATGCAACGACTAAATTTTAAGTTGACCAATTTACACCTTTTGTGCCAACGTACAAATATATTCTGTTTAACACGTTCAATTAATATGTAAGATACAGGGTGTTTATATTTTTTTTACATTATAGTTTTCATGCAATGACTTACTTTTAAGTTGGCAAATTTGCGCCTTTCGTATTAACGTACATATTTAACTTTACTCTCGCTTTAAAACGAGAGAATTACACGCTGTTTAATACTTTGGATCAATAAATGTTATACATTGCCAAATTTAGAAAAAAAAAGATTTAGCTGGATACAATGTACACACCATCATTTGAAAAAGAATTCACTATGGCGTGATCCAAGAAATCTTCCTCTATATAAAACTTTTTTTTGAATCGTACTAGCGATGCTATTAGCTTTGGCCGTATTTTATATTACTCCCGGTAGACAATGAAACATTTTTCCTTAATGAACAGTACTGTTGGATTCTGAATGTACATTTGATTACTCGATTGTAGGAAATAAAATTAAATACAATTACGAAGTTTGAATAATATGTAAGTAAATGTTAAGTAATCCGATATAAATAAATTTTGAAAATAAACCTAATCGAAGGGTTATTGTATAATTAATTATTCAAGGCTAGTATTATAATTATTGACTAACATTAGCGGTGAAAAACTTACTGTTCTTCTGCAAATACAAACAATTTGTATCAGTAACGAATTCACTACTTAGATACATTGATTTCAATTACTTGTATATATTTTCTTTAAGGCCTTTCCTAAATCAAGATGTATCGATGGAAAAAGAGCATCGACCTTCAGACTTGTTCTCACGTAAAGCGTTCTTATTTTTCTTATTACGCTCATTATACGTGTTTTTTGTTCAATAGCTATTATTAAATTTTTAGTGGAACTTGCTTCTCAGCTGTAATTAACAATACAGTTCAATTATAAGAGCAGTTTAAAATTTGCCTGTATTTTATTTTACTTTTTTTACTGAATGGATTTGGTCAACTTCACAAAGGGGTTTTCTAAATAGAATGTTGGGTAATGCCATAAACAACAGCGAATCGAGTAGGTGAATATTGTCAGATTAGCGATAAAATGTTTGGTAGTGAATAATAAGTTTAATAGATTCAATATTATTACACTGTATTGAAAATGGTATTCAAAGACGCCCTGTAGGCTAACAATGAAATATGCTACAATCAAAAACCGAGCTAAAGCACTTCAAGATCTCGGCCTAGTTATTAGAGAAAAAAAAACAGATTTTTCAGTAGTTTTGATTTTTGGTATCTCTACATTTTTTTTTCGCTGAACACGAATTTGGCTTTGTCAATTCCGATTTTGCCCGAAACATTTTTTTTGCAAAAGAATGTAAATTTTTGCGTTTTTTTAGTTATTTCTCTGAAGCCGAAAACTATACATTTCCTCGAAAAACAATCTATGCAATATTAAAGAAGCAAAAATTACCTACATTTTCATATTTTAGGTTTATCTGATCACCCGTTCCGATACTAAAGCGTTCCAATGAACGGCGAGAAACGTGTGAGAACTATGTGTGAAATAAGAGATGGTAAAATAGATAATGTATCTAAATTAATAAGTCACTATTGATCGAGTTGGTCGGCCTATTTCCATAGCGTTTTGTAACTGTGTTTTCATATTAGTTGAGTTGGACGGCCGATTTCACACTTATAATACAGAATTAGTAACTCGGTATGGCCCCGAAGTCAACCAACTTATAATACAGAATCAATAATGATCATATAATTTATTTATTATAATGTATTGTGTGAGTTTCTACATAAGCGATATCATTTATACCAAACAGAAAACTTGCAAAACCTGCATATCAGTAAGTGTGTGTTTCTTCATCAGGGTCTTCTGAAATTTCATCTTCATCTGGTTAAAGAGTGAGTACGTTGTGTCCTAACCACTCATTACTTGTAGAAGCATTACGTTCTCTTCAACCAATTTGTTAATTGCAGCGTGCATTAGGAAGGGTGTGATTGTAGCAGCCTGTTATACCCACATTCCGAGTGTTGATGGAGAATGAGTTAGTGTATGAAAATGTAAACTTTCACCATTACTATTTTTATATTTTAAATGGTGTACTTTCATATTTATATTTTATATAAATCTATACGTAACAATTACAGTTATCCACTTCACTAAACGGTAATGTCTATAAGAATTGCTTGAGACGCTAGAACAAACATATTGTAATTAATAAGTCATTGTGTTCTGAGAAATACTGAAATGATCGTATTGAAATGATATACGGCAGTCGTTTTTCACCATTTCACAAACACGCTGCCATCATTCACGTTGTATGTGTACCTTCCATTTGCCACGACCGTATTTTAGTCTTGCTTGAAATGTTAATGTTCTTCATAGGAAACTACTCCAGACCAGAACGTTGTGGATAATCGTTGAATTGTAAAAAATCCCTCAAAAGCAAATCGCCCATACTCATTAGAGCACGACGCTTTTCAAGTTCATCGCGTTGTAAAGGTATAAGAGCACATACAGGGTAAATGAAATTACCCGATGCATGGTCTCTTCAATATGCAAGTTGGGACTTACCCTTTCTCTCTGACCATTCGTATCTACCCACATATGATTGATTGGTCCACGCTTCTCAATTCTTCTAATTGGTTATACACCTTCTTTCTTATTGCATGACATTCATCACGTTCAGCAGTAACGATTACTGATTTATCGAAATCGTCAACTGTTCTCCCCAAACACGTTCATCTTGATTACGATTTTCATCAGCGCTTCATGGTCTAAAATGTAAGCTGGCAAGACTTTGTAGTACGCTTCGCTAGTCGCCATTTTTTCAGTTAATTTCATTACGGTGTTATTGAACATGTTGTTCAGTCCAGCGCCTTCCATTATGTAACCGATTTCTCCTAAAAAGAGCAACAGATGAAACCCACCTAATTGCCTCATAGAAACATTTTTCTACCTTGCGGCTGTGCTGTTAGAAAAATGTAGCGTAACTTCAAGTAGCGGAGTTGGTCAAAGTTCACAAACCACATCTTTTGCCCTTTTTGCTGTACACTTGTCTACAGCTCCCAGTAAGGCTATAAAGATCGTATCATAATGACTGGCAGGAGTATTGCTTAGGCAACAGTGTAAATCCCTCCCATTAGATGGAAAGTTTTGTATCGGTCAATTGTTTATGTATTAAAATCTTCATTATCAAATACAAACTTAACAAGTCCTCTATAACAAGTTTTCTCCTCCTTGTTGCAAGTAAACAGAATCTCTTCGCCATACTTCCTTGAGAGGCGAGCCTTCATTATGTTCGGTACAGTGAATTATAAATGTATTGCATTGTCGAGACGCTTTCGCTAGCAAATAGTTCATCATAACGATATTGGGTAGCTTTGGGAACCGACCTTCATACTGCTTGTTTTATCACGCACCTCGTAAACAACATTTTTGCCTTATGATGGCTTCTTGATCTCTAAGTCAACAAAATTATACGTAATTTCTACCTGACATATGAAACAATTAGATCTTGTTAGCTAAGTCTTGCTACCACTCAAACATTCTTCGCGCATATTTCGGTGAGCAGCAATCATACCTGGAAAAAATAGTAATTCAGTAATTTACATCTTATCATTTTAATTGTATGCATCTTGTTTCATATTGTAAGGGGGATCTCGCGTTGCTTATTTACGAACGTTTACAAGGGCCGGTTCAATAAAAGCTAGTAAATCAAGAGTAAAATGTAAAATACTTTTGCACTGATAGCTTTAAAATTTCCCGGTTACCCCCGATGCACCGAAAACTTTCCCGCAATGCGGTGTTTTTTACTTTCCAACAGAAAGTAGGGTAATTATCTTCTATGGTTGGTAGCAGAATTGAAATGCTGCCAATATAACAGACGCGACAAGGCAATATTTTGATATAATTTCTTCGGAATCGCCCATTTTTCAAAAATTTAACAAAAATAATTTTAAAGAAAATGGAACTCAACGTTTAAATTTTTGTTGACATGTTAACATGTCAAGAGATTTTTATTATAACTAAAGGGTGTGCGGTCTTCAGCTAAGGGTGTGATTCGTATTTTAAGGTTGATCCCTAGTAACGACTGCAAGATGTTGATAAAAAATAGATCCATGGTATGGTCTGCACTAGCTTATATCCAAGCTCAGCTGTAGCCTTAGAACCGTTGACAATTTTTGTTGGTCTTATCAATTCTAATACATTGCAAGTTTATTTAATAGTTAGAGTAAAATTTAAGATTTTTTTTTATAAATGTGGACCTGAACAGGCTAAATTAGGCCTATCACGCTAAAGCACTCAGGAACACTTAGGAGGATGGATAGAGGGATAATGAATTGCCAATAGATGCCTATGAACAGCTACCTTAAATTTTCTCACATCATAAGTGAGAGGAAAACAGGAACTAGAGATCATTCCAGAGTTTAGAAGCCGTGTAGAAAAATGTGGATTGCGCCCGTTTGGTACGACAAATGGAGATTTGTACTGCATACTGATGATGTGAATGAGCGAACCGAGTGTTTCTCGCAAAGATATCCCGAGATGGTATCAAAGAATATAATTCAGCAGCACAATAGCCGTTGTAATGACGATAATACAAAGAAAGAACTGAAACCATACTTCTATGCTCAAGGATGGGTCATTTATAAGCCTAATCGCTCTCTTTTGAATACGATCAACGATATCGAGAGCGTATTGGGGGGCACTAACCCAAAGGTGAGAATTATATTCCAGATGAGGCCGAATTTGGGCCTTATACAGCAGAAGGAGATGTCGAGAGGTAAAGTACTGCTTAGATCTGTACAAAAAGCCTATTTTCGAGCAGCTGTTTTGGTAGCTGACAGAAGATGGTCAACCCATGAGAGATTTGAAGATACAGTCATACCCAACAGAGTAATAGTCTGAAAACTTAAGAACTGAGCCATTCACACTTACAACAGGAAATATTTTTTTTGGCGGGCGTAAGGCAACACTGAGTTTTGTTAGCATTAAATTTAACTACATTATTGCTTCCCCATTCGAGAATACTTTGAATGTCTTTGTTGATTGAATTTGCCATTTCAGATTTAATGTCTGGATTTGACATAGAAGGTGGATTATCACTATGAGTAGACTGATATGAACTACACTGAAGAGTGCTATCGTCAGCAAAGCAATGGATGGGGTTAATTGTTGAAGAAATAAGGTCATTTATGTACAGCTTATATACTTAATATATACAGAAAAAGTGTAGGCGCTATAACGGATCCCTGTGGTACGCCCACGTTAATGCTAACTTCTTTTGAAAAAAAGCCATCAACTACGACACGTATTCGTCTTTTATCAAGGAAACTAGAAACCCAGTTGATGAGCGTATCATTTAACCCAAACGAGGTGAGTTTGGCAAGTAAACACTTATGCCAAACTTGGTCAAATGCCTTTGAGATATCTAAAGCGACTACAACTGTTTCACCGGACTGTTCTACTGTATTGTTCCAAACTTGGGTCACATATGAAAGAAGATCGCCTGTTGAACGACTTTGCCTAAACCCATATTGGTGGTCACTAAGGAGTTTGTTAGTTTCAAGGAACGTGAGCAGTTGCTGATTGATGGCTTCTTCCATGATTTTAGACAAAATGGAAGAGATGGCAATTGGTCGGTAGTTTGAGGAATCGGTCTTATCGCCTTTTTTTGGAATAGAATTTGCTAACTTCCATGATGAAGGGAATTCCCCAGAAGACATAGAGATCGTATAGAGCTTAGATAGGATTGGTACTAGTTCGGGGGAACATTTCTTTAAGACAATAGCTGGGATACCGTCTGGACCAGTCGACTTATTGAGATCAAGCCTACTGATGATCGACTACAAGAGCTTGTACCGAAAATGGATTGGTTTCATAGCGTATGAAGAAGAGTTGACTAGGGGCACATTTTTTCCAGAATTATTGAGACACGAGTTTGATGGAAACAAATCCACAAAAACGTTAGCTTTGTCTACAGAATCGGCAACTACCGATCCGTCAATAGATGTCAGGGGGGGAAATTAAGATGTTCCAAATAAGGTTTAAACTAAATAGAACCAATTGTTACAAACAATTTTTCTTTTTTCAACGCAATATTGTCATGGCACCTTTGTTTTTTAACTGCGAGTTTAAACATTAATTCCAAATAATCTTTGTTATTTGATCGGTAACCAACTTAAATTTACAAAAAGACTTAAAAAATGAAATCGTTGATCTGAACATAATCAAATTGAGTACTTCCGAAATTTTACTAAGGACTGATTTAAATTTGCCTAGAAGCAAGAGTGTTTTATGCATTAATTTGGTTCGAAAAGGCTTCTTAAATTTTAAATAATTCTCTAAATCAATTTGTAAATGCTATATTAACTCTAATTTTCAGTCTTTTTGTATTACAATCGCAATTTCAGAAATAAACTGAAAATATTTTTAAAATTATTAATTTTAGGTATAATTTAGGCTTGATGAAAAAGAAAGAATATCAAACGAGGCTTCGAATGACATGAATAGTATGGTGAGGGGGGGTGTCATTTAAAAAAAATTACAAACAGTGGCACGCCTGTATATTATTAAAAAATCTGAAAATTAATAAATTTCAAAATACTACAGGACCACAAACAATTTTAACTAGCGTTACTGAAAAAATCGATTGCATAACCTTCTATACTTCTATAACTGCATATGTACATGTAGGTTGGAAGGTAAAAATTACCACTTCATACATAAAAAATAATTGTTCTACATTACAGCTTAATTACTAATTACGGATAATTCTGTCTACTCGGAATTCAAAATTACAGAAGTTAATTGCCTACTTTTTAGCGTTTGAATGTAACTTTTAAAGTACATTGTATTTTTCACAATATTACTATCTTAGTATTATTCTATTATATCTTTTAGAAGTTATTCAACATTCTAATAAGATCGTTAATATTGGAAGTTATGTAATAAATCTTATTTTGTTTGTATTGACAATTAATTACTATATACCTAACGGCAGTCGTGGATTGCTATAAATATGTTAGTATTATCTTAGAGATTGATATGTGTTTTCTTTTAAATAAAATTTTTCACAAAGGCGTATTTTACTGTCAAACCTCCATTATATGGAATACAATTTTTAAGATATAAATTAACTAATACATAAATTATAAGTTTTTGTTATGAACGAATAAGTTCAAAGGTAATTATCTAATTACAAATTATTATTAATTTTATTAAATACATAAATAAAAAGTTTACCTCGAGTAGGACTTGAACCTATGACTGTATTTGTAGAGTACGCACCAACCAACTGCGTCTTTATGCAGCTGGTTAGCGCGGTACTCTAGCAAAGTACAGGTCGCAGGTTCAAATCCTACTCGAGGTAAACTTTTTATTTATGTATTTAATAAAATTAATAATAATTTTTACGATTGAGTTGTTAAATGATAATGTGAACTCATATTTCGTTGTAGATGAAACAATCGTACACGGCTATTTTATATCCCCTTTGAATTCCATAGGGATTTTAAGTAGACGGATTAGAGATAATCATTACATTTTTGTTACAGAAGCCACCATGCGGCAGCTTTTAATTTTAGCATTTATGCTTGCAGTCACTGCAAGCATCCAAAGTGTTTATACTAGTAAGTAGCATTATATTCAATTATGGCAACATCTAATATACTCCAATTTAGAATACGGACGCGGTTGCGAAGACATTGGTTGCTCTAGCAATGAAGAATGTGTAATAGAGGAAGATGTATGTACAATACAATCAAAAGGACATTGTGGAAAGTAAGTACTATACTATAAGATAAGGATTCAAAGCGAAAATATTTGTAGATATCCTACTTGTAAGAGAGTTAAACAAAAGGCAAACAGTTGTGAAAATTACGTTTGTCCATCTACACAAGTGTGTCAAGTTAAAAATAAAGAACCGAGATGCGTAGATTCAGGTATTTATTATTTATTTATTTTGCAAACAGACTGCGAAAATCATTTACAGTACCAGGTCGTCATAGGCGGCAGAGCTATAATCCTAATTCTCCAACAGGAGAGCAGAGTACTAGTAACACAGAACCCAAATATCCCCAACTAGACGATATCATTCCTAATGCACCTAAACAAAGTAAAATGACAACCGAAAGATCTAACGTATACAAAATAGGTTATTCACAATCACAAGGTGCTTATCCATCGTTAACGGGTGATCCCACACAGAAACCACGAAACAAAGGTTACCCTACTCAAGGATATCCTAACCAGGGTTATCCATCACAAGGATATCCTAATCAAGGATATCCCAACCAGGGATATCCTTCACAAGGATACCCTAATCAAGGATATCCAAACCAAGGTTTTCCTAATCAGGGTTATCCTCAACAAGGTTATCCTAATCAAGGCTATCCAAATCAGGGCTATCCCAATCAAGGCAATCCCAATCAAGGCTATCCCAATCAAGTCTATCCCAATCAAGGGAATCCAAATCAAGGTTATCCAAACCAAGGATACCAAAACAATGGCTATCCTAATCAAGGTTATCCAGGTTATCAAAATCCAGGTTATCAGCCAGGATACCAAAATCAAGGATATCCGGGGCAACAAGGTCATAATCAAAAACCGGGATTTTTTGATCCTATCTTAAATACTTTATCAAGAACTGTCACACAGATCGGTGCAAATTATATAAGAGACAAGCTATTTAATAACAATAGCAATAGACAAAAACAGATACCAACTCAGTAATTTTTTTCTCAAAGTTTTATTTATCTACTAATTTATATAACAATACTTACTAATAGTTTAAGGTGTAATTAAAATGTACAATTTTTTTATAAAATAAACAATTTAACACAATTTTTTACTGTACAATTCGAAGAATTGGATTATAGCTCTGCAATTCCTTTTGTAAATACTAATTTGACATATAACAATATTAATCTAAAACATTTTTCAGGTAAAATAAAACGCGCGGCACAGAGCTATAATCCAGGATATAGTCCGAGTGCTCCATATCCTTCACAAGGTAGCAATATTTATCTAAACTTATCCGATCATCCAGGTCAAAATTATCCTACAACTAGTCATCAGCATCCTGGGCAATACAATGGATCCAACATCCAACATGGAACTAATTATCCAGGACAATATCCTGGTCAATACCCTGGCCAATATCCGGGACAAACTTATCCGACTACTTCATACCCAGGGCAATATCCAGGACAATACCCAGGGCAACAAGCAGGACAATATCCAGGACAATACCCAGGTCAATACCCAGGGCAATATCCAGGACAATACTCAGGGCAACAAGCAGGACAATATCCAGGACAATACCCAGGGAAATACCCAGGACAACGACCAGGACAATATCCTGGCCAATATCCAGGGCATCCAGGACAGTATCCTGGACAACGGCCAGGGCAGTATCCAGGACAATATCCCGGTGCGCATCATCCAGGTACACATCCTAGTACACAATATCCACGTTCTCAATATCCTGGCACCAATTACCCCGGACAATCAAGTGGTGATTTTTATCGAGATCAAACAAAAGGGTACGTCTTACAAATTCAAATCGGAACACAAGGCGGTAACTACGGAAGAAGGTACAAAAGATCTGCACAATCACAAGGATACGGTTCATATAACCAATCCAGCCATGGTATTAAGACTGGATATCCTGCTGCAGGAAATACTTATCCAATTCCTCCTGGATATACTTCTCCCACTCACCACCCCGGTAGTAGTAATCATCATGGCAGTTCATATCCAGGACGACAACCTGGCACAGTAAATCCATACCACCAAGGAGGTAACTATCCCGGTTCCCTAACTGGAAGTAACTATCCCAATCATCAAACTGCAAGTAATTATCCCGGTCACCAAACTGGAAGTAACTATCCCACTCATCAAAGCGGAACTAATTATTCCGGTTACCAAACTGGAAATAACTACCCCAGTTATCCCACTGGAAGCAATTATCCCGGTCAACAAATAGGAATAAATTATCCTGGAGGGCAACGCCCTGGACATCAGAGTGCAAGTAGTTATCCAGGTACAAATTACCAAGGTCAGCAACATAGTGGGGCACAGTACCCAGGATTGCAATATCCAAAAGGAGGATCTTACGCAACTGGAGGACATCAAGGTCAACAACAGGGAGGAGGTGATTTTTATCAAAATCAATTGAAAGGGTTAGTAATTAATTAATTGCTAAACTACGTTTTTACAAATTGCTATTTTAGAGCGCAACAACAATCTTCTCATGGAGGTAGGAAGTACAAACGAGAAATACAAAGTTACAATTATGATGCAAACAGATATACACCTGGTGCACCAACTTATCCTTCAAACTATTAACCAAAAAACTCAAACTATCCCCCATATCCTACCTATACAACTAATGCACCTTATCCTAAAAGTTATCCAGAACCTCGTGATTATCCAACACAACCTAGCAATTATCCAAATCAAGTAGGAGGTTATTATCCTCAACAAAATGTGCAATACCCAAGCAATTATCCCTACCCATCTGGGCAGTACCCTTCATATAACTACCCACAACAATATCCTGGATACTCTCAATATCCCACATATCCTACACCACCAAAGAAGGAAAATGAAATAGTTGAAGGTTTAAAAACCGTTTGGAGTAAAGTTACCAATTGGTTTAACAATATTCTTCATTAAATATAAATATTTTTTTAAAAACACTAAAGTTGTAGTGAATACTTAATAAGTACTTATGATTCAACTTTGTACTTTTTTGTAATTATTTAGATATGTTAATAATAAAGAGCATATTATATGTTCTTATTTGTAAAATTTTAAACTGCATACTGCTGCTAAGGAAAACAGAATTGGATAGTGTTTTTCAACTTCACCTATACTGCAAATTTGACGCTTAAAAAATGAACTGTCCACACGGAACAAAAGTAAATCTCTTAAGACTACAAACATATGTGCATAATAAAAAAAATAGAGAAAAAAAATTCAGCAGTTAGCTCAACCAATACAGAACATGTAAAAATAAATTGATACAATACGCACTACTATTGGTTTAAAAAGTTCTGAATCACAACTTTTTTACTCCGATAATAGATTATTATATTCTCGATTGTGAGCCGACAAAAAAGCACCCAAAAACAATTCTTGATACATTTGGCAACGTTGTATAATAGAACAAGTAGTACAACTAAAGCTTATTGAGATCTAAATGGAATTTTGAATTTGCACCTACAAAAGAGCCCGGACTCACTGATAAAATGCCCTTAATAAAATAACGCGCGACAAAATATCCAAAAACATAGCCCACGTTAGAATTGCCACAAGTGAAATAATAATAAAAGTTGTGACGTTAAAACCCAATCAAATTAGAGTATTCATTAATTTATAATAGACTCTCTGAGTTAATAAGTCTAACCACTTCTCTTGTACGAGGTGGCAAGTGCGTGGACTTCAGGTATTTTTCTTTGGTACAATTAAAACTATTTCACTGCTTACCCACATTATGCTTTAAGCGTTTTAGAATTCACTAAACGTTACATGGGAAAATTCTCACTATCAAATACCTGGGCCATTTTGGCAGCGAGCTATTGCATCAGGGCTCTTATGCTAGTACTCTTTTGTTGTGGGCAAGTTTGACGCGTCACGGTTCCTGACATAATATGTTTCCGCTCTTATAAATGAATTTCATATCGACTTTTATTGAATCTGCCAACTTGTGACCAAACAATCATGGGGTGGTCTAAATTAATGTCAACATTCGGGTTAAATTACGATTGACACTTTGAGACTGGTTTATGTACGTATTTGTCATAACACAAACTGTGAACATGTAAAAACTTGAGAATATTTGTTTGATGTTTCTTTAAGGTCAATAATGCCACGTGGATTACTACAATCTATGACACTAAATCTTTTTAAATGTGTAGCTAATGTAATATAAATAAAGCCATAAGCAATAGTAGAGGAGCCCCTTATAAACAACAACTTGTGTGTAGGGCGAACGCTATGGCCGTCTCAAATGTTGCCAAACACCCATGCACCATAAAATTTAACTCTTGTTGATCGAGTGAATCCATTTTTCTGCGTCTACAATGAAATTCGTGTATCGTGACTTTGGGCAAAATTCAGTGCAAACGCTAGCCAACACTCATGTTTTACAGGAGTTAACCCTTGAGAGTTAAGGCACGTTGGTGTGTAAATATAAATTTTTGGCAGCATTCAGCCCAAATACTGACAAACAATCATGGGACACACAAATAGGCCCTTGAAAATTGAGAAAACACCTTTCGGCGCGTTCATAAGCAATGTTGATCAACACCTTTAGATAATAGAATTTAGCTCTTGGTCATATTGAAAGAATGAACGAGGTGTGATTGACAAAGTAAGTATGTATAGCTATAGGTAGGGGTAAGGCTGGGCTTGGTAGACTTCGGAAGTTTGTGTTAGAATGCAGTAGAAAGCGCGATTAAAAAAGGGAAAGATAAAAAAGTGTCAGAATTAGCGCATGAATCTTTCGGATGCGAAACAGATATACAGATAGGAGCATGTGGAGAAAACCTGTTCTTGGTAAGAAAATACGGCTAAACACGGTTTGTGCGTACCCATATAAATAAATATATATATATATATATATATATATATATATATATATATATATATATAAGTAGAACAGAGACACTAGAGGCCATCTTGGATTTTGACGTCCCTTCCGATCAGGCCCACGTGGGAGACCATATTTTCTATCCCTAATTACTTTTACTCGCTTACGTATAGGACGTGTATTTTCACCCCTATTTTTTTACACACCCACGTGTAGGACGTGTTTTTTCACCCTATTTTATGACAGCTCACGTATAGGACACGTATTTTCCACCCTTTCTTTTCGCATTCAATTTTTATCTGCATTCTGTTGCGAGACTGTAGTACGTTTTCTAATACATAAACAGAATCTTCTATACTCTGACACGTGTAGCAGCAAAACACATTAGCTAGTTAGTTTCACCTCTATATTATTTTACATGCAAGCCTGACCTTATCATAAATAAGTACATCTGTCAAAAAGCTAATTAAACATAATTCCACGGACTGGGCATAGCGAGCAGCGTTTCCAATTATAGCTTTTAGTCAAAACGATAGTGCCTACAATTACATACAATCGACAAGCACGGCTTTAGCACGAGGATCAAACGAAAACACGCACGCACACATGCACGCACGCTACGCACGCACGCACGTACGCACGCACACGCACACACACACACACACACACACACACACACACACACAACACACACACACACACACACACACAGCACACGACACGCACACGCACACCACGCACACACACAACACACACACAACACACACACACACACACACACACACACACACACACACACACACACACAGGGAAAACACGCAAACGCAAAACACACTAACACAAAAACACGCAAACACGAAAACACGCTAAAGCGAAAACACGCTAACACAAAAACACACAAACGAAAACGCTATCACGAAAATACGCTAACTATTTTCTCCTAAGACGGCCGTCTTAAGAGAAAATACCTCGACCATAAAAGAAGATTTAGATTTATAAACTTGTCCCTAGGGGCGATGTTAGAACGTGGTTAGGTCAATACTTCAGGTATTTCCCGAAGATAACCGATTCTACCCGAACATTGACGAACTCTCTTGCGCACAAGACCCTAGGCTAGCTGCATACTTGTTTCTCGTGTGTTTCGCTCTTTAAAGTGTAACTGTCATCGAGTGAACATTATTATAATGTATTCTCCTGTTTATGAGCCAACATCAGCGGACATTAGAGATTTTACTGACTTGTTAATAAACTATCACAACATAGCCGTTCAAGATAAAGATGAAAGCGATGACGTGGTTGAGCTGAATGTATCTCACATCCATGGTGATGGTGATGGTTCACAGAAGAGTGATGAGGTAGGGGAGAAGGGCGAATCTCAAAATCATGATGATGATGACGACGAATCACGGTTCAAGAAGAAGAAGAAAACCGATAAAGCATGTTATTAAATAATAATGATGTATTGTTGTTTATAATAATAATAATAATAATATATTTTCAAACGTTAAGCTTTCCTTCAATTTTGTTAATAAACTTGTTTTTCTCCTAACAGTGCTCCACAGTCTTGATTCATGTTTGCCGGTTTACGAGTTTTCGCTTTAGCGTGTTTTTCTTGTATTGGCGTGTTTTCGTTTGTGTGTTTTCGTATTTGCGTGTTTTCGTTTTACGCGTTTTCGCATTTGTATGTCTTCGCGTTTACGTATTTTTTGTGTTAGCGTGTTTTCGTGTTTGCGTGTTTCTGTGTTACTGTGTTTTTGCGTTTGCGTATTTTCGCACCCTCCTGTGTGTGTGTGTGTGTGTGTGTGTGTGTGTGTGTGTGTGTGTGTGTGTGTGTGTGTGTGTGTGTGTGTGTGTGTGTGTGTGTGTGTGTGTGTGGTGTGTGTGTGTGTTGGTGTGTTGTGGTGTAGCGTTGCGTGTGCGTGCGTGTGTGTGTGTGTGTGTGTGTGTGTGTATGTGTGTTTGTGTGTGTGTGTGTGTCTGTGTGTGTGTGTGTGTGTGTGTGTCTGTGTGTCTGTGTGTGTGTGTGTCGTGTGTGTGTATGCGTGTGCGTGTGTGTATGTATGTGTGTGTGTGTGTGTGTGTGTGTGTGTGTGTGTGTGCTGTGTGTGTGTGTGTGTGTGTGTGTGTGTGTGTGTGTGTGTGTGCGTACGTCGAGTGTGCGTGCGTGCGTGACGTGCGTACGTGCGAGCGTGCGTGCGTGCGTACATGCGAGCGTGCGTACGTGCGTGCGTGCGTGCGAGTGCGTACGTGTGCGTACATGCGAGCTTGCGTACGTGCGATCGGGCGTGCATGCGAGCGTGCGTGCGAGCGAGCGTGCGTACGTGCGTGCGTACGTGCGAGCTTGCGTGCGTGCGTGCGTGCGTGCGAGCGTGCGGTACGTGCGAGCGTGCGAGCTTGCGTGCGTGCGTACCTGTGAGCGGGCGTGCGTGCGAGCGTGCGTGCGTGTGTGTGTGTGCGTGCGTGTTTTCGTTTGATCCTCGTGCTAAAGCCGTGCTTGTCGATTGTATGTAATTGTAGGCACTATCGTTTTGACTAAAACCTATAATTGGAAAACTTTGCTCGCTATGCCCAGAATTATGTTTAATTAGCTTTTGGCAGATGTTCTTATTTATGATAAGGTCAGGCTTGCAAGTAAAATAATATAGAGGTTAAACCAACTAGCTAATGTGTTTTGCTGCTACACGTATCACAGTATTGAAGATTATGTTTATGTATTAGAAAACGTACTACAGTTGCGAAACAGAATGCAGATAAAATTGAAGGAAATGAATACGGTACAACTTCTGCGAACGAGCTGAAAGATTTGAAGCGTGTGCAGCATTTCCAGAGCCGTGTTGAAACCAGTTAATTTAGGGCTACAGCATGTCCATGTAATAATAGTGTCCGATAAAAGCTGTCAGGGTTATTAGCTACTTTTATAGGTTGTTACAATATAATCGTTCAAGGTGAAGGCGATGAGGTGATTGTATCTCAAAATCTCGATGATGATACTCTCCATGAAATTTCAAATAAAATTAGATTACGTCACTCTTATTTCAGATTAGAAATTTTTGAAACGTTTGTTGACAATGCTATTAATCCCAACTGATAAAAATCCATATAACGTGAATCACATGTGTGTGTGTGTGTGTGTGTGTGTGTGTGTGTGTGTGTGTGTGTGTGTGTGTGTGTGTGTGTGTGTGTGTGTGTGTGTGTGTGTGTGAAAGTAATTGAGTATAAAATAGTTTTATGTAACCTGAAGATTCAATTATTTAATGTAATTTCCGCGTTAGCAAAATTTTTAAAATATTTGTAAGTGTTTTGAATGTAAATTTTTGTAAGTACAATATGATTGTTAAATACGAGTAGCGGTATTCCGGTTTTTCTGTATTACTTTCTAAAATAGTTAATGTTCGGTATGTAATGGGCTGTTTATATCCAGCCATTCACAAATCGTATTTTAGTGAGACACGTTGTATAAAAATTTCAGTACAACGTATGGTACAGCTGAAGGAGAAAACACTTCTAAAGGTAAGCGTATTATTTTAATATATGTTTTTACCAGATATTGCTAACAAAAATGTCGATAAAGATTTTTAAAATGTATTATTACGCTTATAGGATGACGTCATAAGATCAGCTCTACAAAATAGTAGCTACGCACGTATTCGTGGATTTTAAACTTGTAGTTATTGTTAATTCACGTATAATACCATTAAAACCTTTTGCCTTTTATTTCCATTATAGCAGTTTGATATTCTTAAAAACAAGTTAATTTAATTTAACTCTATGTTATATATATATATATATATATATATATATATATATATATATATATATATATATATATATAAGTAATTATCACTTTCCATTCTTTCAATTTCAACTGCTTCTCTAATAATTCGTTCGTATAAGGTATGTAGAGGTGCAATTAAACGGACATTGTTGGGATTAATTTGGTGTCCTGTGTCTAAATGATGTGCAGCTAAGGACGATGGGGGTTTGTGCTGTTTAATTGCTAGTTTGTGTTCATCGGCCTTCGAACATAATATTCTACTAGTTTGTCCAATATCAGTTCTTGGACAGATGTTGCACAGTATCTCACACACTCCTTACTTTTCATTGGGAATCTTGCCTTTGGGGTTTCTTAAAAGTTGGGACAAAGTTGAGTGTGGTTAGAATACCGCTCTAAAGTCGTTTCTTTGGAAATTTCTTTGCTCCTGTGTCTGTAATTTGTTTTATGTAAGATAGAACAACAAGAATCTTGTGTTTATTGTTTGACAAGTTATTATTTATGGGCCTTCTTACTTCGTTGGTAATTTTCAATACTTCTTGATCGTTGTATCCATTTTGAAGTAATATTTTGTTAATAGTCTTCATCTCTTTCGTATTACAATCTTAGTCAGATAAGTGGCAAGAGCGGTATATAAATGGTTTCATAACGCTACGTAATTGACTAGGATGGTGGTGCCAAAGAGAGTTCTGGTAACTATTCGTATGAGTTGGTTTTCGATAAACTTTGTGTGCAAATTGACCGTTAGGAAGTCTTGTTCTCAGAGTATTCAAAAAATCTGGTTAATGTGTCCTAGAAAACGATTCAAGTTTTCTGTTCCATGCGGCCAAACTACAAATGTGTCGTCAGAATAACGAAACCAACATTTAGGTTAAATCTGGAATGGTTTTAAAATGTTCCATACATACACTCGCAAAAGTTGGAGAGAGTGGTGAACCCATAGGTGCTCCTTGAATTTGTTTGTAGAATTGCCCTTTGAATGTAAAATATGTTGAGTGGTTTATTAATTTGAGTATATCTTGGTTTACGGAATGTTTGTCTTCTAAAATTTTCATCGTGTCTTCAATAGGTATTTTGGTGAAAATTGACGTTACGTCGACAGCATCTAAAGTGTCATTTGGATCCAAGGGTACATTTTTGAGTTTTTGTAGAAAATCATAAGAGTTTTGACGTAGGCTGCAGCATTTTTACAAGTCGGTTGAATAATTTTGCTAGATAGCGAACAAGGTCATGAGTCGGGGAATTAAATGCACTGACGATAGGACGTAATGGCCAGTATTCTTTGTATGATTTCTCTCTTGGAATTAGTTTCTGTTTTACTTCTTTGTCTAATTTTGTGGAATTAATGATAGATTTTGTTGTTTTTTCTAGGTAGGTTGTAGGATTGTACTGATTTTTCTTATATATGCTGAAGAAGTTAACAGTTCAGACATCTTGTGGTGATAGTCTTGGGAGTTAACAATGACAGTAGGGTTTCCTTTCTCAGCGGGTAGTATTAATGTTTGTTCGTCGTTTTTGATTTGGTTTAATATTTGGAGGTCTTGTTTGGTGATATTCTTGTTAAAATCTGAATAGAAACGTAGTAATACTCTACGAAGTGTATGCTTCGAATACTAATTTAACTTCTTTAAAGCGTCCCATAGACCAAAAAATAATACCCAAGGCATTTAAATTGAAACCTAGACCAGACATTCATTGTTTCTTGTAAGATTTTATCCAAAACAAACCTTGCCCTTTTAAGAAAAGCGATTGCCAATGAAAGAGATAAACTTGACTATCTCAACTGTTCCCGTTAAGACACCTTCCAAACTTTACATTCCATCAAAGTCATCCCTTCACATTTGATACGATGGGTCGCCTAATTGAAAATACTGTAAAATTGTACTTAATGATGAAAACCAACCGACAGAAACTTGAACGTCAGTCTCAAACGTCGCAGGCGAAGAATGTAGAACCACTAAGGACAGTACACAATTTCAGTGACAAAAAATTCAATGATAACGTTCTCAGCGTTTTAGGTAAATGGTTTACTTTTGCCATCACGCCCAAACGGACTCCCTGAGAAAACATTGTTACCCACGTGGAGTACGCCTTAAAGGATACAGAACGTGCTGACGAAATTAGTCGCAACATACCACTCATTCTTACGAACTGCAAACTTCCCAAACAGAACATCACCGAACAAGACCTCCAAATGTTAAACCAGATCAAAAACGACGACCACATATTAATAGGTACTACACGCTGGCAAAGGAAACGCTACTGTCATTTTTAACTCCAAAGGCTATCACCACAGGATGTCTGAACTGTTAACTTCTTCAGAATATAAGAAGAATCAGTACAATCCTACCACCTACCTAGAAAAAACAATAAAATGTGTCATTAATTCTACAAAATTAGACAAAGAAATAAAACAGAAACTAATTCCAAGAAAGAAAAGAATTCCCAAAATACACGGACTCGCAAAAATTCATGAAGAAAACTGGCCATTACGTGCTATCGTGAGTGCATTCATTTCCCCTGCTCATGACCTGGCTCGTAATCTTGCAAAAATTATACAACCGATTTGTGAAAATACTGTACCCAAAAACTCTTATGATTTTCGATACGAACTCAAAATGTACCTTTGGGTCGAAATGACACTTTAGTTAGTTTCGAGGTAACGTCACTTTTCACCAAATAGCTATTGAAGATACCATGAAAATTCTAGAAGACAAACATTCAATAAACCAAAATGTATTTAAATTGATAAACCACTGTATGTACTCAACCTATTTTACATACAAAGGACAATTCTACAAACAAATTCAAGAAGCACCTATAGGTCGCCACTCTCTCCAGCTTTTGGGAATACATGTATGGAACACTTTGAAACCACTGCTTTAAATTCTACAGACTTAAAACCTAAACGTTGGTTTCGTTATGCTGATGACATATTTTTAGTGTGACTCCATGAAAAGAAAACTTGAATTGATTAAAATTTTACAGAAATTAATTAAACAAAGTATAAAGGCGTTATTTATAAATAATGTGTTGGGCCACCCCTATTAGTTTCACACTCCCGCGCCCTTGGCATGGATTCCAACAGGTGGTTGATTTCGTCCTGAGGTATTTCATCCCAGGGAATCTGCGATTCGTGCCGGAGAGCTTATAGTGTCTGTGGAGGATTGACTAATTGCTTGAGTCTTCTACCCATCATGTCCACACATGCTCGATGGGCGAAAGGTCGGGTGATCTAGGTGGCCACGGCAAGTTATTGACGTTAGCCTCTTTGAAGCGCTCTACAGAATGTCTTGCAATGTGGGGACGGGCATTATCCTATTGAAAATTGGGTCCTCCAGCTCCTGGAGGAACGGAAGGACATGGGGTTCTACCACCTCATCAACATATCGGTGGGCATTCATATTGCCTCCGATGATTACCAACTGAGACCTGCCTCCATAAACAATAGCACCCCATACCATAACCGCCACAGTGTGGTGCACATGACAAAAGAGTTCTTAGCTTCTACAATAATTACAATGACATGGACATACCTAATCAAAATTTCAAATATATTTCAATGCCTTATTCAGATAAAAAATCAATTTTATTTAAGAATTTGACTAAATTTAATCTAAAACCTGCATTTGAATCACAGAATGTTAACTATTTCTCATTTTCTAAACTAAAATCTTCGTACCGAAAGAACAAACCACAAAAACCATTTACAAAATTCAATGTAACAATTGCCAAAAAATGTATATTGGTACTTCCATACAACCGTTAAGAATCGTTTAGTTCAACATAAATCTGATGTAAGAGTGAAACCAAAAACTACTGCCTTGTCTAGCCATACAATTGGTTATAAAGACAATTTTGATTATGATAAAACTGAAGTTCTATGTACTCAACAAAATTATGAAGAACGTTTATTATAGGAAACGTTATGTATCAAAATTCATGAAAAAAAAAATGCTGGTAATTTTAAAAGAGACGTGGATAATTTTTCATCTATATATATATATATATATATATATATATATATATATATATATATATATATATGGCATATAAATAAATTTATATGCCAAACTTTAGGTGGTGATTATACACAAAAAAATTTCACATTAACATAGATCCGGAAATGCTTCACTAAAGAACTATGGCGGCTTAAATAAGGTGGACAATGATGATTTTTTTAATTTAACTACTGTCGATAAAAAACACTTTCTTTGCATTATTTTTTATTTCCTCAATTTTTTTATAAGTTTTTCCAATGGTTCTATCTCTGCCAGACTGACCGTTTTCGAGAAAAACCGATTTGAAAATGGTTACGCAATTTGTTATTTAATAGAACAAATTAACTCAAGGACGTAAATTAGTCGAAATCAACACAAACACAAAAAAATTAATTATTATTAAATCGACTGATAGGTCTACGATGATATGGCTAAAAACATATAAAGATCAAAACAAGTTTTTTTATTCAAATTAACATACGGTTCTTAAAATAATTACCAAATAACAAAAATGATCAAATAATTTTATTATAGCATGTGCTGCAAATGTCCGCCATGCATATTAATCCTTGTCCCGAATTACTTCGCATTGCTCTATTATCCTTCGTTCAAGGTGGTTCTCGTTTTCAAATGGGACCGAGTAGACCATTGACCGTAAATATCCCCAAAGAAAAAGATCTAAATGGTTTAAGTCGGGTGAACAAGGAGGCCACGTAACTGGACCGCCACGGCTTATCCACTTCTTGTGGTAAACTAAATCTAGATGATTTCGAACTCCGACACTAAAATGGGGAGGTACTCGATCACTCATAAACCAACTTTGTAATCTAATTGCATGTGGCACACCATCCAGAAGTTCTACAAGATGGTTTTCCATAAAATTCAAGTATGTTCCACCATTTAGGCGTCGAGGCATTACAGAAGGTCCAATTAAATGATTTTCGAGTGTAAATGCCCATACATTTATTGAAAATTTGTTTTGAAATCTTGCTTCAAAATAAGCATGGAGATTTTGGTCTGCTCAAACTTGACTATTGTGGAAGTTTATAATTCCTTCTCGTGTAAAGCCGGCATGTTGGATGTTGAATTGCATCTGTTGGCAAAAATCTAATTGGGATTGAAAATCTTCCGCTTTAAGAGCTTGAAGACGCTGTAAATGATACTGCTTTAACAACTTCTTATGCAATATTTCCTATACGCTTCTCTTGGATAGATTTTCCATTGCTGAGTTGACAGGCACACTATTTAAAACACGCTCTGCTGCATCTGCATTCCTAGTGGTACGCTTTCTTCCTGTCAGTTATTTTTGGCAAAAATGTGCCATTTGCTGTTAAACGTTGATGTAATGGAGAAGATCAATTTATGAAAGGTGTTCGACGTTCGGAAATGTTTCTTGGTAGAGACTGAGAGCTACACGACTACAACCCTTTGCTATGCTATACATGAAATGCAGATCGGCTATTTCAGAAAAGGTGTAGTTTGCCATAACGTAATAACAAGACCCACAATTAATAATTGTAGTATAGTTAAAAATTTAAAAATCACAAACAAAAAAGGTATATAAACTTACATATAAGAGAAGTTATAAACAAAGAAAACTTACAACTGACATAATAAGGTAATGTCACATAACGTAAATAATAATTAGTATCACATATCTAAATATCGATCTAGATCTAAGCGCTAACAGAATTCATAACAAACATTTTTTTATACCTAATATATAATATTAAATTTACTATCTGTGAAACTCAATTAAAATTATTATTTGAATATACCAGGCTATCTAAATATTACATCGGAAATTTATTATAAAAGGTTAACAATTAATTATAACCAATATTTAAATTTGCTGTTTTAAAATTCAAAGAATTGTTATTACGAACATAACACATTTCTAAAAACGTTCTCCTTTTGAGATTGCTGTGTTTATCTAAAAATTTTGTATTTTGATCATTTAACCTATGGTCCAATTCATTAAAGTGAACTGCTAAAACACAAGATTTACGTTTCAACTTACAGTCACTTTTGTGTTGGGTTAATCTATGTTTCAGTTTTTGTGATGTATGTCCAATATAACACTTACAACAAAAGTGACTGGAAATTGAAACCTAAATAGAATAAGAATATTCGAATCCGTTGAGTGATTCAGGAGATATTAAAATGTAAATATTGGAAAATGCATTGACTTCCCTCTCCTTAGATACGGAAAAATGTCGCAAAGCAGAATGATGCGGTATCACCCACGCTCTCAAATTATATTTTTAAGTTTAAGCTCATCACCCAATTTTCCGAAATAGCACGAGCTAAGAGCTTGTTATGATTACTGTTTAGATTTTTATAATAACCGTAGTCAACTGGTCAAAGTAAAAATCTAGCCATTAGTTGTTGTAACCTACTAATCGAATACTCGTGAAGTAATCGACTATTCGACTAATCGCCCACGTGATTAACATATTGTGTGCAAATCGGGAAAGATTTGTTTTTGATTAGTTGAGTTGATCGGCCTATTTCCACCGTTTTTGCTTTTAGAGCGCGACGTTTCAGAAGCAGACTCTGCTTCCGTAATGAGGCTTAGTCCTGAGAAGGACTGTTTTCGCACTTGAGTCGAATTCATATGTTATATATAATGAGGCCTGTAAGACGGCCAATCAACACACGGTTTAATCCCAAATACGTTACACCCACAGTTAAACATAGTAAAGGCAGTGTTTTTTGATGGGGTTGTTTCTCATTCTCATTCTATTAATTACACTATGGATCTATTTGTCTATAGGGATATATTGCACAATGTAATACTACCTTATGCAGAGTGGGAAATGCCGTTGCGTTTTATCTTTCAACAGGATAACGATCCAAAATACTCTTCACGAGCTGTTCAGGAGTGGTTTCACGAAAATACTTTCGAGTTTTGCAGCGGTCGGCCCAATATCCAAACATTAACCCTATTGAAAATGTATGGGAAGAAGTGGAACGTCGAATTCGTACACAAATTTTTCCAAATAAACGATCGTTAGTAAATTAATGAAGTTTGGACAAATTTTCCTGAAAATACTATTCAAAAGTTGATTGACTCAATGCCCCCACGTTGTCGCCAAATAATAAACAATAACGGATATTCTATTAGCTATTAACTTTCTAGATACCGTAATTATTAGTATTAGTGTTTAAATGTTTGGTAGTGAAAAATAAAATATTGTTTAACAATTTGTTGCTTTACTTTTCTGGCACTTCGTTTGACATAGATTATTGTATTTGCGTTTGCAATGTTGCCTATTTTCGTAATGAACTTATTATAAAAGAGGTTGCATAGATATCCTAAAAAATTTTATTAAAATTATTTCATTTCTTTTAATTTCCATGTTGTAGGTTGCAAGGCCGTGTGGTGTTCCACGCCAGAAATTTATAAAATACTTTAGAAATAACTGCATATTTCAAAGATTTAAAAATACTGAATTTTATAAGAAAATTTGAAGACATGTTTTTTACAGATAATTTGATTTCACATAGTTTTTCTGTATAAATTATTTTAATATGAATCCAAAATGCATTAAAAATTAAGTAAATAGGTTTGAAAATGCTTAAGCTGTATTATCGGCGGCTTTGGAATTTTTTTTCAAGTTAGCATCTAGATCATGTGTTGTTCCACACCAGATATTTACTGTCATAAATAATTTTTTTTTGTAATTTGCTTCCATTTTGATTCTTTAATAGTAATATTAAGGAACCCGATGTGCATCATCTCCAAAGTGATTATAGCCATTAATTTACGGAACATTTTACGAAAATTTTTAGGTTGGCAAAGCTTGATCCGGAATTATGTCATGCCTGTCACTCTTACAAAATGTGTCAAAAACAGGGTGCGTCCAGTGGATAACTTTGATGTGAGCAAATTCGCGACCGTATTTTTGGCAATTTTACGTATTTCAGGAGGCGTCATTGTAAGATTATCTTCCATTTTCGTGTTTTGTGACAGAATAGGGATAAAACAAAAGGTGACTAGATAAAATTTTCACTTTTAAAATTATGACTTTACTATCCGCCACAAAAATGCCTAAATAAACTAAAGTAAACATTTTTGTTTGAAAAGGGCAAATTACAAAAATAAAAACGTGTTTCATAAGACCCTGAAGCACTCGCTCACTTCACGACTGGTCTTATGAGACTTGATTTTTAATATACTATTGTAGGGTTGTATGTCAGAGGCAGTTAATTTTGCAGTAGTTCAATACTTCCCTAAACGTAAGTAACTGTTAATGGCAAACAATGAATTTAATAATATTGCCTATCAAAATATATAAGTTGGTACTTTGATAAATATTATTTTGATAGTTAGATGTCAAAAAGGCAGTTTCTTTTACAGTAATTAAACACTCAAAGAAAGTAAAGTAAAACATTGAGTTTAGTAATGTTATTTATTAAAATGATTAAGTTGGTACCTAAGTATTGGTTTGGTAGCATTGCATGCAAAATAAACAGTTCATTTTACAGTAGTTGAATACTTTAAAAAATGTACTTTGTCATCATTCAAAGTTCTGGATGACACATGTTAAAGCCAAATATTGAGGTTAGTAATGTTACGTATTAACATGTTTAAGTTGATAAATATTAGATGACTTAATTAAATTAATTGAACGTTAGAATTACAATTGTTTTTACTATTAATTAAAAATTACATAATTTAAAACTTCCCACATGTAAATTTCTGTTTGTCTAAAAAATATCCTTTTTGTGCCTGCATTGCATATGCAGACCGCAAATGCGGCTGGAAACTATGCGTTTTCCGGCCTAGGCCGTCAAAAGTAATACTAACTTACAGTTGGTATTCGTTGTAGTGACAACTGATAGAATCTCGACATAATCGACATTTGACATAACACAAAGCCTAATCGCGTTACCGTGTACGTGTACGCATCCGTTATGTCCGTATTAGTTCCTTAGAAACTACAAATTACATCCATAAATTATTATAAAGTCAACAAATTGGTAAGGTACCTACAAAATTCGAGTAATGAACCATTTCGCAGTTGTATTTCTTAGGTTATATAGTTATATAGTTGTCATTATTACCAACTTAATTACAACAGGTATAAAATTTTGAAAAGGACAACAATTTTGTTTATTGATTTTAATAACATTTGTTGACGCCGGCACAAAAAATCTTGTGTATCACTTTGCCATAAAATGGTTTGCGAGTACTCATAAATTTGCAGGCCTCGACTTCGTCTCGCAAACACCCATTTCCTGGCCTTGTAATACAAATAACATTTTTTTTATATATTATAATTAATTACATTCAAATTATTTATACAACAAAAATCAAATGTCAATCCATTTAGTTTAATAATATTTTATACAGTAATACCGATTTAAACCAAATATTTCATATTATTTTCAATTAAATAAAATAAGCACCTTGAAGTTACTTTGTGATTTTTTCTAAAACGTGTAGTTATCCGAGCATGACTTTAAACGCATAGCATTTGCATGTCTGTTGTCTACGGAATAACAAAATATTTCTTTAACTCTAAAAAAATGGTAATTGTAACATTTTTTCACCATTGAAATTTTTTTAATAACAATTTTACCTTTAAATAAATATCGTCAACAGTTATCGGGATGTGTTGTGACCATAGCGAGAAGCGGCGTTCTGTAGCTAGTTTGTTTCAATTAAATGAAATTAAAAACACTAATAATTTTTTCGAATAAGTTGTATTATCTAAGAAACGACCGCAATTAAGCGTAGGGAACTTGTACGAAAGTATTTGAAAAAATTAAAAATGGAATAAAAATGTATTTAAATGAACAAAGACATACCAAATAGATAAAAGAAAACTACAAACTACAGTAGAAGCTACCCAGTGTAACATTTAGAAGAAACTGTTAAATGGGGCAAGTTTCAGACAGTTATGTTAGTAAGTTAATATCGTTTGCGGCACAGTTTAAGCTGCTCAGGTTTCTATTATATTTTGAAAAATCGAAAACGTGCTGTAACTTGTTTATTTTTTGAAATTTGTTAAATGCGCAAAAAATGAAGCAACCTTTTACGTAGAGTATTCCCATCTGCTTTGATTTTATTTTGCACGTTTTGGTTTTCAGCAACTATCATCAATTTCTTTTTCCTTAGGGCTGTCATATTGTATTTTTTCGTTATCAAGTAAAGAAAACAATTGAGCACTAAGAAACTTAATTTAAGATAACCAAGGAGAAAGAAAGCAAGATATATTTGGAAACAACACGTAGATACTAAAACCAAAGCTTAAAAATTAGCAACTAAATCTTTAACAAATAAATGCGACACAGAAATATAAAATTTCTAACAACATAAAAATGAATAAGAGGCGACTTGGATAATACTTATTCTTTAATACAACCAAATAAATTTAAACTTATATGTTCATATTACCCCAAAATATCTGGTGCGGAACAACACACGACCTTCCAATCTACACAGTGGAAATTAAAGAAATGAAATAATTTTACTAATTTTTTTAGCATAATTAAGCAATCTTTCCTTAATACGTTCATAACAAAAATCCATGCCAGATGGACGTTTCAAACTTCGTGTCAGATAGAGGTTGACATACATCTATAGACAAAAAAAATTCCAAAGCTTCCGCGTTACAAATTTTTTTATAAAGTTAATCGTTATTCAGAAATTGAAAAAAACAAACTTAAACTCTACCTTACGAATTCTTTTGTCGCTAAATAACGCCTCGCATCAAAAAATGGCATATAACATGTAACAAACTCTTTACGTTTATTAATAAAATTTACGTTTATTTAGGGAACTTAACATGCATTGTGTGAAGCGTGTGTTGCATATCATAGTTGCATAAAACATGCATTTAATTATTGTAAAAGTAAACTCGTACGCATAATATTGTACATTTGATTCACATGAGCATACGCAAAGACTACTGTAGCGATTCTTTTTTGATGATATTCTTAAGGTGGATGTAGCGCATCCACTGTTACTTTATTAAACTTTTTAATAACTTTTAATAAGTGCTGTATAAATTGTACGGTAAGTTTATTTGAAAATCAATTATACAACAGTTTGAGATGATTGATTTTTCAGGCACTTTTGTTTACTTCTACTTTACGTTTTACTTTATTTTATTCATCCGCAGCAAAAAAATTATACATTT
Organism: Vesta saturnalis; assembly: GCA_036346205.1. Taxonomy (NCBI): domain Eukaryota; kingdom Metazoa; phylum Arthropoda; class Insecta; order Coleoptera; family Lampyridae; genus Vesta; species Vesta saturnalis. Next base: position 724,357 of record JARFJB010001237.1, on the reverse strand, counting down.
TGGGAATTTTAATACATCCGAATCCAGTTTTATTTCAACTCACATGTAAAATCTACGCAGCGGAATTGTACAAGCGCTGATTCAGCAAGCCGCTATTTCGGAACCTACAGAAGTACAGTATAGTCAAAATAAGGTATTTTGTTTCTATTAATAATTCCATAAATTAGTTTTACTTAAGTTAAATAATCGTTACTAACACTAGTTTTAAAATATTCTCATTTATAATCAAAATTAAGGTAGTAAATAAAGCTTGTTATTGTCAATTTTTTTTCTTATATTCATGGTTTACTTGTTTTTCCATAAGACGAGTTGGCGCCCTTTTATTTAACAATTTAGTTTCAGGTTGAACCGACATCAATTTGTAAAGCGAACATACCTATCTCTCTCTCTCTCTCTCTCTCTCTCTATATATATATATATATATATATATATATATATATATATATAAAAGAAAATTAAATTAGTTTAAGCTCTTAAGTATGCGATTCATGTGGCAACATTGGTAATTTCGTTAGTTCGACGCGTTGACAGCAATAATTTCGATGAATTGAGGTTAGATTGTTTGTTTAGGTTATTGCAGTTATCAACAGTTCACGGTTATTTGGCATAAATATGTACTCATTTTTCAATCTTGCTATTTGATGTCACTCGCTTTACTATTCTGCTCTAATAGTCCGTTTATCGATGTACATTAATGGTATGTCCTATTACTTGCTGAAATGCACCTGTAGTGTAATACCTTAAGGTGATCAAAACTTAATTTGTGCTATCGATCGATTTATTTCGCTGGGTTACTGGCTTGATGTTGTTACCTATACGTAATACAAGATCTCGTACCATCGCTTTTGAGAACCGAAATCTTTCATAAAAATCTGTATCGTTGAGAATAACCATGGGATTAGTGCGATATCTAAATACTCGCGGACGTCTAAGTCTTCGAAGGCGAGGTTTTTTTTTTATGATTGTGGACCTGAACAGGCTAAATAAGGCCTATCGTGCTAAAGCACGCAGGAACACTTAGGAGGATGGATAGAGGGATAATGAATTGCCAATAGATGCCTATGAACAGCTACCTTAAATTTTCTCATATCATAAGTGAGAGGAAAACAGGAACTAGGGAGATCATTCCAGAGTTTAGAAGCCGTGTAGAAAAATGTGGATTGCGCCCGTTTGGTACGACAAGTGGAGATTTGTACTGCATACTGATGATGTGATTGAGCGAACCGAGTGTTTCTCGCAAAGATAGCCGGAGATGGTATCAAAGAATGTAATTCACCAGCACAATAGCCGTTGTAATAACGATAATACAAAGAAAGAACTGAAACCATCCTTCTATGCTCAAGGGACTGTATGTGAGAAGTTAAAGACGGGTCATTTATAAGCCTAATCGCTCTCTTTTGAATACGATCAACGATATCGAGAGCGTATTGGGGAGCACTAACCCAAAGGTGAGAATTATATTCCAGATGAGGCCGAATTTGGGCCTTATACAGCAAAAGGAGTTGTCGAGAGGTAAAGTACTGCTTAGATCTGTACAAAAGCCTATTTTACGAGCAGCTGTTTTGGTAGCTGACAGAAGATGGTCAACCCATGAGAGATTTGAAGATACAGTCATACCCAACAGAGTAATAGAGTCTGAAAACTTAAGAACTGAGCCATTCATACTTACAACAGGAAATGATCGATCTTTTTGGCGGACATAAGGCAACACTGAGTTTTGTTAGCATTAAATTTAACTAGATTATTGCTTCCCATTCGAGAATACGTTGAATGTCTTTATTGATTGAATGTGCCATTTCAGCTTGAATTTCTTGATTTGACATAGAAGGTGGATTATCACTATGAGTAGACTGAGATGAACTACAGTGAAGAGTGCTATCGTCAGCAAAGCAATGGATGGGGTTAGTTGTTGAAGAAATAAGGTCGTTTATGTACAGCAGAAAAGTGTAGGCGCTATAACGGATCCCTGTGGTACTCCCGCGTTAATGCTAACTTCTTTTGAAAAAAGCCATCAACTACGACACGTATTCGTCTTTCATCAAGGAAACTAGAAACCCAGTTGATGAGCGCATCATTTAACCCAACGAGGTGAGTTTGGCAAGTAAACACTTATGCCAAACTTGGTCAAATGCCTTTGAGATATCTAAAGCGACTACAACTGTTTCACCGGACTGCTCTACTGTATTGTTCCAAACTTGGGTCACATATGAAAGAAGATCGCCTGTTGAACGACTTTGCCTAAACCCATATTGGTGGTCACTAAAGAGTTTGTTAGTTTCAAGAAACGTGAGCAGTTGCTGATTGATGGCTTTTTTTTGAAAATCTTCCAAAGAGGAAAGTGACGAATCAGACATAATTACTAAAATGATTGGTTTATAGTATAAATAAATATGATTGTGTAAGTATTACTTACTTATAATTGTTTTGGAATTTATTAAAAAATAAAAAAATTTAAAAATAAAAAAATATTTTTTGTATTGTAACAATAGTTGCTCTTAATGAAAATGCAATGAAAATTTATTAAAATTTAATAAGAATAGAACAAAAACTGAATTTTCGGAATTTTAAATCGAAAGGAAATTAATTTAAGATGTCGATATTGCTATCTCAAACCTAAGAAAGATTTAGCGGCATTTGAGACTAGCTTAACCTTAATATTTTGTTTATGCAACCCGATTTTTAGTTTAAGAACGTCTCAACTACTTTAAGAACGTCTGAAATTTATGACCTTCTTAAAAATGGTGGATGACGTTTATGCAACCGAAAATTATATTTGAGACGTTCTTAACGACTTAAGAAAGCCTTAAAATTTAAGATAGGCTTTATGCAACCGGCCATTAGTAAATCTAACTATTCCTCACTTTTACAACCTAATTATTTTTCCTTATTTCACATTTAAGTGTAAAAAACGTCTGAAGAAAAAATAGTATATTTTATGCGGAGCAAAGTGACTTTTGTGGCTCATCTGTATTTGCCGGACTCACGTCAAACCTATAGATTCGCTACAAAAAGTGTCACTTTAGCTGCATATAAAGTAATATACTATTATTGACAATTAGTTTGTAAGATACCGCTTTTCTAACCATTTAAAGGTTGAAAAGTGAATGATTCTACGGATTTACTTTAAGCGGTCAGTAATAACAAAAAAAAGGAGGCAGTAATGAGATGAAGCGGTCAGTAATGGACCACTATCCAACCTGTGGGGGAGCTACTATCGATTTAAACTCTCAATGTCAAATTGACAACTTTTTAATAAAGGGTCAAGAGTATGCAACCATTTCTTCTCACGTGGGTAGATGGTGAGTGAACGCAAGCAATAGGTGGAAACACACAACACGTTTTCTTTAATAATCATATTTTGATAAGTGAATTATTGATAACAAGTAACGACAAAACCAATAGAAAAATAGTAATCATAACATTTATGGCTTCTCGCAAAAATTCGCATTGTCACCACCTTCAATATTAAACGAGAAGCCGTGATGCATGTGTTCCAAAATTTTTTGATTTGAACTGTATAATGTTGCTTGTTCTTTAATTATGAATAAAATCGTATACGGCAAAATTACCATTCCCCTGTCTCGGTGAAACTATACTTCTCTCGACAGGAATGGAACATCTTCCGCCTCGGTATGTAATTATACTATTAATTTCAATTTTTTAGGATAACTATGCAACCTTTTCTTTGTACGTTCATAACGAAAACAGGCAACATTGTAAAAACAAAAACAATAATCTATGTCAGAATGGCATTTAAAACTTCTTGTCAGATAGAGATAAATAGGCAAAAATACGTATTATAATATGCAGCTGTTTTAGAAATATTTGATAAAAAAACAAATACTAACCCATTCTCCGCGTCTGGATTTCTCCCAAAATCGAATCAGCCCTAAGCCAAATGGAAATAAGCTTACATACAAAATATTAATTATGTAGGTATTTTCGTTCTGGAGTTATGGTACACGCACACGCACACGCACACGCACACGCACACGCACACGCACACCTACACGCACACTCACACGCACACGCACACGCACACGCACACGCGCACGCGCGCGCACACGCATACCCACACGCAACAGCACACGCACACGCACCAGCGCACGCCCACGCACACGCACACACACACGCACACGCACACGCACACGCTCACGCACACGCACACTCACACGCACCAGCGCCAGCACACGCACACGCACACGCTCACGCACGCACGCGCACAAGCACAATCACACGCATACGCACACGCACATGCACTCGCACACGCACACGCACACGCACACGCACACGCACACGCACACGCACACGCACACGCACACGCACACGCACACGCACACGCACACGCACACGCACAGGCACACGCACACGCACACACACGCTCACGCACACCACACGCACCAGCGCCGGCACACGCACACCACACGCACACGCACACGCACACGCACGCGCACAAGCACAAGCACACACACACGCACACGCACACGCACAAGCACACGCACACGCACAAGCACACGCACAAGCACACGCACACGCACTCACGCACACTCTCTGATACGCACATACGCGCACACACACACACACACACACACACACACACACAACATACATATTCACACGCATACACGCATGCACGCATGCACGCACACACGCACACACGCACACACGCACGCACGCACACACGCACACACGCACACACGCACACACACACACGCACACACGCATACACGCACACACGCGCACACGCACACACGCACAGTTTAAATTTTTTGAAGTAGTCCACTAGTGCAAACTTTTCTTGCAAAGTAATATTTGTGAAAGTCTTAAACTTTTTAACTTTCACATTTGGGTAACATTATTAACTTCAATATCTGGCTTTAAATATTGTGAATCAGGATTTTAAATGTTGCCAAATTAAATTTCTTGGCTGTCATTTTGACATGCAATGCTACCAAAATAATGTTTATGAAAGTACTAACTTATGTTAGGGGCAGCATTATTACCCCAAATGTTGATATTTTTTCTGTAATGATATTCCCACTTGTCAAAATGACAAAAAATCAATTTGATGACGTCCTGTCAAAAGGAATCGTGCTGTGTTGCCTACTCAAGTAACGCATATGATGATCAAGTCTCGTATTGAACTGATAGACTAATTTGGTAACTTAATTCGAACAATGCATATTTTACTTCGGATAAATTGAACTATCACGTTAACACAGATTTCGATTTTGATGGGGGTCGAACGACATTATTAAATCAATAGGTTACACAAAATTAAGTTTTTGAGAAAATGCTCATCCAAAGACGTCAGATTTGTGTATCTAGACGAAACGTGGATTTATCAAAGTAATTCTAATATCCATCGTTGCGTACACGATTCTGACATCAAAGTAATCCATCCAAAATTAAAAGTGCAGGAAAAAGGCGTACTATTTTAGGCATGTGTTGTAATTTAGGGTTTTTGGAGAACTGCCACTATTTACTTGATTCGGGAACGAGGATCGGGATTGTTATAAAACTGTGAATGGGGAACGGTTTCACGTGGAAATTGTGCAGTGGTTATGGATAACACATCGTACTATTCTGTACAGTTATGGTAACGAAGATCAGCTGCAGGAATGGTTGGTTACACACGGAGTCGAAATGAAGGTCCAAATTACAAAAAAAAGCAACTGTGAAACAAAATTCAACCTTTTAGGGCCAGTGGGAGAAATTATGTAATTGATAATATTTTGATTAATCATGTGTATGAATTTTTACGGTTGTCTCCTTAACATTTTCAATGTTTAAAACATTTTTCATTTTGTATGGTTTTCATGCTATCATGCAAACAATTGAAAATTTTAAGTCGCATTACACTAGGCGCTCTAAGAGTGGAATTACATCTAGCAAAACGAACGTAATACTTATTTTTGTTTCTAGTATTGAAGCAATGGATATCTTTACTGCAGGTGTATCCTTTTTGCGTTTAAAACATAAATATATATATATATATATATATATATATATATATATATATATATATGTATATATATATATATATATATATATATATATATATATATATATATATATATATATGACATAGAAAAAGTGCCATGCATAGTGCCACGCGATAGAGGACACTAAAATAAGAAAAAGTGCCTATGAACTTAGGTGCAACGCCTTCGTTTAAAAGATATAGGGTGTTGAAGTTTAATTATTTTTTGGTTTTTAATATCTTTTTACAATGATGTAGTAAGCGGACGAAATTTTGTATACAGGGGCTTTTTATCACGCAGAATTCAAATATTACCTTAGTTCTTTTATTACTGAAGAGCAGTGATCATATTACAAGCCCCCCACGACAAATCCACCTATTTTCAAACCTCCTCTCAAAAAATTTCCTTACCACTCAACAAAAGTGAGCTAGCTTGCTATCAAGCACAAAGTCCACTCTTGCAACAATGTCCAAGGAAACATCTTCTAATAATGTGTCCAGGTTATTGCTTTTCAACAGTGCGACGAGTTCTGGAAATTCCCACTATCAACTTTTTTTATAAACAGACATCTTCACCACCCATATTCATCCAAACGCCTATGCACGTCAATAAATGTTCGAACATTAGAAACCTGTCCTAAAGGATATCATTCTCGATAGATACGTTGAGCTTTGGAGAAATTTGACCGAGCTTTTCCGTAATACATAATCATGTCCCTGTATTCTTCAAAAGTATAGTGAACCATTTTGCATGCATCGGATGCATTTTTCTCGTAAACCGTGGGTTCTAACGACTTCAATAAGGTATACCTTTCTGAAGCAGAAAAGATGGGAAAACAAATGTTTCCAGTCGAAAATGATATACAGTGTTAGGAAAAAAAGTAAGTACCGATTCAAACAAGATATAAACCTGTATGTGGCGCCCTCTATCAGTAATAAAAGAACTAAGGTCATATTTGAATTCTACGTGATAAAAGGCCCCTGTATACAAAATTTCGTCCGCTTATTACATCATTGTAAAAAGATATTAAAAAAAAACAAAAAAATAATTAAACTTCAACACCCTATATCTTTTAAACGAAGGCGTTGAGGACCTAAGTTCATAGGAACTTTTTTCTTATTTTAGTGTATATATATATATATATATATATATATATATATCGACTGATGTCACTATGCGAAAATTTTTTAAAATATTCCGACAGGATTCTGTACTACAAACGTTTTCCATTATTCGTACAATCCGTTTTTGGGCAATGAAAACTGATTTTACTTGAGAAGGGTTGCCCCACAGACCTCTAGCATAACGTAATCTACTATCAATTAGCACGTGGTAAATAGAGATTAGTTGTTTTGTATCCAAAACATTTTGAAGATGTCTAAAAACGTATGATAAAGTACTTAATTTAGAGACCAACCTGTCACAATCTAGATGGAATGATAGAGTACTATCAAGATAAATGCCAAGAAATTTAGGGCATGAAGAGCTACCCGATATGAAATTGCCATTAACAGACATATTTAACCTAATAGTTTTCTTTTGAGGGTTATGGAACTGTGTATGCAAAGTCTTTTCTGTATTGAAGTACAGTGCAATATAATTTATATGGTTAGCAATATTTGTTAGTGACAGTACATTTGGCTTCAAGTAGGGTATTATCCGAATCGGAAACTAATATAGATGTCATCAGTGTACAAGATATGTTCACTACGGATTACCTCACTTATTTGATTAATTTATAAGATAAATAATACCGGGCCGAGGACAGATCCTTGAGAGGCCCCCATCGTGACCGGCAATTTTTCAGAAATGCCATTTGACACCTTAGTAGTATTTGAATTTATGTAAGCAGGTGACAAACTGGTACCTATCAGACAATAAGGAGGATATCCAAGTAAGAGAGTCACCTCTCACCTCATAGTCGTCCAAAATTTTTATAAGTTTAGAATGATCGACACAGTCTAATGCCCTACTTAAGTCGCAAAAAATTCCTGCAGGGCATTCACCTGCTTCTATATATTGGATAAGTCTGTTATAAAAATCGTACAACGCTGCGGAAATTGATTTATCTCTCCGGAAACCGTGTTGGTTAGTCTTAAGGATATTACATCCTTCCACAAACATTGTAAGTCGATCTAAGAATGCATATTCAAACACTTTTGATAAACTTTCAGATATTGCTATGGGTCTACAGTTGACAATCAGGAGAATAACCGTTTTTGTAAATAGACACCACCTTGCCAGTTTTAATCTCTCCTGAAAATTACTCGTTATAAATAATAAATTAACCAGATAAGATAATGGGCTCAATATAAAACAAAGGCTCCTTTTAACAATAAATATCGGAATCTCATCAGAACCTGTTGAACGTTTATTTTTTAATTTTGAATTAAGCAAGTTAAATAATTCAATTTCACTAAAAGGATGCAAAAGCAATGTACGCTAAATACACATTTCTTTATACTCGGAAGGTGCGCATGTAGCATTTATTTTTTGAACAATCTCAAGAGGAGATTCGACAAAATATTTATTAAATTCGGATGCAATAATATTCAAGTCATCTACCACTTGACCTTTAACTTTTAATTTAATTTAATCATGTTGCTACTGCCCAATCTGTTTGTTAGTCAGGTCCACAATCATAAAAAAAAAAGTTCATGAACAGTAAGTATTCCATAATGCACGAGTATTATTCTTGACACCAGGCATTTTCTTTTGATAGTAATGCAGCAGAATATCATAAAATGTATCAAAAGCATCTTTAACATCATTATGGCTTTCTACAGAGGTCCAATTCTCGCTTCCAAGAGCATCCTCAAAACGCTCAACGTTAGATGTACAAAAGTTCCTTTTAAAAACATATTTACCGTTAACGCAATATTTTTGTGATAAAAATATATTTAATTCACGCAGCACATGTCCGTGGTTAGATATTTCGTTATCTAAAACACAACACGTGCCATCATTAGAGAAATTTATGAAAATTTGATCAATTATAGTCTAGGACGAACGTGAGAATCGTATGGGCCATGTTACTATCGGTTTACAATTGTAACCGGCGAACAAATTGCATATTTTAAAAGGTTCGTTTTTATACCTGTCAAAATTGAAATCACCGCAAATTGAAATATTCGTAGTTGAGTTGTAAACATTTTCGAGAACACCCGTTATGTTGTTAAAGAAAAACTAGAAGGAGGCCTATAACAATTTAGAAGTGTGTAATTCTGATTACTTACTTTAAATGTAACAGCGCAGATTTCAAAGTGTTTTTCAACACAGTACTCATTCAAATCAATTGATGAAGCTTTATAGATTTTTTACTCCAGATGCCCACAGCACCGCAAGTATGTAATTTTGTACAGTAAAATTTACTAGTTCGTGCCCATCAATGACACAATTCTCTAAAACATTTAACTTTACACCTATTTCAACTAAACACAAAAAATTCATGTTATAAAAATTACAAACTTCTGGTTTACATGAGTTAATGGTATTTATATTAAGTAGTAAAAGACTAGAATTATAACAAGCATTTTCTAAGTGTTGTGGACTACCTCAGAGTCGCGTCGGTAAAAAAATCAACTAATTGCTGCTCCGCATGGCCAAATATTCGGATTCATAGCATCCTTAAAATTTTTCTCGTAAATTGAAACTTTACAGGAAGCATATAAATCAGGTTTTTTTAATGCAAGGATTCACTTTGTACCTCAGCAAATGTTTCTTTCAGGCTATTTGTTAAACTTTCAACAGTAGTTTCAGGATTTAACCAATACATATGTAAATTAACACACCTAGGGACCCCCTGGATATCATTTGTATTACTGCTACCGATTACCACATTTCTATTACGTTTTTCCTGGTTACTATCTCTCAGTCTGGTTTTTTAAACGATGGGACATGCTCTTTTTCATCATCATGAATTAAACTAATTGGCAAGCGTTTAACGGTAGTACGTACAAGGTCACTCTTAGTCTTAGTAGCATTATTTTCCTTTTGATTTGAGACGTTGTCATTACTTGAAGATTGTTTCTTATTGTTTACAGCTTTGTCAATATTATTTAAATTAATTTCGTTTGGAAATCTTTTGTTTTTACTCACGTCTGCGGCGCTTGGTTTAGGAGTAACCTTAGATAAAATATCTAATTGATTATTTAATACGCGGATTAGTTCATTTAGTTCATGAATAATCGCGTCTTTTCGTTTAATAATATAGTTAAACACACTTACGTCTATCTTATTGTTATCGTCCGATAACCTTTTTATTACATTAGAAAAGGCAATGTCACAATCGTCTATTACAAATTCACAACAAACTACGACGTAATCTTCTACAAAAATCACATTACTTAATTTAGCACTAATGCTAAATAATGTGAAAATAATTCTCACATGGGATTTTTTTGTAAAAATTATCACAATAAGTAAAGTTCTGAACCTCCATCGAAAGATAGGTTCATAAATTATGGCTTGAGACCAAATGTTCTCCTGCAATGTGTCAAAATCTTTATTCGCAAGCAGCAATATCGTGGTCAACTCAATGAGCTACGACTTAAATGGACACATTTTAGGTTATTTACTTTCATGTTTACGTAACAGCCAAAAAATAACAACGCAGCAAATTTCATCACAAAGGTAATTCTTCACATTGGATTACTTATGAAAACGCAGTGTGGATTTCCGGGATAGATAGGCTACTAGAGTAATATCAAAATCTGAAGACACCAGCGCAGAAACGCATTTTTAAACTAGATAAAGATGCAGTAATGATTGGAAAATGACACAGATATTAGTACTGTGCGCTCTAAAAACGTTACTTTCCAGCTGATCGTTTGTCAACTTTTGTTTATAACCTCTTTGTTTTTCCGGCGTATCAAATTTGTTGATTACTTATTCTACAAAACAGTTTATTTTAAAACTATCCGCTGCCTGTATTGAATTTATAAGTAAGTTACTTTAATTATTAATTTCATGTTATATTAATGTAACCAAATCTAGTTCTTTATATAATGTGCGACGCAAGTATATCTCATAATGCTCAAGCACCTCAAGCAAGAAAACGCCATGTGTTATCTGAAGATGCTCGCAAGATTGTGTGGAACAATTACAAATACTTTAAAATTATCAATTCAGGTAAAAAGCAGTTGGATAACAACGTTTTATTTTGTAATATAACCTCATTAAAGATGACGAAACAGTTGAATATTCGGGAAAGACAACGTCATTTAGAAGTTTACTTTTAAAATGGGCTTCAGGTAAGTTTACTGATTAATTTTTAATCATATCTTATCTTGGGTTTTATGTAGGTGGAAAAAAACATCCGATAGTCGTAAGATTATAATAGAACGACATGAAATACGTTCTTTGCGTTGTGCATATATACGTTCGATCACTAATTATCGGAAAGCATTCTACTGCATAATGTTATGTAAATTTTAGATGAAACTCATACCTACATTCGTCTCATACGACACCATATTCGTGGACAGATGGGACAAACGCAGGTCTTAAATCTCCTATTGGAAAAGGAAATCGCCTTATAATCGTACATGCTGGTATGTTTATTTAATTTTATAACCTAAATATGTTGCTATTTATCATTATTTTAGGTGGTGAAATGGGCTTTATAAATAATGCTCTGCTAATGTTTAAATCTGGCCAAAAATCAGGAGATTAATTGTTATTGGCAAATGTATTTTAAAAAAAACTAGATTTTGTAACTATGACAATAAAATATTATTTTACTTTATGATTATTTCAAAAATTTTACTTCTAAAATTGTATTGTTGGACAACAAACGCGAAGTAACATAACCTAAACTTTTATTTTTTCAAACGTATATTTTTTTGTTGAGCTTTACACTCTGACGTCACTTTTTTTGCGCAACTTGGTGTCTTCCGATGTTGATTTTACTCTATTATTAAAGTGAGAATAATGAGAAGATGCGTGCACATCATAAGTTTTTCTTGACATACAGAGTGATCAATCTCAAGTGTATACCACGTGATCAAAATATTTAAGTTGGTACCACTGATAGGTTGGTAAGAAGCTGTATTGCTCTAGCTACCCTTGAGCATGGTTCGAGTAAAAACTACGATCAGTTTCAAATCTGTATGAAGGTCATTAACTTATACATATTATAAAATATTATCGTAATTTAAATAATGACTGTTTTGTATTTGATTAGACTGCATCCCTATAAAATACAACAAAATAAATAAAATATTATTTAATGATTGGATTACATCATTACAAAATAATGAATCTTAAGTATTTAAATATTATAATTTCATTATAATTAAATAAAATTTACAGTATATGTTTATCGAATGACAATGTCTTTTACAAATTTTTTTTAACTCCTTAGGTACACATTAGTTATCACACTTTGCTTTACAGCATATGTTCAAAATGACCGCCATTAAATTGTAAACATAAGTTCACCCTACTTTGCATATTCGCAAATACATTTTGTAACATTTCGGCACCAATATTATGAACTTGATGAGTTATAGCATCTCGCAATTCTTGAAGAGTATGCAATCTTCTGCTGAACACTTCGTTTTTTAAATAACCAAAAAGAAAAAAGTCTAACGGTGTCAAGTCTGGTGAATTCGGTGGCCAACGATTTACACTAATGATTCTATCTTCAAAGAAGTCTCGCAAATAATTAATTGTAGCCTGTGCAGTGTGTGTGTAGCGAAGTCATGCTGGAAATACCCGTTTCGTAATTCACGATCATCCAAATTATTAATAAATGGTTCTAAAAGTATTTCCCTGTATCTTGCCGCAGTAATTGTGCCATCGAAAAATACTGGTCCAAATATTCGTTGTCGCGACATTGCTATCCAGACACCGACCTTGGTAGGGTGTAAGGTAGTTTCTCGAAATACATGTGGATTTTCTGCAGACCACGTACGATAATTTTGGCTATTTATGTAACCGGACAGATGAAACCAAGCTTCGTCAGAAAAAAAAGATACATCAATTGTTGAACCATTGACAGTAGTTTACTCTAAGCTGAAAATCTCAATCTCGCAACTGTTGTAATACCGACACCTTGTACGGGTACAAATGTAAATTCTTCTTTACTGCGGTGTGGGCACTTCCATAGGATACATCTAAAAATTATTTATGTAAAATTTTTTGTATGGTAAAATTTTTCATACGTGTTTGAGCAGATAGTTTTCGCAAAGATTTATTGGGGCTTGCATTCGTCCTTGCTTGGATATCTGCTAAGGTGTCCTCTGTTAAGACAGAGCCGAAGCTTCACGTTTGCGTTTTAAAACACTATCAGTTTCCATGAATCGATTACGATGTTGACTAAATGTTTCGTAACTAATATTTTCATTTGGCTACTCAACAGTAAATTGATCGATGCATGATTGCAATGAATAATGCCATTGCCCATTACCATCTTGGAAGACGCTACGTAAATGAGCCACAACAATGAATGTGTCGTGTTCGATTGAAAACGGCATGACGATTAAATTCGATATCACAATTTGAAATGCAGAATTATAATTTGTCTTGATATAGACAGTTTGTAAATAACTCAAGAAAATACAAAAGTGAAAAACGCAGGTATAATATACTAAAAATCCAAATCAGCCAACTGCAAAACACAACAATATTAACAACTAGGGATTTTTGTCATACCACTACGGTACACTTGAGGTTGATCACGTTGTAGTTTTGAAGTATGTTTATATGTAGTGAAAAATAACCCGCCATTATTAGGTTAGGTGAATCAAACGATTGCACTAACAAATTGATATCTCTAGGAATAATCACGAAATGATACACACGCTTGTTCTTAAAAGAACAGTTTTTTTATAAATACAAACAAAAAATTAAACGATAATTAAGAATTTAAACAAACAATTAAGTCGATTAAGGTGGAATACAATCAATCGTACTAATAAGGCACTGGGCAAACTTAAAAAAAAAAAACAAATTTCAAATGTGTTTGTCGTTTTCATTCAAAATAGAATGTGATAAATAATTAAAATCAAAAATTTCACTTTATTAATAAATTTTATTAGATTTTTTCTTAAATTAACATGATTACTATGAATTTAACCAACAAAAAAAAAGATTTTAAGCAGTTGGTATAATCACCTAGTTACAAAACGTCATTGATTACATGCGCGCATCTTGTCATTATTCTCACTTTAACCTCAATGTATCAATTGTCATTCAGAATTCTGTTGCCAAATTACATTTTTGGAAGTATTCAACGGTTGTAAAATGAAGTATTTTTGATACGCAATGCTATCGAAGTTATATTTATAAAGATACCAACTTAAAAAATTTCTAAATGTGAAAGTATAAATCACAATAAGTAACCTTTATTTTATTTTGCCACCATAATGTTCTTTATACGCCTTCAAATGCGGGCGTAATGTGGTCTTTATAGCACGGAAATGTCATTGATGCTAAGCAGCATGATTGACAGCAAGCACATGGCATGATATATAATAGCAATATCACAGTATCTTAGTAACAACAAATTAGCCTACTGTCGACTTTATTTCACTGCATTTGCATTTAAAAACTTGCCGAAAATACTGAATCTTTTTAATATTTTGTTCCAGTTTCATGGTGCAAAATAAAATAAAACATTAGATATTACAGGCATAATCGTAGATTATGGCTCAGGAATATAAAGCCTCGCTTCGCGTCGGGCTTTTAACATTCCCTCAAGCCATAATCTTCTGATTATGCCCTTAATACATAAATATCTATTATAGCACTATAACATTTGCCAAATTACATTTTTCAAAATAGTAAACTTAAATCGATAATATTGGAACAAATTGATATATTCAAATCAGGATTACTGTGCATTAAGCTAGAAATGACTAATGTGATGTGTGAATAGCTACACTACCACAGGAACAAAAAGTTACTACCGTAGCGTGACTTTTGAGAATTGTAGGTTCTATTTTTAAAGTGAAAGTAATGCAGAGTTGCAACATAGTTTATCACGCCATTTAGAAATTGGTCGCCTTTAGGGAACGCAGCACCTTAGAGTAATTAGTAAACAGTGATGATACTGATGGAAATCAGCACTTTACGATTCCCTAAACGGTACGCTTTCTAAAGCAACTGACTGCCAAAATTTGTTAGGTTAGGTTAAATTTACCATTCTTTACAGCAAGCGTATATGGATAATCTTGTCCTAATTGAAGAGACTAGCGTCTAGGTCCTGCCGAAATTTCAGATAGCCTCAATCAGTCTAAAAAAATGAAAATAAAATCTACGGTAACCTAGGTTACCGTAGATTTTAATTTTCCTTTTTAAAACTAGCCATATGGGCACGGAAGATGCGAAACGTGCAGGACCGTCGAATACGGTTACCTATCAAGAAACAATCGATAAAATCAGTTCCATCATAAAAAGTGATCGTCGAGTTAAAGTGCGAGAGAGAGCTAATGAACTGCGTATTTCAACGGAAAGAGTGCATAATATCTTGCATCAATATTTAAATATGAAAAAGTTAAGTGCAAGATGGGTGCCGCGTTTGTTAACAGAAGCACAAATGCGTACACGTGTTTCGATTTCAAGTGACTGTTTGATTAAGTTGAAGCATAATCCAAGCAGATTCTTTCGTCAATACGTTACCATTGATTCACCATTACACATCTGAGACGAAAATGCAGTCGAAACAATGGTCTTCTGCGGATAAACGTGCCCCTAAAAAGGCAAAAACCATTTTTTCTGCCAACAAAGTTATGGTCTCGGTCTTTTGGGACTCCCAAGGGGTAATCCTTATTTATTACATGCAGAAGGGCAGAACTGTAACTGGCGAGTGTTATTCCAACTTATTAACACGCTTTGGTGCGGAATTAACAATGAAACGACAACATTTAAGCAAAAAGAAATTTCTTTTCCATCATGATAATGCGCCCTCTCATTCGTCCGTTATTTTATCAAATAAATTAATTGAATTGGGTTATGAATTGCTACCCCATCCTCCATATTTGCCAGATCTGGCTCCAAGTGATTTCCTCTTGTTCCCAAACTTTAAGAAGTGGCTCGGAGGACTGAGATTTAAAGAAGTAATGGGAACAACGGATGCATATTTTGCATAGTTTCCAAAAAATTATTTTTATGAAGGTTTAAAAAAGTTGGAAATCCATTGAATAAATGTATAGAATTAAACCGTCCTCCTATAATGAACAAATATTTAATTTTTATTTTTAATGCTTTGTAAATATTCCTTCAGTAAATCAACTTTTGTTTGATTAATTCTATTACCTTCTTGTATTTCTGCCCTAAGTTTCTTCAATTCGACAACTTGAAACAACTGTTTCAAGTTGTCGTTTTTGATAGGGATCTAATTTCTTTTGTTTCACTCGTGTATGACTCGATAGAGTATCCCCAGCACTTTCAATCTGAGTCTAGCGACAGGCGTGTCTAAATCACATCTGGGAGCTACTGGTTCCTTAACAGATTACTATAATTAGTAGCAGGTGTTGAACTGATACAATTTGTTACATTCACAGCTTTATCACTAATAAACATACTCTCCATTATGTTATAGTGTTCCCAATGGAGCTTTCCTGTCTTATTATTATTATCTTTCAACTTTAAAACGGTGCTCTTCAAATTGCGTATTTTTCTATCTATAATGCCTCCACCTACCCCATAATTAAAAGTTTGCATCACTTCAACAATTTCTGTCCACACGCCATTTTTCTTAAGGCTGTTCAATACCTTTTTAGTTCCCTATTAAAACTAATGCAAAACTATTTCCGCATTAGAGCAAAAACGAATCGTTGAATTATATTCAAATTTTCCAGATACATTCTTCACAATAATATTTATGATTGTGTTGAGAAATCATTGTAAAAATTAGTAACATATGAGTAAATTGACATTAAAATTTAGAAAAATGCAAAATGCATATATTGTTCAATTTACTTTTTAAGAATTTAAAAAGCCGCACTTAAAGGCATTATATTTAGGGTTAATGTAATATTAGTTTAAAAAAATTGTTTTTTGGTTATAGTTAAATGTACTTGTATTGAAATTAAATTAATCTCCGCCCCTCGGAAACCACACCCACAAGTAGAGCCAGAGGTGCTTGACCTTTCTTAATATTTTATTGCTTATTTGAACCAGCCCCTTTTTTTTTAATTTTTTAGTCTTTTTTTGTATTTATTCAAGCGTCTGAATATATGCTAACGTCTTGAAACACAATCCTAAGTCCCCTTTGGTGTGTTTAAAAGATTTTTTGTTGGGTTTTTAGGTTTTTTGTTTCTTTTTTTTTCATTTTTTGTTTTTTTTTTGTATTTATTCAAGCTTCTGACGTGTTTAAACACAATCGTCCCCCACAAAAGTCCCCTGTATCATTATATTTCTTTAATGTTTTAGAAATTCTTTCATCAAGATTAATGTAGGTTTTCTTGCGTCGTTTACCTTCTAATTGTAAAGTAGATCGATCATAAACGTGATCAGCATACTCAGCTTCTTTAACTTCGCTAACTGGAATACATTAGAATGCGGTCTTATCAATGTATTTAAACGATGATTCCATCCCTCTAAACCGTTGTTACTACGATGCCTTTGTTGATGGGAATTCCACATTTCTTTGGTAATGCATCTGTTGTGTAACCAGTGCTTAACGAAGTAATCGTAGAATTACGTCATTTTTTCGGAAACTGGAGACGTTTCTTGAATGCATATCCAGCCATCATCGATATCTTCGACAGGCAGATATGCTAACGCAGCGCACATTCTCACATGTAGACGTATCTCTTCGTCATCCCTATGTTCAGAAACAAGTCCAATACTCTTAATATTCCTCCATATACATTGATTATAATGAAAGTTGCAGCCAGAAATTTTAGCATTTGGGAAATTGTGTTTTACAACAGATGGTTTTTCTTTGACTGATGATAATAATATATCGTATGTCTCTTTGGTTTTGTAAGGAAGTAACGCAAATAGCGCTGGAATTGTATTTGTACTGGTGTACTACCAATATCTATGTGGTTAGTATATAGTTGACTAAATTGCTTACTACAACTTTTGAATGTCCATCCATAAATACGGTACTCTTGCTGTTTGTTAGAATGTCCCTAGCTTTGTTGCTACCAAACACCAAGATTCCGTCTCGTCTCGTCGATAAATAGAAATGTCGTCTTATCTCTCATAGTTATAAGTTCTTCTAGAAATATTATATCTGGTGCTGTAGCAGGATTTCTCTGCAATCCATTTGCACGTTTTCTACAGTCGTTCAAACCACTTTTCACTGAAGAAAACTTTGGTATTTCTGTCACGAAATCTAGTCCTTTATTATATGATTTTTCAAACTCATCCGGATATGTTTTTGACATTGGTAAATAATCGTAGACTTCCCTAGCTCTTTTTCTAGCATTGAACATACATTGTTTTACTTCTGTCACTGCAACACTAGGCTTACACAAATGATCTGCTTCTCTAATTATTTTGTTGTTCTCCATGATGATGTTGCCTCGACACTTTTTAGTTTTTTCTTTCATACAACTCTAAAAAACCGAACCATCCTTATTTTTCCTTTTCATACCAAAAATTATAACCTTTATATAAAACACCAGGTTTTCCCTTTGAGGTTTCAATTATTTGCACATACATTCTTAAAATGCTTTTCCAAAAAGAAAAAATTACTATTCACAGATCTTAACGGAATGAAAATGAAGTAACTATGACTTCTTTTATATACACGACTAATAGGTAGTAATGTTTGGAATGTCATTAGCAGGAGAAAGTTTGAAAAGCATTTATTGCAAACAATAAAATCAGTTTAAAATAGGTAGGTAATGTAATTAACACTAAGGCGGTGAGTCAATGTAATTATTTCGAAAAATACCTTTATTTATTACTTTCATTTTATGCGCCAACTGTAATGTCTATTCACGTAATGCGGCACACAAGTAACACATTAATTTTTTTCTTATTCTACTTTGCCGCTACATACAAATGATTCGGATCAAACCGAACTTACAGCATATACAATGCGGGCTCTAGTCATTACCAAGAGATAGTAAATCATGAGATCTCGTGGAGCTTTAAATATTTGTTTAATCTTATAACCAAATTTCGATAATTTCAAAACGTTTAAAATTATATTACAAGAGAGCGCAAATCGGTCGATCGGAGATAATAAGGTAGGTTTAAATTTCTGTAATAAAAATCGCAGAGCGCAAACTGGTCGATTTCAGGTAAGAGCGCAAATCGGCCGACACCCCTGCATTTCTTAATGAGCTTTTGGTGACATACTGATTTGATTCTTAGAATTTTTATTTGAGTTTGCAAATCACTATTGCTTAATTATACGCAATTCTAAAGGTGGTAGGCATGTATACTCTATGCCAGCTGGGGAGGTACCACCACCCTTACCATGGGCTCCTTAATATTGGGTCTCCGATTTTCTGAGCTCGGTAAGGGCTGCCGATTACCTTTTCCTTCATCCTTAATCTATTCTCATCCTTATCCTTCCTTCTCGCCCTCATTGTCTTCCGGATTAAAAGTCCCAAATTAAAAAATAAGATGGCTGTGGTTTCTAGGGTAATCAATGCCGGACGTAAAATCCTGCCCCATTCGGGTGTCCGGGAGAACATGGCCCAAGCGACCTCGGTCATCGAAAGTATCAACTTTCTGATTCACTACTGCAACATCCGCGGTATCAGGTCTAATCTTTTGCTATTCACCAACATCTTGAACAATTACAACCTGATATTTTGTTTCTATCTGAAACACAAGTCTCCTCTGAAAGCTCCGAGTCACCCGACTTGCAATTTCCTCAATACCACCTTCACTTTAACTTTCGATATCAAGGAGGCGTATGTGCCTACATAAAGGACAGAATTGCTTGCAAGAGGGTTTCTTCCTTAGAAAATAAAAATTTTGACGTGATTTGGCTTAAACATTCTGGTCCTAATTTTGTGAAATTCTACTGTTGCATTTATAGGTCTCCTAATGGCAGTAACTTTCAAGACTTCTTCGATTACCTTAGTATGAAAGTTGACTATCTCCTGCCTCAGTTTCCATCTTGCGATATCTCAATTGTAGGCGATCTTAATGTTCATAACTCTAATTGGCTTCAGTTTTCATCTGCTACAAATCCCGCTGGTCATAGTGCAGAAACATTTGCTATTTCATGTGGTCTCACACAAATGATTTCTGAACCCACAAAAATCCCTGATAACCCTAACCATACTCCACATCTTCTAGATCTCTTTCTTACATCAAACCCTTTTGTTTATAAAACCTCCTTTCTTTCGCCTTTAGGTCTTTCCGACCATTGTCTAATAGAAATCATTTCTACTGTACCCAATTCCACCGTTGTTCGCAAAACCGATAGAACCTTGTGGTGTTTTAAGTCAGCTCAATCGAGTGATTTACGGGATACCTTTGCAACCTTCCCATAGCGTGAATATTATTTTAAGTCGTCCTCTTCTTCGTACATCGCTCTTTCAGTGTTTGAAGTCATCCTCATGGGAATGGAGTTATACATTCCCAAAAAACAGTACCGTATAGGTCATTCACGTTCCCAACCCTGGTTCAATAAGGCTTCTGCTGATGCAATATATTTAAAAAATAAATATTACATTAAATGGAAATCTAATAAATCGGTGGACAGTCATGTAGAATACGTTGGTGCTAGAAATATCTGCAAAAGTGTCATCACTAAAACTAAAAAGTTGCGCGAGCAACGAAAATGCAATGAACTAGCTACATCACCTTTAGGCAGTCGTAAATTTTGGTCTTTAGCTAAATCCATTAGTAAAAACTTTGGAACATCTTCATCCCCCCCCCCCCCGGACACCTATTGACGGATCGGTAGTTGCTGATTCTGTAGACACAGCCAATTTTGTTGTGGATTTGTTTGCATCAAACTCGTGTCTCAATGATTCTGGAAAAGATGTGCCCCTAGTCAACTCTTCTTCATATGCTATGAAACGAATTCAGTTTCGGTACACGCTCTTGGAATCGATCATCAGTAGGCTTGACCTCAATAAGGCGACTGGTCCAGACGGTATCTCAGCTATTGTCTTAAAGAAATGTTCCTCCAAACTAGTACCAGTCCTATCTAAGCTCTATACGATCTCTGTGTCTTCTGGGGAACTCCCTTCATCATAGAAGTTAGCAAATGTTCAATCTATTCCCAAAAAAAACGATAGGGCCGATCCCTCAGGCTACTGACCAATTGCTAGCACTTCAAAATTGTCTAAAAGGTCATCAATCAGCAACTGCTCACGTCCCTTGAAACTAAAAAACTCCTTAGCGACCACCAATATGGGTTTAGGCAAAGTCGTTCAACAGGTGATCTTCTTTCATATGTGACCCAAGTTTGGAACAATACAGTAAAGCAGTCCGGTGAAACAGTTGTAGTCGCTTTAGATATCTCAAAGACATTTGACCAAATTTGGCATAAGTGTTTACTTGCCAAACTCACCTCGTTTGGGTTAAATGATACGCTCATCAACTGGGTTTCTAGTTTCCTTGATAAAAGACGTATACGTGTCGTAGTTGATGGCTTTTTTTCAAAAGAAGTTAGCATTAACGCAGGCGTACCACAGGAATCCGTTATATCGCCTACACTTTTTCTGCTGTACATAAATGACCTTATTTCTTTAACAACTAACCCCATGCATTGCTTTGCTGACGATAGCACTCTTCACTGTAGTTCATCTCAGTTTACTCATAGTGATAATCCACCTTCTATGTTAAATCAAGAAATTAAAGCTGAAATTTAATGCTAACAAAACTCAGTGTTGCCTTGTGTACGCCAAAAAAGATCGATCATTTCCTGTTGTAAGTATTAATGGCTCAGTTCTTAAGTTTTCAGACTCTATTACTCTGTTGGATATGACTGTATCTTCAAATCTCTCATGGGTTGACCATCTTCCGTCCGCTACCAAAAAGCTGCTCGTAAAATAGGCTTTTTGTACAGATCTAAGCAGTACTTTACCTCTCGACAACTCCTTCTGCTGTATAAGGCCCAAATTCGGCTTCATTTGGAATATAATTCTCACCTTTGGGTTAGTGCTCCCCAATACGCTCTCGATATCGTTGATCGTATTCAAAAGAGAGCGGTTAGGCTTATAAATGACCCGCCCTTAACTTCTCACATTCAGTCCCTTGAGCATAGAAGGGTGGTTTCATTTCTTTCTTTGTATTATCGTTATTACAACGGCTATTGTGCTGCTGAATTATATTCTTTGATACCATCTCGGGCTATCTTTGCGAGAAACACACGGTTCGCTCGTTCACATCATCAGTAGGCAGTACCAATCTCCACTTGTTGTACCAAACGGGCGCAATCCACATTTTTATACACGGCTTCTAAACTCTGGAATGATCTCCCTAGTTCCTGTTTTCCTCTCACTTATGATATGAGAAAATTTAAGGTAGCTGTTCATAGGCATCTATTGGCAATTCATTTTCCCTCTATCCATCCTGTCCTAAGTGTTCCTGAGTGCTTTAGCACGATAGGCCAAATTTAGACTGTTCAGGTCCACAATCATAAAAAAAAATCATGATGGGGTTAACTTACCCTTCAAAGGTACACCTTACAACTGTTTAGTTGTATGTTATAACTAACTTGCGAAGGTGATATTTTCTATCCCAAATATTTTGTGCCGTTGTTGTTTTGGTAATTGGAACTTTTATGAAAATGGTTAAAATCAGAAAGTGTACATCGCGTGTAATGAAAAGAAATGGAAGATCTAAGTTATTGAAGTCTGAAGGAAAAAAGGGATGTATGATTATTTTAAAAATATTTTGGTTATTTTCATATACTCGTTTTTACCATTACTTCTATTCAATCCAAAATTCTAAATAATGATAATGTTTTATAAATTTTAGGTGGCGGGTATTATCAACTATTAATTCCGAAGAAATGTCTACACCTGTGTGGTAAGTATTTACCTTCATTTCCGTCTCATGTAAAAAATATGCTACATTAACTTTTAGTAACGTCCGAGAAGAAAATTTGCCTGAACTATCTCGTGAACCCGATTAGAATTTAAAGAAATTGTGGATCTAATTGAGGAACATCGAATCGTTGATTTGGGACATGTTTTAAAAGAACATAAGGTTATTATTGAGCATTCCAGACGATGTGCAATGGTTAGATTGGATTTTATGCAAGAAACGCGACTGGGTTTAGAATCCAAACTCAAATTCCAATGCAGAAATTATGAAGAAACTAGAATGATTAGTGTAAACACTAGCATCGTTTTGGGATCTCTTACAATAGGAATAGGCTACAGCCAGGCATAGGAGCTATTTCAACTCTTAGATATACCTTTTATGACTTCAAGAACTTTTACAAGATATACTCTGCAAGTAAAAAAGGTAATACTTGCAATAATTTTTATATTATCTTGCGATGATAGCTAAGTTTTGAGAATATTTTGCAGGTATGAGAAGAACACTTACTTGAAGAAATCAGAAAATCCGGAGAACAGTAAAGGGACATAGCTCTCTATAAAGGCCATGTTTGTGCTGATAAAACTCCTTTCATAAGTGTAATAGCTGTTGGTGGTTGGAGTAAAAGAGCATATGGACATGGTTACAATTCAGTATCAGGGGTTACCAGTTGTTTATTTTTTTATTGCTTTCACTATTCTAATACTTATACTTTTTAAGGGAATTATAATCGGAGCCGAAACAATGAAACCCTTATTTTTAGGTGTAAGAAATAAGGTCTGTTCTATGTGTAATTTTTATAAATTTAAATACGTTCCTGTAAAAGCGCACCATTGTTTTTTAAACTTCAAAGGTCTTTCAACTTCAATGGAACAGGACATTATTGTTGAAGGATTTTGCAAAAACATTGAACAACATGGTGTTATATATAAAAATGTAATTGATAAATTTATTTTTTATCAAATATTTTCTGTGTAAAATAGTACATAATATTACAGGCGATGGAGACTCTAGCGTTTATGCCAGTATAGTTGAAAGGGTTCCATGACAAGCTTCACAAAGTTTCGGACAACACTACATTTTCATCAGCGTCTCGAAAATTACTGAAAGATAAACAAAACGGTATATCACGTTTGGAGAAATTAGTGAAAGGAATAAGAACGTTTATAAAGAATAATATATTAAATCCACAAAAATTACAAAATGAATTAATCAATGCTCCCGTTCATGTATTTGGAAGGCACACAAAATATAGGTAATTGTTAACATTATATTTATATATTTTATTTCCTCCAAATACTACGAGATATTACCTGAATTTAATCGCAATTTCTAGTGAAACCTTTTGCAAAAGAACAGAAGAAGAAGGTCTAGTAGCAAAATTGGAAGAAAAAATTTTTTTGAAATAAATAAATCTTAGAACCAATGATAAACAAACCTCATTGTTTGC